>JAOYRU010000443.1:0-538588 GCA_026315105.1 Locusta migratoria | reverse complement strand
ATCGCGCACCAGACGCTCATCGGCCCATTGCAACTATATATATCCAAAATCATCTGCTCCTTGAAATTATGATAATTATACTTAAACACACGGCGAATAAACTGCATTACCATTATGAAACAGCAAAATAAAACATTCTGCCCAAGAAATGAAGGTAGGGAGGGGCATTAAACGTCAAAACCGGTGAAACGAGCACCAGACGTCCGTTGTCCATTGCAATTATATACATCAAACTCATCTGCTCCTTGAAAATATGACTCCTTTACTTAAACAAACGGCGAATAAACTGCATTACGATTCAGAAACAGCAAAATAAAACATTCTGCCGAAAAAATGAAGGTAGTGGCTACAAGTGTCAAAACCGGTGAATCGCGCACCAGACGCCCAACGGCCCATTGCAACTATATACATCCAAAATCATCTGCGCCTTGCAAATATGACTATTTTACTTAAACAAACGGCGAATAAACTGCATTACCATTCAGAAACAGCAAAATACAATATTCTGCCGAAAAAAATGAAGGTAGTGGCTATAAGTGTCATAACCGAGGATTCGCGCATCAGACGCCCACCGGCCCATTGCAACTATATACATCCAAACTCATCTGCACCTTGAAAATATGACTATTTTACTTAAACAAACGGCGAATAATCTGCATTACCATTCAGAAACAGCAAAATAAAACATTCTGCGGAAAAAATGATGGAAGTGGCTATAAGTGTCAAAACCCGTGAATCGCGCACCAGACGCCCATCGGTCCATTGCAACTATCTATATCCAAAATCATCTGCTCCTTGAGTATAAGATTTTTTTACTTAAAGAAACGGCGAATAAACTGCGTTACCATTCAGAAAGAGCAAATTAAACATTCTGCGAAAAAAATAAAGGTAGGGGCATTAAACGTCAAATCCTTTGAAACGAGCACCAGACGCCCGTTGTCCATTGCAACTATATACAAACAAAAATCATCTGCTCCTTGAAAATCTGACTATTTTACTTAATCAAACGGCGAATAAAGTGCATTGCCATTCAGAAACAGCAAAATAAAACATTCAGCCGAAAAAATGTAGGTAGTGGCTACAAGTGTCAAATCCGAGGATCGCGCATCAGACGCCCACCGGCCCATTGCAACTATATACATCCAAAATCATCTGCGCCTTGAAAATCTGACTATTTTCCTTAAACAAACGGCGAATAAATTGCATTACCATTCAGAAACAGCAAAATAAAACATTCTGCCGAAAAAAATGAAGGTAGTGGCTATAAGTGTCATAACCGAGGAATCGCGCATCAGACGCCCACCGGCCCATTGCAACTATATACATCCAAAATCATCGGCTCCTTGAAAATATAACTATTATACTGAATCACATGGCGAATCAACTAGATTACCATTCAGAAACAGCAAAATAAAACATTTTGCGGAAATAATGAAGGTAGGGGCATTAAACGTCAAATCCTTTGAAACGAGCACCAGACGCCCGTTGTCCATTGAAACTATATACAAACAAAATCATCTGCTCCTTGAAAATCTGACTATTTTACATAATCAAACGGCGAATAAACTGCATTACTATTCAGAAGCAGCAAAAAAAAACATTCTGCCAAAAAAATGAAGGTAGTGGCTACAAGCGTACAACCCGTGAATCGCGCACCAGACGCCCATCGGTCCATTGCAATTATATACATCCAAAATCATCTGCTCCTTGAAAATATGACTATTATACCGAACCACGCGGCGAATAAACTAGATTACCATTCAGAAATAGCAAAATAAAACATTCTGCGTAAATAATGAAGGTAGGGGCATTAAACATCGAAACCTGTGATACGAGCACCAGATGCCCGTTGTCCATTGCAACTATATACAACCAAAATCATCTGCTCCTTGAAAATATGACAATTTTCCGTAAACAAACAGCGCATAAACTGCATTACCATTCAGAAACAGCAAAATAAAACATTCTGCTGAAAAAATTAAGGTAGGGGCATTAAACGTCAAAACCGGTGAAACGAGAACCAGACGCCCGTTTTGCATTGCAACTATAAACATCCAAAATTATCTGCTCCTTGAAAATATGAATTTTTTAATTAAACAAACGGCGAATAAACTGCATTACCATTAAGATACAGCTAAGTAAAACATTCTGCCGAAAAAATGAAGGTAGTTGCTACAAGTGTCAAAACCGGTTAATCGTGCACAAGACGCCCATCGGCCCATTGCAACTATATACATCCAAACTCATCTGCTCCTTGAAAATATAATTATTTTATTTAAACAAACGGCGAATAAACTGCATTACAATTAAGAAACAGCAAAATGAAACATTCTGCCGAAAAAATGAAGGTAGTGGCTACAAGTGTCAAAAATGGTGAATCGTGCACCAGACGCCCATCGGCCCATTGCAACTATATACATCCAAACTCATCTGCTCCTTGAAAATACGATTATTTTACTTAAACAAACGGCGAATAAACTGCATTACCATTAAGAAAAAGCAAAATAAAACATTCTGCCGAAAAATGAAGGTAGCGGCATTAAACGTCAAAACCGGTGAAACGAGCACCACATGCCCATTGTCCATTGCAACAATATAAGTCAAAAATCATCAAAGTAAAACATTCTGTGGAGAAAATGATGGAAGTGGCTATAAGTGTCAAAACCCGTGAATCGCGCACCAGATGCCCATCGGTCCATTGCAACTATATACATCCAAAATCATCTGCTCCTTGAAAATATGACTATTATCCTGAAACACACGGCGAATCAACTAGATTACCATTCAGAAACAGCAAAATAAAACATTCTGCCGAAAAAGTGAAGATAGTGACTACAAGTGTCAAAACCCGTGAATCGCGCACCAGACGCCCACCGGCCCATTGCAACTATATACATCGAAACTCATCTGCTCCTTGAAAATATGACTATGTTACTTAAACAAACGGCGAATAAACTGCATTACCATTCGGAAACAGCAAAATAAAGCATTCTGCGGAAAAAATGATGGAAGTAGCTATAAGTGTCAAAACCGGTGAATCGCGCACCAGACGCCTATCGGCCCAGTGCAACTATATACATCCAAAATCATCTGCTCCTTGAAAATCAGATTTTTTTACTTAAACAAACGGCGAATAAACTGCGTTACCATTCAGAAAGAGCAAATTAAACATTCTGCCGAAAAAAATGAAGGTTGTGGCTATAAGTGTCAAAACCGAGGAATCGCGCATCAGACACCCACCGGCCCATTCCAACTATATACATCCAAACTCATATGCTCCTCGGAAATATGACAATTTAACTTAAACAAACGGCGAATGAACTGCATTACCATTCAGAAACAGCAAAATAAAACGTTCTGTGGAAAAAATTATGGAAGTGGCTATAAGTGTCAAAACCGGTGAATCGCTCAACAGACGCCCATCGGCCATTGCAATTATATATATTCAAAATATCTGCTCCTTGAAAATATGACTATTATACTTATACACACGGCGAATGAACTGGATTACCATTCAGAAACTGCAAAATAGAACATTCTGCGGAAATAATGAAGGGAGGGGCATTAAACGTCAAAACCGGTGAAACGTCACCAGTCGTCCGTTGTCCATTGCAATTATATACATCAAACTCATCTGCTCCTTGAAAATATGACTCTTTTACTTAAACAAACGGCGAATAAACTGCATTACCATTCAGAAACAGCAAAATACAATATTCTGCCGAAAAAATGAAGGTAGTGGCTATAAGTGTCATAACCGAGGATTCGCGCATCAGACGCCCACCGGCCCATTGCAACTATATACATCCAAACTCATCTGCACCTTGAAAATATGAATATTTTACTTAAACAAACGACGAATAATCTGCATTACCATTCAGAAACAGCAAAATAAAACATTCTGCGGAAAAAATGATGGAAGTGGCTATAAGTGTCAAAACCCGTGAATCGCGCACCAGACGCCCATCGGTCCATTGCAACTATCTATATCCAAAATCATCTGCTCCTTGAATATAAGATTTTTTTACTTAAACAAACGGCGAATAAACTGCGTTACCATTCAGAAAGAGCAAATTAAACATTCTGCGGAAATAATGAAGGTAGGGGCATTAAACGTCAAATCCTTTGAAACGAGCACCAGACGCCCGTTGTCCATTGCAACTATATACAAGCAAAATCATCTGCTCCTTGAAAATCTGACTATTTTACTTAATCAAACGGCGAATAAACTGCATTACTATTCAGAAGCAGCAAAATAAAACATTCTGCCAAAAAAATGAAGGTAGTGGCTACAATCGTACAACCCGTGAATCGCGCACCAGACGCCCATCGGTCCATTGCAATTATATACATCCAAAAATCATCTGCTCCTTGAAAATATGACTATTATACTGAACCACGCGGCGAATAAACTAGATTACTATTCAGAAACAGCAAAATAAAACATTCTGCGTAAATAATGAAGGTAGGGGCATTAAACGTCAAAACCTGTGAAACGAGCACCAGACGCCCGTTTTCCATTGCAACTATATACAACCAAAATCATCTGCTCCTTGAAAATCAGACTATTTTACTTAAACAAACAGCGAATAAGCTGTATTACCATTCAGAAACAGCAAAATAAAACATTCTGCCGAAAAAATGAAGATAGTGGCTATGTCAAAACCGAGGAATCGCGCATCAGACGCCCACCGGCCCATTCCAACTATATACATCCAAACTCATATGCTCCTTGGGAATATGACTATTTAACTTAAACAAACGGCGAATGAACTGCATTACCATTCAGAAACAGCAAAATAAAACATTCTGCGGAAAAAAATTATGGAAGTGGCTATAAGTGTCAAAACCGGTGAATCGCGCAACAGACGTCCATCGGCCAATTGCAATTATATATATTCAAAATATCTGCTCCTTGAAAATATGACTATTATACTTAAACACACGGCGAATGAACTGGATTACCATTCAGAAACTGCAAATAAAACATTCTGCGGAAATAATGAAGGTAGGGGCATTAAACATCGAAACCTGTGATACGAGCACCAGATGCCCGTTGTCCATTGCAACTATATACAACCAAAATCATCTGCTCCTTGAAAATATGACAATTTTCCGTAAACAAACAGCGAATAAACTGCATTACCATTCAGAAACAGCATAATAAAACATTCTGCCGCAAAAGTGAAGATAGTGACTACAAGTGTCAAAACCCGTGAATCGCGCACCAGACGCCCACCGGCCCATTGCAACTATATACATCGAAACTCATCTGCTCCTTGAAAATATGACTATGTTACTTAAACAAACGGCGAATAAACTGCATTACCATTCAGAAACAGCAAATAAAGCATTCTGCGGAAAAAATGATGGAAGTAGCTATAAGTGTCAAAACCGGTGAATCGCGCACCAGACGCCCATCGGCCCAGTGCAACTATATACATCCAAAATCATCTGCTCCTTGAAAATCAGATTTTTTTACATAAACAAACGGCGAATAAACTGCGTTACCATTCAGAAAGAGCAAATTAAACATTCTGCCGAAAAAATGAAGGTTGTGGCTATAAGTGTCAAAACCGAGGAATCGCGCATCAGACGCCCACCGGCCCATTCCAACTATATACATCCAAACTCATATGCTCCTCGGAAATATGACAATTTAACTTAAACAAACGGCGAATGAACTGTATTACCATTCAGAAACAGCAAAATAAAACATTCTGTGGAAAAAAATTATGGAAGTGGCTATAAGTGTCAAAACCGGTGAATCGCTCAACAGACGCCCATCGGCCAATTGCAATTATATATATACAAAATATCTGCTCCTTGAAAATATGACTATTATACTTAAACACACGGCGAATGAACTGGATTACCATTCAGAAACTGCAAAAATAGAACATTCTGCGAAAATAATGAAGGGAGGGGCATTAAACGTCAAAACCAGTGAAACGAGCACCAGATGCCCGTTGTCCATTGCAACTATATACATCCAAACTCATCTGCTCCTTGAAAATATGACTATTTTACTTAAACAAACGGCGAATAAAGTGCATTGCCATTCAGAAACAGCAAAATAAAACATTCAGCCGAAAAAATGTAGGTAGTGGCTACAAGTGTCAAATCCGAGGAATCGCGCATCAGACGCCCACCGGCCCATTGCAACTATATACATCCAAAATCATCTGCGCCTTGAAAATCTGACTATTTTCCTTAAACAAACCGCGAATAAACTGCATTACCATTCAGAAACAGCAAAATAAAACATTCTGCCGAAAAAATGAAGGTAGTGGCTATAAGTGTCATAACCGAGGAATCGCGCATCAGACGCCCACCGGCCCATTGCAACTATATACATCCAAAATCATCGGCTCCTTGAAAATATGACTATTATACTGAATCACATGGCGAATAAACTAGATTACCATTCAGAAACAGCAAAATAAAACATTTTGCGGAAATAATGAAGGTAGGGGCATTAAACGTCAAATCCTTTGCAACGAGCACCAGACGCCCGTTGTCCATTGCAACTATATACAAGCAAAATCATCTGCTCCTTGAAAATCTGACTATTTCACTTAATCAAACGGCGAATAAACTGCATTACTATTCAGAAGCAGCAAAATAAAACATTCTGCCAAAAAAATGAAGGTAGTGGCTACAAGCGTACAACCCGTGAATCGCGCACCAGACGCCCATCGGTCCATTGCAATTATATACATCCAAAATCATCTGCTCCTTGAAAATATGACTATTATACTGAACCACGCGGCGAATAAACTAGATTACCATTCAGAAACAGCAAAATAAAAACATTCTGCGTAAATAATGAAGGTAGGGGCATTAAACGTCAAAACCTGTGAAACGAGCACCAGACGCCCGTTTTCCATTGCAACTATATACAACCAAAATCATCTGCTCCTTGAAAATATGACTATTTTACTTAAACAAACAGCGAATAAGCTGAATTACCATTCAGAAACAGCAAAATAAAACATTCTGCCGAAAAAATGAAGGTAGTGGCTATCAGTGTCAAAACCGGTGAATCGCGCACCAGAGGCCCATCGGCCCATTGCAACTATATACATCCAAAATCATCTGCAACTTGAAAATATGACTATTATCCTGAAACACACGGCGAATACAATAGATTACCATTCAGAAACAGCAAAATAAAACATTCTGCCGAAAAAGTGAAGATAGTGACTACAAGTGTCAAAACCCGTGAATCGCACACCAGTCGCCCACCGGCCCATTGCAACTATATACATCGAAACTCATCTGCTCCTTGAAAATATGACTATGTTACTTAAACAAACGGCGAATAAACTGCATTACCATTCAGAAACAGCAAAATAAAGCATTCTGCGGAAAAAATGATGGAAGTAGCTATAAGTGTCAAAACCGGTGAATCGCGCACCAGACGCCCATCGGCCCAGTGCAACTATATACATCCAAAATCATCTGCTCCTTGAAAATCAGATTTTTTTTACTTAAACAAACGGCGAATAAACTGCGTTACCATTCAGAAAGAGCAAATTAAACATTCTGCCGAAAAAATGAAGGTTGTGGCTATAAGTGTCAAAACCGAGGAATCGCGCATCAGACGCCCACCGGCCCATTCCAACTATATACATCCAAACTCATACGCTCCTCGGAAATATGACAATTTAACTTAAACAAACGGCGAATGAACTGCATTACCATTCAGAGACAGCAAAATAAAACATTCTGTGGAAAAAATTATGGAAGTGGCTATAAGTGTCAAAACCGGTGAATCGCTCAACAGACGCCCATCGGCCAATTGCAATTATATATATTCAAAATATCTGCCTCCTTGAAAATATGACTATTATACTTAAACACACGGCGAATGAACTGGATTACCATTCAGAAACTGCAAAAAAGAACATTCTGCGGAAATAATGAAGGGAGGGGCATTAAACGTCAAAACCTGTGAAACAAGCACCAGACGCCCGTTGTCCATTGCAACTATATACAACCAAAATCATCTGCTCCTTGAAAATATGATTTTTTTACGTAAACAAACAGCGAATAAACTGCATTACCATTCAGAAACAGCAAACTAAAACATTCTGCTGAAAAAATGACGGTAGGGGCATTAAACGTCAAAACCGGTGAAACGAGCACCAGACGCCCGTTTTGCATTGCAACTATATACATCCAAAATCATTTGCTCCTTGAAAATATGATTTTTTTACTTAAACAAACGGCGAATAAACTGCATTACCATTAAGAAACAGCAAAGTAAAACATTCTGCCGAAAATATTAAGATGGCAGCTACAAGTGTCAAAACCAGTGAATCGCGCACCAGACTTCCACCGGCCCATTGCAAATATATACATCCAAAATCATCTGCAACTTGAAAATGTGATTATTTTACTTAAACAAACGGCGAAGGAACTGCATTACCATTCAGAAACAGCAAATTAAACATTCTGCCGGAAAAATGTATGTAGTGGCTATACGTGTCAAAACAAGTGAATTGGGCACCAGACGCCCATCTCCCCATTGCAACTATATATAACCAAAATCATCTGCTCCCTAAAAAATATGACTATTTTACTTAAACAAACGGCGAATAAACTGCATTACCATTCAGAAACAGCAAAATGAAACATTCAGCCGAAAAATTGAAGGTAGTGGCTATAAGTGTCAAAACCGAGCAATCGCGCATCAGACGCCCACCGGCCCATTGCAAATATATACATCCAAACTAATATGCTCCTTGAAAATATGACTATTATACTTAAACACACGGCGAATAAACTGCATTACAATTAAGAAACAGCAAAATAAAACATTCTTCCGAAAAAAATGAAGGTAGTGGCTATAAGTGTCTAAACCGAGGAATTGCGCATCAGACGCCCAGCGGACCATTGCAACTATATACACCAAACTCATCTGCACCTTGAAAATATGACTATTTTACTTAAACAAACGGCGAATAAACTGCATTACCATTAAGAAACAGCAAAATAAAACATTCTGCCAAAAAAATGAGGGTAGTGGCTACAAGTGTCAAAACCGGTGAATCGTGCACCAGACGCCCATCGGCCCATTGCAACGATATACATCTAAACTCATCTGTTCCTTGAAAATATGGCTATTTTACTTAAACAAACGGCGAATAATCTGCATTACCATTAAGAAACATCAAAACAAAACATTCTGCCGAAAAACTGAAGGTAGTGGCTACAAGTGTCAAAACCCGTGAATAGCGCACCAGACGCCCACAGGCCCATTGCAACTATATACATCTAAAATCATCTGCTCCTTGAGAATATGATTATTTTACTTAAACTAACGGCGATGAACTGCATTGCCATTCAGAAACAGCAAATTAAACATTCTGCCGAAAAAATGAATGTAGTGGCTATACGTGTCAAAAACCGGTGAATGGCGCACCAGAGGCCCATCGGCCCATGCAACTATATACATCCAAACTCATCTGCTCCTTGAAAATATGACTATTTTACTTAAACAAACGACGAATAAACTGCATTACCGTTCAGAAACAGCATCTTAAGCAGCATCCGAAAAAATGAAGGTAGTGGCTACAAGTGTCAAAACCGGTGAATCGCGCACCAGAGGCCCATCGGCCCATGCAACTATATACATCCAAACTCATCTGCTCCTTGAAAATATGACTATTTTACTTAAACACACGGCGAATAAACTGGATTACCATTCAGAAACAGCAAAATAAAACATTCTGCTAAAAAATGAAGGTAGGGGCTACAAGTGTCAAAACCGGTGAATCGGTGCACCAGACGCCCATCAGCCCATTGCAACTATATACATCCAAACTCATCTGCTCCTTGAAAATATGACTATTTTACTGAAACAAACAGCGAATTATCTGCATTACCATTAAGAGACAGCAAAATAAAACATTCTGCCGAAATAATGATGGAAGTGGCTATAAGTGTCAAAACCGGTGAATCGCGCACCAGACGCCAATCGGCCCATTGTAACTATCTACATCCAAAATCAGCTCCTCCTTGAAAATATCATTATTTTACTTAAACTAACGGCGAATAAACTGCATTACCATTCAGAAACAGCAAATTAAACATTCTGCCGAAAAAATGTATGTAGTGGCTATACGTGTCAAAACCGGTGAATCGCGCACCAGACGCCCATCGGCCATCCAAAATCATTTGCACCTTGAAAATATGACTATTATAATAAACACACGACGAATAAACTGGATTACCATTCAGAAGCAGCAAAATAAAACATTCTGCTTAAATAATAAAAGGTAGGGGCATTAAACGTCAAAACCTGTGAAACGAGCACCAGGCGCCCGTTGTCCATTGCTACTATATACAACCAAAATCATCTGCTCCTTGAAAATATGACTATTTCACGTAAACAAACAGCGAATTAACTGCATTACCATCCAGAAACAGCAAAATGAAACATTCTGCTAAAAAGGAAGGTAGGGGCATTAAACGTCAAAACCTGTGATACGAGCACCAGACGCCCGTTGTCCATTGCAACTATATACATCCAAAATCATCTGCTCCTTGAAAATATGACTATTTTTACTTAAACAAACGGCGAATAAACTGCATTACCATTAAGAAACAGCAAAATAAAACATTCTGCCGAAAAAATGAAGGTAGTGGCTATAAGTGTCTAAACCGAGGAATTGCGCATCAGACGCCCACCGGACCATTGCAACTATATACATCCAAACTCATATGCTCCTTGAAAATATGACTATTTTACTTAAACAAACGGCGAATAATATGCATTACCATTAAGAAACAGCAAAATAAAACATTCTGCCGAAAAAATGAAGGTAGTTGCATTAAACGTCTAAACCGGTGAAACGAGCACCAGACGTCCGTTGTCCATTGCAACTATATACACCAAACTCATCCGCTCCTTGAAAATATGACTATTTTACTTAAACAAACGGCGAATTATCTGCATTACCATTAAGAGACAGCAAAATAAAACAATCTGCCGAAAAAATGAAGGTAGGGGCATTAAACGTCAAAACCGGTGAAACGACATTGACCATTGCAACTATATACATCCAAAATCATCTGCTCCTTGAAAATATGTCTATTTTACTTTAACAAACGGCGAATCAACTGCATTACCATTAACAAACAGCAATACAAAACATTCTGCCGAAAACATGAAGATAGTGGCTACAAGTGTCAAAACCCGTGAATCGCGCACCAGACGCCCACCGGCCCAATGCAACTATTATAAATCCAAAATCATCTGCTCCTTGAAAATATGATTATTTTACTTAAACAAACGGCTAAAAAATTGCATTACCATTCAGAAACAGCAAATTAAAACATTAAGCGAAAAAAATGATGGAAGTGGCTATAAGTGTCAAAACCGGTGAATCGCGCACAAGACGCCCATCGGCCCATTGCAACTATCTACATCCAAAATCATCTGCTCCTTAAAAATGTGACTATTATACTTAAACACACGGCGAATAAACTGGATTACCATTCAGAAACAGCAAAATAAAACATTCTGCCGAAAAAATGAAGATAGTGGCTACAAGTGTCAAAACCCGTGAATCGCGCACCAGACGCCCACCGGCCCATTGCAAATATATACATCCAAAATCATCTGCTCCTTGAAAATATGATTATTTTACTTAAACAAACGGCTAAGAAATTGCATTTCCATTCAGAAACAGCAAAATAAAACATTCTGCGGAAAAAATGATGGAAGTGGCTATAAGTGTCAAAACCGGTGAATCGCGCACCAGACGCCCATCGGGCCCATTGCAACTATCTACATCCAAAATCATCTGCTCCTTAAAAATGTGACTATTATACTTAAACACACGGCGAATAAACTGCATTACCATTCAGAAACATCAAAATAAAACATTCTGCGGAAATAATGAAGGTAGGGGCATTAAACGTCAAAACCTGTGAAACGAGCACCAGACGCCCATCACCCCATTGCAACTATATACATCCAAAATCATCTCCTCCTTGAAAATATCATTATTTTACTTAAACAAACGGCGAATAAACTGCGTTACCATTCAGAAACAGCAAAATAAAACATTCTGAAGAAAAAATGAAGGTAGGGGCATTAAACGTCTAAACCGGTGAAACGAACACCAGACGTCCGTTGTCCATTGCAACTATATATTCCAAACTCATCTGCTCCTTGAAAATATGACTATTTTACATAAACAAACGACGAATAAACTGCATTACCGTTCAGAAACAGCATCATAAAACATTCTGCCGAAATAATGAAGGTAGTGGCTACAAGTGTCAAAACCGGTGAATCGCGCACCGGACGCCCATCGGCCATCCAAAATCATCTGCACTTTGAAAATATGACTATTATACTTAAAAACACGGCGAATAAACTGGATTACCATTCAGAAACAGCAAAATAAAACATTCTGCCGAAAAAAATGAAGATAGTGGCTACAAGTGTCAAAACCCGTGAATCGCGCACCAGACGCCCACCGGCCCATTGCAAATATATACATCCAAAATCATCTGCTCCTTGAAAATATGATTATTTTACTTAAACAAACGGCTAAGAAATTGCATTTCCATTCAGAAACAGCAAAATAAAACATTCTGCGGAAAAAATGATGGAAGTGGCTATAAGTGTCAAAACCGGTGAATCGCGCACCAGACGCCCATCGGCCCATTGCAACTATCTACATCCAAAATCATCTGCTCCTTAAAAATGTGACTATTATACTTAAACACACGGCGAATAAACTGCATTACCATTCAGAAACATCAAAATAAAACATTCTGCGGAAATAATAAAGGTAGGGGCATTAAACGTCAAAACCTGTGAAACGAGCACCAGACGCCCATCACCCCATTGCAACTATATACATCCAAAATCATCTCCTCCTTGAAAATATCATTATTTTACTTAAACTAACGGCGAATAAACTGCATCACCATTCAGAAACAGCAAAATAAAACGTTCTGAAGAAAAAATGTAGGTAGGGGCTACAAGTGTCAAAACCGGTGAATCGCGCACCGGACGCCCATCGACCATCCAAAATCATCTGCACCTTGAAAATATGACTATTATACTTAAAAACACGGCGAATAAACTGGATTACCATTCAGAAACAGCAAAATAAAACATTCTGCCGAAAAAATGAAGATAGTGGCTACAAGTGTCAAAACCCGTGAATCGCGCACCAGACGCCCACCGGCCCATTGCAAATATATACATCCAAAATCATCTGCTCCTTGAAAATATGATTATTTTACTTAAACAAACGGCTAAGAAATTGCATTTCCATTCAGAAACAGCAAAATAAAACATTCTGCGGAAAAAATGATGGAAGTGGCTATAAGTGACAAAACCGGTGAATCGCGCACCAGACGCCCATCCGTCCATTGCAACTATATACATCCAAAATGATCTGCTCCTGAAAACTATGACTATTTTACTTAAACAAACGACGAATAAACTGCATTACCATTAAGAAACAGCAAAATAAAACATTCTGCCGACAAAATGAAGGTAGTGTCTATAAGTGTCAAAACCTAGGAATCGAGCATCAGACGCCCACCGGCCCATTGCACATATATACATCCAAACTCATATGCTCCTTGAAAATATGACTATTTTACTTAAACAAACGGCGAATAAACTGCATTACCGTTAAGAAACAGCAAAATAAAACATTCTGCGGAAAAAATGATGGAAGTGGCTATAAGTGTCAAAACCGGTGAATCGCGCACAAGACGCCCATCGGCCCATTCCAACTATATACATCCAAAATCATCTGCTCCTTAAAAATGTGACTATTATACTTAAACAAACGACGAATAAACTGCATTACCATTACGAAACAGCAAAAGAAAACATTCTGCCGACAAAATGAAGGTAGTGTCTTTAAGTGTCAAAACCTAGGAATCGAGCATCAGACGCCCACCGGCCCATTGCACATATATACATCCAAACTCATATGCTCCTTGAAAATATGACTATTTTACTTAAACAAACGGCGAATAAACTGCATTACCGTTAAGAAACAGCAAAATAAAACATTCTGCGGAAAAAATGATGGAAGTGGCTATAAGTGTCAAAACCGGTGAATCGCGCACCAGACGCCCACCGGCCCATTGCACATATATACATCCAAACTCATATGCTCCTTGAAAATATGACTATTTTACTTAAACAAACGGCGAATAAACTGCATTACCGTTAAGAAACAGCAAAATAAAACATTCTGCCGAAAAAACGAAGGTAGCGGCATTAAACGTCAAAACCGGTGAAACGAGCACCAGATGCCCATTGTCCATTGCAACTATATGCATCAAAAATCATCAAAATAAAACATTCTGTGAAAAAATGATGGAAGTGGCTATAAGTGTCAAAACCCGTGAATCGCGCACCAGACGCCCACCGGCCTATTGCAACTAAATACATCCAAACTCATATGCGCCTTGAAAATATGACTATGTTACTTAAACAAACGGCGAATAAACTGCATTACCATTCAGAAACAGCAAAATAAAGCATTCTGCGGAAATAATGAAGGTAGGGGCATTAAACGTCTAAACCGGTGAAACGAGCACCAGATGCCCGTTGTTCATTGCAACTATATACATCAAAACTCATTTGCTCCTTGAAAATCTGACTATTTTACTTAAACAAACGGCGAATAAACAGCATTGCCGTTAAGAAACAGCAAAATGAAACATTCTGCCGAAAACATGAATGTAGTGGCGATACGTGTCAAAACCGGTGAATCGCGCACCAGACGCCCATCTCCCCATTGCAACTATATACATCCAAAATAATCTCCTCCTTGAAAATATGATTATTTTACTTAAAACTAACGGCGAATAAACTGCATTACCATTCAGAAACAGCAAAATAAAACATTCTGCTAAAATATGAAGGTAGTGGTTACAAGTGTCAAAACCCGTGAATCGCGCACCAGACGCCCATCGGTCCATTGCAACTAAATACATCCCAAATCATCTGCTTCTTGAAAAAATGACTTTTATACTGAAACACACAGCGAATAAACTGGATTACCATTCAGAAACAGCAAAATAAAACATTCTGCGGAAATAATGATGGTAGGGGCATTAAACGTCTAAACCGGTGAAACGAGCACCAGACGCCCGTTTTCCATTGCAACTATATACACCAAACTCATCTGCTCCTTGAAAATATGACTATTTTACTTAAACAAACGGCGTATAAACTGCATTAAAATTAAGAAACAGCAAAATAAAACATTCTGCCGAAAAAATGAAGGTAGTGGCTACAAGTGTCAAAACCGGTGAATTGTGCACCAGACGCCCACCGGCCCATTGCAACTATATACATAAAAATTCATCTGCTCCATGAAAATATGACTATTATCCTTAAACACTCGGCGAATAAACTGGATTACCATTCAGAATCAGCAAAATAAAACATTCTGCTTAAATAATAAATGGTAGGGGTATTAAACGTCAAAACCGGTGAAACGAGCACCAGACGCCCGTTGTTATTTGCAACTATATACATCCAAACTCTTCTGCTCCTTGAAAATCTGACTATTTTACTTAAACAAACGACGAATAAACTGCATTACCGTTGAGAACCAGCATCATAAAACATTCTGCCGAAAATTTGAAGGTAGTGGCTACAAGTGTCAAAACCGGTAAATCACGCACCAGACGCCCATCGGCCATCCAAAATCATCTGCACCTTGAAAATATGACTATTATACTTAAACACACGGCGAATAAACTGGATTCCCATTCAGAAACAGCAAAATAAAACATTCTGCGGAAATAATGAAGGTAGGGGCATTAAACGTCAAAACCTGTGAAACGAGCACCAGACGCCCGTTTTCCATTGCAACTATATACAACCAAAATCATCTGCTCCTTGAAAATATGACTATTTTACTTAAACAAACGGCGAATCAACTGCATTACCATTAAGAAACAGCAAAATAAAACATTCTGCCGAAAAAATGAAGGTAGGGGCATTAAACGTCTAAACCGGTGAAACGAGCACCAGACGCCCGTTTTCCATTGCAACTATATACACCAAACTCATCTGCTCCTTGAAAATATGACTATTTTACTTAAACAAACGGCGTATAAACTGCATTAAAATTAAGAAACAGCAAAATAAAACATTCTGCCGAAAAAATGAAGGTAGTGGCTATAAGTGTCAAAACCGGTGAATTGTGCACCAGACGCCCACCGGCCCATTGCAACTATATACATAAAAAATCATCTGCTCCATGAAAATATGACTATTATCCTTAAACACTCGGCGAATAAACTGGATTACCATTCAGAATCAGCAAAATAAAACATTCTGCTTAAATAATAAATGGTAGGGGCATTAAACGTCAAAACCTGTGAAACGAGCACCAGACGCCCGTTGTCCATTGCAACTATATACAACCAAAATCATCTGCTCCTTGAAAATATGACTATTTTACTTAAACAAACGGCGAATCAACTGCATTACCATTAAGAAACAGCAAAATAAAACATTCTGCCGAAAAAATGAAGGTAGGGGCATTAAACGTCTAAACCGGTGAAACGAGCACCAGACGCCCGTTTTCCATTGCAACTATATACACCAAACTCATCTGCTCCTTGAAAATATGACTATTTTACTTAAACAAACGGCGTATAAACTGCATTAAAATTAAGAAACAGCAAAATAAACATTCTGCCGAAAAAATGAAGGTAGTGGCTACAAGTGTCAAAACCGGTGAATTGTGCACCAGACGCCCACCGGCCCATTGCAACTATATACATAAAAAATCATCTGCTCCATGAAAATATGACTATTATCCTTAAACACTCGGCGAATAAACTGGATTACCATTCAGAATCAGCAAAATAAAACATTCTGCTTAAATAATAAATGGTAGGGGCATTAAACTTCAAAACCTGTGAAACGAGCACCAGACGCCCGTTGTCCATTGCAAATATACACATCCAAACTCATCTGCTCCTTGAAAATTTGACTATTTTCCTTAAACAAACGGCGAATAAACTGCATTACCATTCAGAAACAGGAAATTAAACATTCTGCCGAAGAAATGAATGTAGTGGCTATACGTGTCAGAACCGGTGAATCGCGCACCAGACGCCCATCTCCCCATTACAACTATATACAACCAAAATCATCTGCTCCTTGAAAATATGACTATTTTACTTAAACAAACGTCGAATCAACTGCATTACCATTAAGAAACAGCAAAATAAAACATTCTGCCGAAAAAATGAAGGTAGGGGCATTAAACGTCAAAACTGGTGAAACGAGAACCAGACGCCCGTTGTCCATTGCAACTATATACATCCAAACTCATCTGCTCCTTGAAAATATGACTATTTTACCTTAACAAACGGTGAATGAACTGCATCACCATTACGAAACAGGAAATTAAACATTCTGCCGAAAAAATGAATGTAGTGGCTATACGTGTGAGAACCGGTGAATCGCGCACCAGACGCCCATCTCCCCATTGCAACTATATACAACCAAAATCATCCGCTCCCTGAAAATATGACTATTTTACTTAAACAAACGGCGAATAAACTGCATTACCATTTAGAAACAGCAAAATAAAACATTCTGCCGAAAATATGAAGTGGTGGCTATAAGTGTCAAAGCCGAGGAATCGCGCATCAGACGCCCACCGGCCCATTGCTACTATATACATCCAAACTCATATGCTTCTTGAAAATATGACTATTTTACTTAAACAAACGGCGAATAAACTGCATTACCATTAAGAAACAGCAAAATAAAACATTCTGCCCAAAAAATGAACGTATGGGCATTAAACGACAAAACCGGTGAAACGAGCACATGAAGCCCATTGTCCATTGCAACTATAAACATCCAAAATGATCTGCTCCTGAAACTATGACTATTTTAATTAAACAAACAGCGAATAAACTGCATTACCATTCAGAAACAGCAAAATAATACATTCGGCCGAAAAATTGAAGATAGTGGCTACCAGTGTCATAACCCATGAATCGCGCACCACACGCTCACCGGCCCATCGCAACTATATACATCCAAAATCATCTGCTCCTTGAAAATATGACTATTATACTTAAACACACGGCGAATATACTGGATTACCATTCAGAAACAGCAAAATAAAACATTCTGCGGAAATAATGAAGGTAGGGGCATTAAACGTCAAAACCTGTGAAACGAGCACCAGATGCCCGTTGTCCATTGCAAATATACACATCCAAACTCATCTGCTCCTTGAAAATTTGACTATTTTCCTTAAACAAACGGCGAATAAACTGCATTACCATTAAGAAACAGGAAATTAAACATTCTGCCGAAAAATGAATGTAGTGGCTATACGTGTCAAAACCGGTGAATCGCGCACCAGACGCCCATCACCCCATTGCAACTGTATACAACCAAAATCATCTGCTCCCTGAAAAAATGACTATTTTACTTAAACAAACGGCGAATAAACTGCATTACCATTTAGAAACAGCAAAATAAAACATTCTGCCGAAAATATGAAGGTAGTGGCTATAAGTGTCAAAACCGTGGAATCGCGCATCAGACGCCCACCGGCCCATTGCTACTTTATACATCCAAAATCATCTGCTCCTTGAAAATATGACTATTTTACTTAAACAAACGGCGAATAAACTGTGTTACCATTCAGAAACAGCAAATTAAACATTGTGCCGAAAAAATGAAGGTAGGGGCATTAAACGTCAAAACCGGTGAAACGAGCACCAGACGCCCGTTGTCCTTTGCAACTATATACATCCAAACTCATCTGCTCCTTGAAAATATGACTATTTTACTTAAACAAACGACGAATAAACTGCATTACCGTTGAGAACCAGCATCATAAAACATTCTGCCGAAAATATGAAGGTAGTGGCTACAAGTGTCAAAACCGGTGAATCACGCACCAGACGCCCATCGGCCATCCAAAATCATCTGCACCTTGAAAATATGACTATTATACTTAAACACACGGCGAATAAACTGGATTACCATTCAGAAACAGCAAAATAATACATTCTGCGGAAATAATGAAGGTAGGGGCATTAAACGTCAACACCTGTGAAACGAGCACCGGACGCCCGTTGTCCATTGCAACAATATACATCCAAACTCATCTGCTCCTTGAAGTATGACTATTTTAATTAAACAAACGGCGAATAAACTGCATTACCATTCAGAAACAGAAAATTAAACATTCCCCCGAAAAAATGAATGTAGTGGCAATACATGTCAAATCCGGTGAATTGCGTATCAGACGCCCATCTCCCCATTGCAACTATATACAACCAAAATCATCTGCTCCCTGAAAATATGACTATTTTACTTAAACAAACGGCGAATAAACTGCATTACCATTAAGAAACGGCAAAAGAAAACATTCTGCCGACAAAATGAAGGTAGTGGCTATAAGTATCAAAACCGAGGAATCGAGCAGCAGACGCCCACCGGCCCATTGCACATATATTCATCCAAACTCATATGCTCCTTGAAAATATGACTATTTTACTTAAACAAACGGCGAATAAACTGCATTACCATTAAGATACAGCAAAATAAAACATTCTGCCGAAAAAATGAAGTTAGGGGCATTAAACGTCTAAACCGGTGAAACTAGCACCAGACGTCCGTTGTCCATTGCAACTATATACACGAAACTCATCTGCTCCTTGAAAATATGACTATTTTACTTAAACAAACGGCGAATAAACTGCATTACCATTAAGAAACAGCAAAATAAAACATTCTGCCGAAAACATGAAGGTAGTGGCTACAAGTGCCAAAACCGGTGAATCGTGCATCAGACGCCAATTGGCCCATTGCTACTATATACATCCAAGCTCATCTGCTCCTGGGAAATATGATTATTTTACTTAAACGAACGGCGAATAAACTGCATTACCATTCAGAAACAGCAAAATAAAACATTCTGCCGAAAAAATGAAGATAGTGGCTACAAGTATCAAAACCCGTGAATCGCGCACCAGACGCCCACCAGCCCATTGCAACTATATACATCCAAAATCATCTGATCATTGAATATATATTACTATGTTACTTAAACAAACGGCGAATAAACTGCATTACCATTCAGAAACAGCAAAATAAAACATTCTGCGGAAAAAATTATGGAAGTGGCTATAAGTGTCAAAACCGGTGAATCGCGCACCAGACGCCCATCGGCCCATTGCAACTATATACATCCAAAATCATCTGCTCCTTGAAAATATGACTATTTTACTTAAACAAACGGCGAATAAACTGTGTTACCATTCAGAAACAGCAAATTAAACATTCTGCCGAAAAAATGAAGGTAGGGGCATTAACCGTCAAAACCGGTGATACGAGCATCAGACGCCAGTTGTTCATTGCAACTATATACATCCAAACTCATCTGCTCATGGAAAATCTGACTATTTTACTTAAACAATCGGCGAATCAACTGCATTACCATTAAGAAACAGCAAAATAAAACATTCTGCCGAAAAAATGAAGGTAGTGGCTACAAGTGTCAAAACCGGTGAATCGCGCACCAGACGCCCATCTCCCCATTGCAAATGTATACAACCAAAATAATCTGCTCCCTGAAAATATGACTATTTTACTTAAACAAACGGCGAATAAACTGCATTACCATTCAGAAACAGCAAAATAAAACATTCTGCGGGTAAAATGATAGAAGTGGCTACTAGTGTCAAAACCAGTGAATCGCGCACCAGACACCCATCGGCCCATTGCAACTATATACACCAAAATCATCTGCTCCTTGAAGATATGACTATTTTACTTAAACAAAGGGAAAATAAACTGCATTACCATTCAGAAACAGCAAAATAAAACATTCTGCCGAAAAAATGAAGGTAGTGGTTGTAAGTGTCAAAACCGGTGAATCGCGCACAAGATGCCCATCGGGCCCATTGCAACTATATACATCCAAACTCATCTGCTCCTTGAAAATATGACTATTTTAATTAAACAAACGGCGAATAAACTGCATTACCATTAAGAAACAGCAAAAGAAAACATTCTGCCGACAAAATGATGGTAGTGGTTACAAGTGTCAAAACCGAGGAATCGAACATCAGACGCCCAACGGCCCATTGCACATATATACATCCAAACTCATATGCTCCTTGAAAATATGATTATTTTACTAAAACAAACGGCGATTAACTGCATTACTATTCAGATACACCAAAATAAAACATTCTGCCGAAAAAATGAAGGTAGGGGCATTAAACGTCTAAACCGGTGAAACGAGCACCAGACGTCCGTTGTCCATTGCAACTATATACACGAAACTACTCTGCTCCTTAAAAATATGACTATTTTACTTAAACAATCGGCGAATAAACTGCATTACCATTAAGAAACAGCAAAATAAAACATTCTGCCGAAAAAATGAAGGTAGTGGCTACAAGTGTCAAAACCGGTGAATCGTGCACCACACGCCAATCGGCCCATTGCAACTATATACATCCAAACTCATCTGCTCCTTGAAAATATGAATATTTTACGTAAACAAACGGCGAATAAACTGCATTACCATTAACAAACAGCAAAATAAAACATTCTGCCGAAAAAATGAAGGTAGGGGCATTAAACGTCAAATCCGGTGAAACGAGCACCAGATGCCCATTGTCCTTTGCAACTATTTACATCCAAAATCATCTGCTACTGAAAACTATGACTATTTTAATTAAACAAACGGCGAATAAACTGCATAACCATTCAGAAACAGCAAAATAAAACATTCTGACGAAAAAATGAAGGTAATGGCTACAAGTGTCAAAACCGGTGAATTGCGCACTAGACGCCCATCGGCCCATTGCAACTATATACATCCAAAATCATCTGCTCCTTGTAAATATGACTATTATACTTAAACACACGGCGAATAAACTGGATTACCATTCAGAAACAGCAAAATAAAAACATTCTGCGGAAATAATGAAGGTCGAGGCATTAAACGTCAAAACCTGTGAAACGAGCACCAGAAGCCCATTGTCCATTGCAACTATAAACATCCAAAATGGTCTGCTCCTGAAACTATGACTATTTTAATTAAACAAACAGCGAATAAACTGCATTACCATTCAGAAACAGCAAAATAAAACATTCTGCCGAAAAAATGAAGGTAGTGGCTACAAGTGTCAAAACCTGTGAATCGTGCAACAGACGCCAATCGGCCCATTGCAACTATATACATCCAAACTCAACTGCTCCTGGAAAATATGATTATTTTACTTAAAGAAACGGCGAATAAACTGCATTACCATTCAGAAACAGCAAGATAAAGCATTCAGCCGAAATAATGAAGGTAGGGGCATTAAACGTCTAAACCAGTGAAACGAGCACCAGACGTCCGTTGCCCATTGCAACTATATACACGAAACTCATCTGTTCCTTGAAAATAAGACTGTTTTACTTAAACAAACGGCGAATTACCATTCAGAAGCAGCAAAATAAATCATTCTGCGGAAAAAAATGATGGAAGTGGCTTTAAGAGTCAAAACCGGTGAATGGCGCACCAGACGCCCATCGGCCCATTGCAACTATATACATCCAAACTCATCTACTCCTTGAAAATATGACTATTTTACTTAAACAAACGGCGAATAAACTGCGTTACCATTCAGAAACAGCAAATTAAACATTCAGCTGAAAAAATGAAGGTAGGGGCATTAACCGTCAAAACCGGTGATACGAGCATCAGACGCCCAGTGGTTCATTGCAACTATATACATCCAAACTCATCTGCTCATGGAAAATCTGACTATTTTACTTAAACAATCGGCGAATCAACTGCATTACCATTAAGAAACAGCAAAATAAAACATTCTGCCGAAAAAATGAAGGTAGTGGCTACAAGTGTCAAAACCGGTGAATCGCGCACCAGCCGCCCATCTCCCCATTGCAAATGTATACAACCAAAATAATCTGCTCCCTGAAAATATGACTATTTTACTTAAACAAACGGCGAATAAACTGCATTACCATTCAGAAACAGCAAAATAAAACATTCTGCGGGTAAAATGATAGAAGTGGCTACTAGTGTCAAAACCGGTGAATCGCGCACCAGACACCCATCGGCCCATTGCAACTATATACACCAAAATCATCTGCTCCTTGAAGATATGACTATTTTACTTAAACAAAGGGAAAATAAACTGCATTACCATTCAGAAACAGCAAAATAAAACATTCTGCCGAAAAAATGAAGGTAGTGGTTGTAAGTGTCAAAACCGGTGAATCGCGCACAAGATGCCCATCGGCCCATTGCAACTATATACATCCAAACTCATCTGCTCCTTGAAAATATGACTATTTTAATTAAACAAACGGCGAATAAACTGCATTACCATTAAGAAACAGCAAAAGAAAACATTCTGCCGACAAAATGATGGTAGTGGTTACAAGTGTCAAAACCGAGGAATCGAACATCAGACGCCCAACGGCCCATTGCACATATATACATCCAAACTCATATGCTCCTTGAAAATATGATTATTTTACTAAAAACAAACGGCGATTAACTGCATTACTATTCAGATACACCAAAATAAAACATTCTGCCGAAAAAATGAAGGTAGGGGCATTAAACGTCTAAACCGGTGAAACGAGCACCAGACGTCCGTTGTCCATTGCAACTATATACACGAAACTACTCTGCTCCTTAAAAATATGACTATTTTACTTAAACAATCGGCGAATAAACTGCATTACCATTAAGAAACAGCAAAATAAAACATTCTGCCGAAAAAATGAAGGTAGTGGCTACAAGTGTCAAAACCGGTGAATCGTGCACCACACGCCAATCGGCCCATTGCAACTATATACATCCAAACTCATCTGCTCCTTGAAAATATGAATATTTTACGTAAACAAACGGCGAATAAACTGCATTACCATTAACAAACAGCAAAATAAAACATTCTGCCGAAAAAATGAAGGTAGGGGCATTAAACGTCAAATCCGGTGAAACGAGCACCAGATGCCCATTGTCCTTTGCAACTATTTACATCCAAAATCATCTGCTACTGAAAACTATGACTATTTTAATTAAACAAACGGCGAATAAACTGCATAACCATTCAGAAACAGCAAAATAAAACATTCTGACGAAAAAATGAAGTTAGGGGCATTAAACGTCAAAACTGGTGAAACGAGCACCAGATGCCCATTGTCCATTGCAACTATATACATCCAAAATCATTTGCTCCTGAAAACTATGACTATGTTACTTAAACAAACGGCGAATAAACTGCATTACCATTCAGAAACAGCAAAATAAAACATTCTGAGGAAAAAATAATGGAAGTGGCTATAAGTGTCAAAACAGGTGAATCGCGCACCAGACGCCCATGGGCCCATTGCACCTATATACATCGACATCATCTGCTCCTTGAAAATATGACTATTTTACTTAAACAAACGGCGAATAAAATGCATTACTATTAAGATACAGCAAAATAAAACATTCTGCCGAAAAAATGAACGTAGGGGCATTAAACGTCTATACGGGTGAAACGAGCACCAGACGTTTGTTGTCCATTGCAACTATATACACGAAACTCATCTGCTCCTTAAAAATATGACTATTTTACTTCAACAAACGGCGAATAAACTGCATTACCATTAAGAAACAGCAAAATAAATCATTCTGCCGAAAAATTGAAGGTAGTGGCTACAAGTGTCAAAACCGGTGAATCGCGCACCTGACGCCCACCGGCCAATTGCAACTACATACATCCAAAATCATCCGCTCCTTGAAAATACGATTATTTTACTTAAAAAAACGGCGAATAAACTGCATTACCATTCAGAAACAGCAAAATAAAATATTCTGCCGAAAAAATGAAGGTAGTGGCTATAACTGTGAAAACCGGTGAAACGCGTACCAGACGCCCTTCGGCCAATTGCAAATATATACATCCAAAATCATCTGCTCCTTGAAAAAATGAATATTTTACTTAAACAAACGGCGAATAAACTGTATTAGCATTAAGAAACAGCAAAATAACACATTCTGCCAAAAAAATGAAGATAGTGGCTATAAGTGTCCAAACCAGTGAATCGCGCACCTGACGTCCATCGGCCCATTGCAACTATATACATCCAAAATCATCTGCTCCATGAAAATATGATTATTTTACTTAAACAAACGGCGAATAAACAGCATTATCATAAAGAAACAGCAAAATAACACATTCTGCCGAAAAATGAAGATAGTGGCTGTAAGTGTCAAAACCGGTGAATCGCGCACCAAACGTCCATCGACCCATTGCAACTATATACATCCAAACTCATCTGCTCCTTGAAAATATGACTATTTTACTTCAACAAACGGCGAATAAACTGCATTACCATTCAGAAACAGCAAAATAAAATATTCAGCCGAAAAGATGAAGGTAGTGTCTATAAGTGTCAAAACCGGTGAATCGCGCACCAGGCGCTCACCGACCCATTGCAACTATAAACATCCAAAATCATCTGCTTCTTGAAAATATGAATATTTTACTTAAACAAACTGCGAATCAACTGCATTACCATTTAGAAACAAAAAAATAAAACATTCTGCCGAAAAAATGAAGGTAGTGGCTACAAGTGTCAAAACCGGTGAATCGCGCACCAGACGCCCACCGGCCAATTGCAACTACATACATCCAAAATCATCCGCTTCTTGAAAATACGATTATTTTACTTAAAAAAACGGCGAATAAACTGCATTACCATTCAGAAACAGCAAAATAAAATATTCCGCCGAAAAAATGAAGGTAGTGGCTATAAGTGTCAAAACCGGTGAAACGCGCACCAGACGCCCTTCGGCCAATTGCAAATATATACATCCAAAATCATCTGCTCCTTGAAAAAATGATTATTTTACTTAAACAAACGGCGAATAAACTGTATTACCATTAAGAAACAGCAAAATAAAACATTCTGCGAAAAAATGAAGGTAGTGGCTATGTGTCAAAAACGGTGAATCGCGCAATAGACGCCCACCCGGCCCATTGCTACTATATACATCCAAACTCATATGCTCCTTGAAAATATGACTATTTTACTTAAGCAAGCGGCGAATAAACTGCATTACCATTAAGAAACAGCAAAATAAAACATTCTGCCGAAAAAATGAAGGTAGGGGCATTAAACGTCAAAACCGGTGAATCGCGCACCAGACACCCATCGGCCCATTGCAACTATATACATCCAAAATCATCTGCTCCTTGAAGATATGACTATTTTACATAACAAGCGGCGAATAAACTGCATTACCATTCAGAAACAGCAAAATAAAACATTCTGCCGGAAAAATGAAGGTAGTGGCTACAAGTGTCAAAACCGGTGAATCGCGCACCAGACGCCCATCGGCCATCCAAAATCATCTGCACCTTGAAAATATGACTATTATACTTAAACACACGGCGAATAAACTGGATTACGATTCAGAAACAGCAAAATAAAACATTCTGCGGAAATAATGAAGGTAGGGGCATTAAACGTCAAAACCTGTGAAACGAGGACCAGACGCCCATTGTCCATTGCAACTATATACATCCAAACTCATCTGCTCCTTGAAAATATTACTATTTTAATTAAACAAACGGCGAATAAACTGCATTACCATTCAGAAACAGCAAATTAAACATTCTGCCGAAAAAATGAATGTAGTGGCTATACGTGTCAAAACCGGTGAATCGCGTACCAGACGCCCATTTCCCCATTGCAACTATATACAACCAGAACCATCTGCTCCCTGAAAATATGACTATTTTACTTAAACAAACGGCGAATAAACTGCATTACCATTAAGAAACAGCAAAAGAAAACATTCTGCCGACAAAATGAAGGTAGTGGTTACAAGTGTCAAAACCTAGGAATCGAACATCAGACGCCCACCGGGCCATTGCACATATATACATCCAAACTCATATGCTCCTTGAAAATATGATTATTTTACTTAAACAAACGGCGAATAAACTGCATTACTATTAAGATACAGCAAAATAAAACATTCTGCCGAAAAAATGAAGGTAGGGGCATTAAACGTCTAAACCGGTGAAACGAGCACCAGACGTCCGTTGTCCATTGCAACTATATACACGAAACTCATCTGCTCCTTAAAAATATGACTATTTTACATCAACAAACGGCGAATAAACTGCATTACCATTAAGAAACAGCAAAATAAATCATTCTGCTGAAAAAATGAAGGTAGTGGCTACAAGTGTCAAAACCGGTGAATAGTGCACCAGACGCCAATCGGCCCATTGCAACTATATACATCCAAAATCATCTGCTCCTGAAAAGTATGACTATTTTAATTAAACAAACGGCGAATAAACTGCATTACGATTCGGAAACAGCGAAATAAAACATTCTGCCGAAAAAATGAAGTTAGTGGCTACAAGTATCGAAACCTGTGAATCGCGCACCAGACGCCTAACGGCCCATTGCAACTATACACATCCCAAATCATCTGCTCCTTGAAAATATGAATATTTTACGTAAACAAACGGCGAATAAACTGCATTACCATTCAGAAACAGCAAAATAAAACATTCTGCCGAAAAAATGAAGGTAGTGGCTATAAGTGTCAAAATCGGTGAATCGCGCACCAGACGCCCACCGGCCCATTGCAACTATATACATCCAAACTCATCTGCTCTTTGAAAATATGACTATGTTACTTAAACAAACGGCGAATAAACTGCATTACCATTCAGAAACAGCAAAATAAAACATTCTGCCGAAAAAAGTATGGAAGTGGCTATAAGTGTCAAAATCGGTGAATCGCACACCAGACGCCCACCGGCCCATTGCTACTATATACATCCAAACTCACATGCTTCTTGAAAATATGACTATTTTACTTAAACAAACGGCGAATAAACTGCATTACCATTAACAAACAGCAAAATAAAACATTCTGCCGAAAAAATGAAGGTAGGGGCATTAAACGTCAAATCCGGTGAAACGAGCACCAGATGCCCATTGTCCTTTGCAACTATATACATCCAAAATCATCTGCTCCTGAAAACTATGACTATGTTACTTAAACAAACGGCGAATAAACTGCATTACCATTCAGAAACAGCAAAATAAAACATTCTGAGGAAAAAATAATGGAAGTGGCTATAAGTGTCAAAACCGGTGAAACGAGCACCAGAAGCCCGTTGTCTATTGCAACTACATACATCCAAAATCATCTGCTCCTGAAAACTATGACTATTTTAATTAAACAAACGGCGAATAAACTGCATAACCATTCAGAAACAGCAAAATAAAACATTCTGACGAAAAAATGAAGGTAGGGGCATTAAACGTCAAAACTGGTGAAACGAGCACCAGATGCCCATTGTCCATTGCAACTATATACATCCATATCATCTGCTCCTGAAAACTATGACTATGTTACTTAAACAAACGGCGAATAAACTGCATAACCATTCAGAAACAGCAAATTAAACATTCTGCTAAAAAAAAAAGAAGGTAGGGACATTAACCGTCAAAACCGGTGAAACGAACACCAGACGCCCGTTGTCCATTGCAACTATATACATCCATAATCATCTGCTCCTTCGACATATGACTATTTTACTTAAACAAACGGCGAATAAACTGCATTACCATTCAGAAACTGCAAAATAAAACATTCTTCCGAAAAAATAAAGGTAATGGCTACAAGTGTCAAAACCGGTGAATCGCGCACCAGACGCCCACCGGCCAATTGCAACTACATACATCCAAAATCATCCGCTCCTTGAAAATACGATTATTTTACTTAAAAAAACGGCGAATAAACTGCATTAACCATTCAGAAAGAGCAAAATAAAATATTCTGCCGAAAAAATGAAGGTAGTGACTATAACTGTCAAAACCGGTGAAAAGCGCACCAGACGCCCTTCGGCCAATTGCAAATATATACATCCAAAATCATCTGCTCCTTGAAAATATGACTATTTTACTTAAACAAAACGGCGAATAAACAGCATTAACATTAAGAAACAGCAAAATAACACATTCTGCCGAAAAATGAAGTTAGTGGCTGTAAGTGTCAAAACCGGCGAATCGTGCACCATACGCCCATCCGCACATTACAACTAAATACATCCAAAATCACCTGCTCCTTGAAAATATGACTATTATACTTAAACACAGAGCGAATAAACTGCAGTGACATTAAGATACAGCAAAATAAAATATTCTGGCGAAAAAATTAAGGTAGTCGCTATAAGTGTCAAAACCGATGAATCGCGCACCAGACGCCCACTGGCCCATTGCAACTATATACATCCAAAATCATCTGCTCCTTGAAAATATGACTATTTTACTTACACAAACGGCGAATAAACTGCATTACCATTCAGAAACAGCAAAAATAAAAACGCCGAAAAATGAAGGTAGTGGCTACAAGTGTCAAAACCGGTGAATCGCGCACGAGACGCCCATCGGCCCATTGCAACTATATACATCCAAAATCATCCGCTTCTTGAAAATCTGATTATTTTACTTAAACAAATGCGAATAAACTAAATTACCAGTCAGAAACAGCAAAATAAAACATTCTGCCGAAAAAATGAAGGTAGTGGCTATAAGTGTCAAAACCGGTGAATCGCGAACGAGACGCCCATCGGCCCACTGCAACTATATACATCCAAACTCATCTGCTCCTTGAAAATATGACTATTTTACTTAAACAAACGGCGAATCAACTGCATTACCATTAAGAAACAGCAAAATAAAACATTCTGCCGAAAAAATGAAGGTAGGGGCATTAAACGTCTAAACCAGTGAAACGAGCACCAGACGCCCGTTTTCCATTGCAACTATATACACCAAACTCATCTGCTCCTTGAAAGTATGACTATTTTACTTAAACGAAAGGCGAATAAACTGCATTACCATTTAGAAACAGCAAAAATAAAACATTCTGCAGTAATAATGAAGGTAGTGGCTATAAGTGTCAAACCGGTGAATCGCGCACCAGACGCCCACCGGCCAATTGCAACTATATACATCCAAAATCATCCGCTCCTTGAAAATACCATTATTTTACTTAAAAAAACGGCGAATAAACTGCATTACCATTCAGAAACAGCAAAAATAAGATATTCTGCCGAAAAAATGAAGGTAGTGGCTATAACTGTCAAAACCGGTGAAACGCGCACTAGACGCCCTTCGGCCAATTGCAAATATATACATCCAAAATCATCTGCTCCTAGAATATATGATTATATTACTTAAACAAACGGCGTGTAAACTGCATTACCATTAAGAAACAGCAATACAAAACATTCTGCCAAAAAATGAAGGTAGTGGCTATGTGTCAAAACCGTTGAATCGCGCACCAGACGCTAACCGGCCATTGCAACTATAAACATACAAAATCATCTTTTACTTGAAAATATGACTATTTTACTTAAACAGACGGCGAATAAACTGCATAACCATTACCAAACAGCAAAATTAAACATTCTGCCGAAAAAATGAAGGTAGTGGCTATAAGTGTCAAAACCGAGTAATCGCGCATCAGACGCCCACCGGCCCATTGCAACTATATATATCCAAAATCATCTGCTCCTTGAAAATATGACAATTTTACTTAAACAAACGGTGAATAATCTGCATTACCATTCAGAAACAGCAAAAATAAAACATTCGGCCGAAAAAATGAAGGTAGTGGCTACAAGTGTCAAAACCGGCGAATCGTGCACCATATGCCCATCCGCCCATTACAACTATATAGATCCAAAATCACCTGCTCCTCGAAAATATGACTATTATACTTAAACACAGAGCGAATAAACTGCAGTGACATTAAGATACAGCAAAATAAAACATTCTGCCGAAAAAATGAAGGTAGTCGCTATAAGTGTCAAAACCGGTGAATCGCGCACCAGACACCCACCGGCCCATTACAACTATATACATCCAAAATCATCTGCTCCTTGAAAATATGTCTATTTTACATAAACAAACAGCGAATAAACTGCATTACCATTCAGAAACAGCAAAAATAAAACATTCTGCCGAAAAATGAAGGTAGTGGCTACAAGTGTCAAAACCGGTGAATCGCGCACCAGACGCCCATCGGCCCATTGCAACTATATACATCCAAAATCATCCGCTTCTTGAAAATCTGATTATTTTACTTAAACAAATGCGAATAAACAAAATTACCATTCAGAAACAGCAAAAATAAAACATTCTGCCGAAAAAATGAAGGTAGTGGCTACAAGTGTCAAATCCGGTGAATAGCGCACCAGACGCCCATCGGCCCATTGCAACTATATACATCCAAAATCATCCGCTTCTTGAAAATCTGATTATTTTACTTAAAAAAATGCGAATAAACGAAATTACCAGTCAGAAACAGCAAAATAAAACATTCTGCCGAAAAAATGAAGGTAGTGGCTATAAGTGTCAAAACCGGTGAATCGCGAACGAGACGCCCATTGGCCCATTGCAACTATGTACATCCAAACTCATCTGCTCCTTTAAAATATGACTATTTTACTTAAACGAACGGCGAATAAACTGCATTACCATTCAGAAACAGCAAAAATAAAACATTCTACCGAAATAATGAAGGTAGGGGCATTAAACGTCAAAACCGGTGAAACGAGCACCTGAAGATCATTGTCCATTGCAACTATATACATCCAAAATCATCAGCTCCTGAAAACTATGACTATTTTAATTAAACAAACGGCGAATAAACTGCATTACCATTAAGAAACAGCACAATAAAACATTCTGCCGAAAAAATGAAGGTAGGGGCATTAAACGTCTAAACCGGTGAAACGAGCACCAGACGCCCGTTTTCCATTGCAACTATATACACCAAACTCATCTGCTCCTTGAAAGTATGACTATTTTACTTAAACAAACGGCGAATAAACTGCATTACTATTCAGAAACAGCAAAATAAACCATTCTGCCAAAAAAATTAAGGTAGTGGCTATAAGTGTCAAAACCGGTGAACCGCGCACCAGACGCCCACCGGCCCATTGCAACTATATATATCCAATATCATCTGCTCCTTGAAATTATGACTATTTTACTTAAACAAACGGCGAATAAACTGTGTTACCATTCAGAAAAAGCAAATTAAACATTCTGCTGAAAAAAAGAAGGTAGGGACATTAACCGTCAAAACCGGTGAAACGAACACCAGACGCCCGTTTTCCATTGCAACTATATACACCAAACTCATCTGCTCCTTGAAAATATGACTATTTTACTTGAACAAACGGCGAATAAAGTCCATTACCATTCAGAAACAGCAAAATAAAACATTCTGCCGAAAAAATGAAGGTAGTGGCTATAAGTGTCGAAACCGGTGAATCGCGCAACAGACGCCGACCGGCCCATTGCAACTATATACATCCAAAATCATCTGCTCCTTGAAAATATGATTATTTTACTTAAACAAACGGCGAATAAACAGCATTAACATTAAGAAACAGCAAAATAACACATTCTGCGGAAAAATGAAGATAGTGGCTATAAGTGTCAAAACCGGTGAATCGCGCACTAAACGTCCATCGGCCCATTGCAACTATATACATCCAAACTCATCTGCTCCTTGAAAATATGACTATTTTACTTAAACAAACGGCGTGTAAACGGCATTACCACTCAGAAACAGCAAAATAAAACATTCTGCCAAATAAATGAAGGTAGTGGCTACAAGTGTCAAAACCGGTGAATCGCGCACCAGACGCCAATCGGCCAATTGCAATTATATATACCCAAAATCATCTGCTCTTGAAAATATGATTATATTACTTAAACAAACGGCGTGTAAACTGCATTACCATTACCAAACAGCAAAATTAAACATTCTGAATAAAAAATGAAGGTAGGGGCATTAAACGTCAAAACCGGTGAAACGAGCACCAGACGCTCGTTGTCCATTGCAACTATATACATCCAAAATCATCTGCTCTTTGAAAATATGACTATTTTACTTAAACAAGCGGCGAATAAACTGCATTACTATTCAGAAACAGCAAAATAAACCATTCGGCCGAAAAAATGAAGGTAGTGGCTACAAGTGTCAAAACCGGCGAATCGTGCACTATACGCCCATCCGCCCATTACAACTATATACATCCAAAATCACCTGCTCCTTGAAAATATGACTATTATACTTAAACACACAGCGAATAAACTGCAGTGACATTAAGATACAGCAAAATAAAACATTCTGCCGAAAAAATGAAGGTAGTCGCTATAAGTGTCAAAACCGGTGAATCGCGCACCAGACGCCCACCGGCCCATTGCAACTATATACATCCAAAATCATCTGCTCCTTGAAAATATGACTATTTTACTTAAACAAACTGCGAATAAACTGCATTACCATTCAGAAACAGCAAAAATAAAACATTCTGCCGAAAAATGAACTTAGTGGCTACAATTGTCAAAACCGGTGAATCGCGCACCAGACGCCCATCAGCCCATTGCAACTATATACATCCAAAACCATCCGCTTCTTGAAAATCTGATTATTTTACTTAAACAAATGCGAATAAACAAAATTACCATTCAGAACCAGCAAAAATAAAACATTCTGCCGAAAAAATGAAGGTAGTGGCCACAAGTGTCAAAACCGGTGAATCGCGCACCAGACGCCCATCGGCCCATTGCAACTATATACATCCAAAATCATCCGCTTCTTGAAAATCTGATTATTTTACTTAAAAAAATGCGAATAAACTAAATTACCAGTCAGAAACAGCAAAATAAAACATTCTGCCGAAAAAATGAAGGTAGTGGCTATAAGTGTCGAAACCGGTGAATCGCGCAACAGACGCCCACCGGCCCATTGCAACAATACATATCCAAAATCATCTGCTCCTTGAAAATATGACTATTTTGCTTAACCTAACGGCGAGTAAACTGCATTACCATTTAGAAATAGCAAAAATAAAACATTCTGCCAAAAAAAATGAAGGTTGTGGTTACAAGTGTCCAAACCAGTGAATCGCGTACCAGACGTCCATCGGCCCATTGCAACTATATACATCCAAAATCACCTGCTCCTTGAAAATATGATTATTTTACTTAAACCAACGGCGAGTAAACAGCATTACCATTAATAAACAGCATTATAACAAATTCTGCCGAACTAATGAAGATAGTGGCTATAAGTGTCAAAAACCGGTGAAATGCGCACCAGACGTCCACCGGCCCATTGCAACTATATACATCCAAACTCATCTGCTCCTTGAAAATGTGACTATTTTACTTCAACAAACGGCGAATAAACTGCATTACCATTCAGAAACAGCAAAATAAAATATTCAGCCGAAAAGATGAAGGTAGTGTCTATAAGTGTCAAAACCGGTGAATCGCGCACCAGGCGCTCACCGACCCATTGCAACTATAAACATCCAAAATCATCTGCTTCTTGAAAATATGAATATTTTACTTAAACAAACTGCGAATCAACTGCATTACCATTTAGAAACAGAAAAATAAAACATTCTGCCGAAAAAATGAAGGTAGTGGCTACAAGCGTCAAAACCGGTGAATCGCGCACCAGACGCCCACCGGCCAATTGCAAATATATACATCCAAAATCATCTGCTCCTTGAAAAAATGATTATTTTACTTAAACAAACGGCGAATAAACTGTATTACCATTAAGAAACAGCAAAATAAAACATTCTGCGAAAAAATGAAGGTAGTGGCTATGTGTCAAAAACGGTGAATCGCGCAATAGACGCCCACCGGCCCATTGCTACTATATACATCCAAACTCATATGCTCCTTGAAAATATGACTATTTTACGTAAGCAAGAGGCGAATAAACTGCATTACCATTAAGAAACAGCAAAATAAAACATTCTGCCGAAAATATGAAGGTAGGGGCATTAAACGTCAAAACCGGTGAATCGCGCACCAGACACCCATCGGCCCATTGCAACTATATACATCAAAAATCATCTGCTCCTTGAAGATATGACTATTTTACTTAAACAAACGGAAAATAAACTGCATTACCATTCAGAAACAGCAAAATAAAACATTCTGCCAAAAAAATGAAGGTAGTGGCTGTAAGTTTCAAAACCGGTGAATCGCGCACAAGAGGCCATCGGCCCATTGCAACTATATACATCCAAACGCATCTGCTCCTTGAAAATATGACTATTTTAGTTAAACAAACGATGAATAAACTGCAATACCGTTAAGAACCTGCATCATAAAACATTCTGCCGAAAAAATGAAGGTAGTGGCTACAAGTGTCAAAACCGGTGAATCGCGCACCAGACGCCCCATCGGCCATCCAAAATCATCTGCACCTTGAAAATATGACTATTATACTTAAACACACGGCGAATAAACTGGATTACGATTCAGAAACAGCAAAATAAAACATTCTGCGGAAATAATGAAGGTAGGGGGCATTAAACGTCAAAACCTGTGAAACGAGGACCAGACGCCCATTGTCCATTGCAACTATATACATCCAAACTCATCTGCTCCTTGAAAATATGACTATTTTAATTAAACAAACGGCGAATAAACTGCATTACCATTCAGAAACAGCAAATTAAACATTCTGCCGAAAAAATGAATGTAGTGGCTATACGTGTCAAAACCGGTGAATCGCGTACCAGACGCCCATTTCCCCATTGCAACTATATACAACCAGAACCATCTGCTCCCTGAAAATATGACTATTTTACTTAAACAAACGGCGAATAAACTGCATTACCATTCAGAAACAGCAAAAGAAAACATTCTGCCGACAAAATGAAGGTAGTGGTTACAAGTGTCAAAAACCGAGGAATCGAACATCAGACGCCCACCAGCCCCATTGCACATATATACATCCAAACTCATATGCTCCTTGAAAATATGATTATTTTACTTAAACAAACGGCGATAAACTGCATTACTATTAAGATACAGCAAAATAAAACATTCTGCCGAAAAAATGAAGGTAGGGGCATTAAACGTCTAAACCGGTGAAACGAGCACCAGACGTCCGTTGTCCATTGCAACTATATACACGAAACTCATCTGCTCCTTAAAAATATGACTATTTTACATCAACAAACGGCGAATAAACTGCATTATCATTAAGAAACAGCAAAATAAATCATTCTGCTGAAAAAAATGAAGGTAGTGGCTACAAGTGTCAAAACCGGTGAATAGTGCACCAGACGCCAATCGGCCCATTGCAACTATATACATCCAAAATCATCTGCTCCTGAAAAGTATGACTATTTTAATTAAACAAACGGCGAATAAACTGCATTACCATTCAGAAACAGCGAAATAAAACATTCTGCCGAAAAAATGAAGGTAGTGGCTATAAGTGTCAAAATCGGTGAATCGCGCACCAGACGCCCACCGGCCCATTGCAACTATATACATCCAAACTCATCTGCTCTTTGAAAATATGACTATGTTACTTAAACAAACGGCGAATAAACTGCATTACCATTCAGAAACAGCAAAATAAAACATTCTGCCGAAAAAATTATGGAAGTGGCTATAAGTGTCAAAATCGGTGAATCGCACACCATACGCCCACCGGCCCATTGCTACTATATACATCCAAACTCACATGCTTCTTGAAAATATGACTATTTTACTTAAACAAACGGCGAATAAACTGCATTACCATTAACAAACAGCAAAATAAAACATTTTGCCGAAAAAATGAAGGTAGGGGCATTAAACGTCAAATCCGGTGAAACGAGCACCAGATGCCCATTGTCCTTTGCAACTATATACATCCAAAATCATCTGCTCCTGAAAACTATGACTATGTTACTTAAACAAACGGCGAATAAACTGCATTACCATTCAGAAACAGCAAAATAAAACATTCTGAGGAAAAAATAATGGAAGTGGCTATAAGTGTCAAAACCGGTGAAACGAGCACCAGAAGCCCGTTGTCTATTGCAACTACATACATCCAAAATCATCTGCTCCTGAAAACTATGACTATTTTAATTAAACAAACGGCGAATAAATTGCATAACCATTCAGAAACAGCAAAATAAAACATTCTGACGAAAAAATGAAGGTAGGGGCATTAAACGTCAAAACTGGTGAAACGAGCACCAGATGCCCATTGTCCATTGCAACTATATACATCCAAAATCATCTGCTCCTGAAAACTATGACTATGTTACTTAAACAAACGGCGAATAAACTGCATTACCATTCAGAAACAGCAAAATAAAACATTCTGAGGAAAAAATAATGGAAGTGGCTATAAGTGTCAAAACCGGTGAATCGCTCACCAGACGCCCATCAGCCCATTGCACCTATATACATCACTATCATCTGCTCCTTGAAAATATGTCTATTTTACTTAAACAAACGGCGAATAAACTGCGTTACCATTCAGAAACAGCAAATTAAACATTCTGCTAAAAAAAAAGAAGGTAGGGACATTAACCGTCAAAACCGGTGAAACGAACACCAGACGCCCGTTGTCCATTGCAACTATATACATCCATAATCATCTGCTCCTTCGACATATGACTATTTTACTTAAACAAACGGCGAATAAACTGCATTACCATTCAGAAACTGCAAAATAAAACATTCTGCCGAAAAAATGAAGGTAATGGCTACAAGTGTCAAAACCGGTGAATCGCGCACCAGACGCCCACCGGCCAATTGCAACTACATACATCCAATATCATCCGCTCCTTGAAAATACGATTATTTTACTTAAAAAAACGGCGAATAAACTGCATTACCATTCAGAAAGAGCAAAATAAAATATTCTGCCGAAAAAATGAAGGTAGTGGCTATAACTGTCAAAACCGGTGAAAAGCGCACCAGACGCCCTTCGGCCAATTGCAAATATATACATCCAAAATCATCTGCTCCTTGAAAATATGACTATTTTACTTAAACAAACGGCGAATAAACAGCATTAACATTAAGAAACAGCAAAATAACACATTCTGCCGAAATATTAAGATAGTGGCTGTAAGAGTCAAAAACCGGTGAATCGCGCACCAAACGTCCATCGACCCATTGCAAGTATATACATCCAAACTCATCTGCTCCTTGAAAATATGACTATTTTAATTCAACAAACGGCGAATAAACTGCATTACCATTCAGAAACAGCAAAATAAAATATTCTGCCGAAAGGATGAAGGTAGTGGCTATAAGTGTCAAAACCGGTGAATCGCGCACCAGACGCCCACCGGCCTATTGCAACTATATATATCCAATATCATCTGCTTCTTGAAAATATGACTATTTTACTTAAACAAACGGTGAATAATCTGCATTACCATTCAGAAACAGCAAAAATAAAACATTCGGCCGAAAAACTGAAGGTAGTGGCTACAAGTGTCAAAACCGGCGAATCGTGCACCATACGCCCATCCGCACATTACAACTAAATACATCCAAAATCACCTGCTCCTTGAAAATATGACTATTATACTTAAACACAGAGCGAATAAACTGCAGTGACATTAAGATACAGCAAAATAAAATATTCTGGCGAAAAAATTAAGGTAGTCGCTATAAGTGTCAAAACCGGTGAATTGCGCACCAGACGCCCACTGGCCCATTGCAACTATATACATCCAAAATCATCTGCTCCTTGAAAATATGACTATTTTACTTACACAAACGGCGAATAAACTGCATTACCATTCAGAAACAGCAAAAATAAAACATTCTGCCGAAAAATGAAGGTAGTGGCTACAAGTGACAAAACCGATGAATCGCGCACCAGACGCCCATCGGCCCATTGCAACTATATACATCCAAAATCATCCGCTTCTTGAAAATCTGATTATTTTACTTAAACAAATGCGAATAAACAAAATTACCATTCAGAAACAGCAAAAATAAAACATTCTGCCGAAAAAATGAAGGTAGTGGCTACAAGTGTCAAAACCGGTGAATCGCGCACAAGACGCCCATCGGCCCATTGCAACTATATACATCCAAAATCATCCGCTTCTTGAAAATCTGATTATTTTACTGAGAAAAATGCGAATAAACTAAATTACCAGTCAGAAACAGCAAAATAAAACATTCTGCCGAAAAAATGAAGGTAGTGGCTATAAGTGTCAAAACCGGTGAATCGCGAACGAGACGCCCATCGGCCCACTGCAACTATATACATCCAAACTCATCTGCTCCTTGAAAATATGACTATTTTACTTAAACAAACGGCGAATCAACTGCATTACCATTAAGAAACAGCAAAATAAAACATTCTGCCGAAAAAATGAAGGTAGGGGCATTAAACGTCTAAACCAGTGAAACGAGCACCAGACGCCCGTTTTCCATTGCAACTATATACACCAAACTAATCTGCTCCTTGAAAGTATGACTATTTTAGTTAAACAAAAGGCGAATAAACTGCATTACCATTTAGAAACAGCAAAAATAAAACATTCTGCAGTAATAATGAAGGTAGTGGCTACAAGTGTCAAAACCATTGAATCGCGCACCAGACGCCCACCGGCCAATTGCAACTATATACATCCAAAATCATCCGCTCCTTGAAAATGCCATTATTTTACTTAAAAAAACGGCGAATAAACTGCATTACCATTCAGAAACAGCAAAATAAGATATTCTGCCGAAAAAATGAAGGTAGTGGCTATAACTGTCAAAACCGGTGAAACGCGCACTAGACGCCCTTCGGCCAATTGCAAATATATACATCCAAAATCATCTGCTCCTAGAAAATATGATTATATTACTTAAACAAACGGCGTGTAAACTGCATTACCATTAAGAAACAGCAATACAAAACATTCTGCCAAAAAATGAAGGTAGTGGCTATGTGTCAAAACCGTTGAATCGCGCACCAGACGCTAACCGGCCATTGCAACTATAAACATACAAAATCATCTTTTACTTGAAAATATGACTATTTTACTTAAACAGACGGCGAATAAACTGCATAACCATTACCAAACAGCAAAATTAAACATTCTGAATAAAAAATGAAGGTAGGGGCATTAAACGTCAAAAACCGGTGAAATGAGCACCAGACGCTCGTTGTCCATTGCAACTATATACATCCAAAATCATCTGCTCCTTGAAAATATGACTATTTTACTTAAACAAACGGTGAATAATCTGCATTACCATTCAGAAACAGCAAAAATAAAACATTCGGCCGAAAAAATGAAGGTAGTGGCTACAAGTGTCAAAACCGGCGAATCGTGCACCATATGCCCATCCGCCCATTACAACTATATAGATCCAAAATCACCTGCTCCTCGAAAATATGACTATTATACTTAAACACAGAGCGAATAAACTGCAGTGACATTAAGATACAGCAAAATAAAACATTCTGCCGAAAAAATGAAGGTAGTGGCTACAAGTGTCAAAACCGGTGAATCGCGCACCAGACGCCCATCGGCCCATTGCAACTATATACATCCAAAATCATCCGCTTCTTGAAAATCTGATTATTTTACTTAAACAAATGCGAATAAACAAAATTACCATTCAGAAACAGCAAAAATAAAACATTCTGCCGAAAAAATGAAGGTAGTGGCTACAAGTGTCAAAACCGGTGAATAGCGCACCAGACGCCCATCGGCCCATTGCAACTATATACATCCAAAATCATCCGCTTCTTGAAAATCTGATTATTTTACTTAAAAAAATGCGAATAAACTAAATTACCAGTCAGAAACAGCAAAATAAAACATTCTGCCGAAAAAATGAAGGTAGTGGCTATAAGTGTCAAAACCGGTGAATCGCGAACGAGACGCCCATTGGCCCATTGCAACTATGTACATCCAAACTCATCTGCTCCTTTAAAATATGACTATTTTACTTAAACGAACGGCAAATAAACTGCATTACCATTCAGAAACAGCAACAATAAAACATTATACCGAAATAATGAAGGTAGGGGCATTAAACGTCAAAACCGGTGAAACGAGCACCTGAAGATCATTGTCCATTGCAACTATATACATCCAAAATCATCAGCTCCTGAAAACTATGACTATTTTAATTAAACAAACGGCGAATAAACTGCATTACCATTAAGAAACAGCACAATAAAACATTCTGCCGAAAAAATGAAGGTAGGGGTATTAAACGTCTAAACCGGTGAAACGAGCACCAGACGCCCGTTTTCCATTGCAACTATATACACCAAACTCATCTGCTCCTTGAAAGTATGACTATTTTACTTAAACAAACGGCGAATAAACTGCATTACTATTCAGAAACAGCAAAATAAACCATTCTTCCAAAAAAATGAAGGTAGTGGCTATAAGTGTCAAAACCGGTGAATCGCTCACCAGACGCCCACCGGCCCATTGCAACTATATATATCCAATATCATCTGCTCCTTGAAATTATGACTATTTTACTTAAACAAACGGCGAATAAACTGTGTTACCATTCAGAAACAGCAAATTAAACATTCTGCTGAAAAAAAGAAGGTAGGGACATTAACCGTCAAAACCGGTGAAACGAACACCAGACGCCCGTTTTCCATTGCAACTATATACACCAAACTCATCTGCTGCTTGAAAATATGACTATTTTACTTGAACAAACGGCGAATAAACTGCATTACCATTAAGAAACAGCAAAATAAAACATTCTGCCGAAAAAATGAAGGTAGTGGCTATGTGTCAAAAACGGTGAATCGCGCAATAGACGCCCACCGGCTCATTGCAACTATATACATCCAAACTCATCTGCTCCTTGAAAATATGACTATTTTACATAAACAGACGTCGAATACACTGCATTACCATTAAGAAACAGCAAAATAACACATTCAGCCGAAAAAATGAAGATAGTGGCTATAAGTGTCAAAACCGGTGAATCGCGCACCAAACGTCCATCGGCCCAATGGAACTATATACATCCATAATCATCTGCTCCTGGAAAATATGACTATTTTACTTAAGCAAACGGCGAATAAAGTCCATTACCATTCAGAAACAGCAAAATAAAACATTCTGCCGAAAAAATGAAGGTAGTGGCTATAAGTGTCGAAACCGGTGAATCGCGCAACAGACGCCGACCGGCCCATTGCAACTATATACATCCAAAATCATCTGCTCCTTGAAAATATGATTAGTTTACTTAAACAAACGGCGAATAAACAGCATTAACATTAAGAAACAGCAAAATAACACATTCTGCCGAAAAATGAAGATAGTGGCTATAAGTGTCAAAACCGGTGAATCGCGCACCAAACGTCCATCGGCCCATTGCAACTATATACATCCAAACTCATCTGCTCCTTGAAAATATGACTATTTTACTTAAACAAACGGCGTGTAAACGGCATTACCACTCAGAAACAGCAAAATAAAACATTCTACCAAATAAATGAAGGTAGTGGCTACAAGTGTCAAAACCGGTGAATCGCGCACCAGACGCCAATCGGCCAATTGCAATTATATATACCCAAAATCATCTGCTCTTGAAAATATGATTATATTACTTAAACAAACGGCGTGTAAACTGCATTACCATTAAGAAACAGCAATTCAAAACATTCTGCCAAAAAATGAAGGTAGTGGCTATGTGTCAAAACCGGTGAATCGCGCACCAGACGCCAACCGGCCATTGCAACTATAAACATCCAAAATCATCAGCTACTTGAAAATATGACTATTTTACTTAAACAGACGGCGAATAAACTGCATTACCATTACCAAACAGCAAAATTAAACATTCTGAATAAAAAATGAAGGTAGGGGCATTAAACGTCAAAACCGGTGAAACGAGCACCAGACGCTCGTTGTCCATTGCAACTATATACATCCAAAATCATCTGCTCTTTGAAAATATGACTATTTTACTTAAACAAACGGCGAATAAACTGCATTACTATTCAGAAACAGCAAAATAAACCATTCGGCCGAAAAAATGAAGGTAGTGGCTACAAGTGTCAAAACCGGCGAATCGTGCACTATACGGCCATCCGCCCATTACAACTATATACATCCAAAATCACCTGCTCCTTGAAAATATGACTATTATACTTAAACACACAGCGAATAAACTGCAGTGACATTAAGATACAGCAAAATTAAACATTCTGCCGAAAAAATGAAGGTAGTCGCTATAAGTGTCAAAACCGGTGAATCGCGCACCAGACGCCCACCGGCCCTTTGCAACTATATACATCCAAAATCATCTGCTCCTTGAAAATATGACTATTTTACTTACACAAACGGCGAATAAACTGCATTACCATTCAGAAACAGCAAAAATAAAACATTCTGCCGAAAAATGAACGTAGTGGCTACAATTGTCAAAACCGGTGAATCGCGCACCAGACGCCCATCAGCCCATTGCAACTATATACATCCAAAATCATCCGCTTCTTGAAAATCTGATTATTTTACTTAAACAAATGCGAATAAACAAAATTACCATTCAGAACCAGCAAAAATAAAACATTCTGCCGAAAAAATGAAGGTAGTGGCCACAAGTGTCAAAACCGGTGAATCGCGCACCAGACGCCCATCGGCCCATTGCAACTATATACATCCAAAATCATCCGCTTCTTGAAAATCTGATTATTTTACTTAAAAAAATGCGAATAAACTAAATTACCAGTCAGAAACAGCAAAATAAAACATTCTGCCGAAAAAATTAAGGTAGTGGCTATAAGTGTCGAAACCGGTGAATCGCGCAACAGACGCCCACCGGCCCATTGCAACAATACATATCCAAAATCATCTGCTCCTTGAAAATATGACTATTTTACTTAACCTAACGGCGAGTAAACTGCATTACCATTTAGAAATAGCAAAAATAAAACATTCTGCCAAAAAAAATGAAGGTTGTGGTTACAAGTGTCCAAACCAGTGAATCGCGTACCAGACGTCCATCGGCCCATTGCAACTATATACATCCAAAATCACCTGCTCCTTGAAAATATGATTATTTTACTTAAACCAACGGCGAGTAAACAGCATTACCATTAATAAACAGCATTATAAAAAATTCTGCCGAAAAAATGAAGATAGTGGCTATAAGTGTCAAAACCGGTGAATTGCGCACCAGACGTCCACCGGCCCATTGCAACTATATACATCCAAACTCATCTGCTCCTTGATAAATATGACTATTTTACTTAAACAAACGGCGCATAAACGGCATTACCATTACGAAACAGCAAAGTAAAACATTCAAATTGAAAACTATGGTAGGGGCATTAAACTTCAAACCGGTGAAAAGAGCACCAGATGCCAGTTGTCCATTGCAACTATATACATCCAACAACATCTGCTCCTTGAAAATGTGACTATTTTACTTAAACAAACGGGGAATAAACTGCATTACCATTCAGAAACTGCAAAATAAAACATTCTGCCGAAGAAAATGAAGGTAGTGGCTACAAGTGTCAAAACCGGTGAATCGCGCACCAGACGCCCATCGGCCAATTGCAACTATGTACATCCAAAATCATCCGCTCCTTGAAAAAATGATTATTTTACTTAAATAAACGGCGAATCAACTGCATTACCATTTAGAAACAGCAAAATAAAACATTCTGCCGAAAAAATGAAGGTAGTGACTACAAGTGTTAAAACCGGTGAATCGCGCACCAGACGCCCACCGGCCCATGGCAACTATATACATCCAAACTCATCTGCTCCTTTAAAATATGACTATTTTACTTAAACAAACGGCGAATAAATACATTACCATTCAGAAACAGCAAAAATAAAACATTCGGCCGAAAAAATGAAGGTAGTGGCTACAAGTGTCAAAACCGGCGAATCGTGCACCATACGCCCATCCGCCCATTACAACTATATACATCCAAAATCACCTGCTCCTTGAAATATGACTATTATACTTAAACACACAGCGAATAAACTGCAGTGACATTAAGATACAGCAAAATAAAACATTCTGCCGAAAAAATGAAGGTAGTCGCTATAAGTGTCAAAACCGGTGTATCGCGCACCAGACGCCCACCGGCCCATTGCAACTATATACATCCAAAATCATCTGCTCCTTGAAAATATGACTATTTTACTTAAACAAACGGCGAATAAACTGCATTACCATTCAGAAAAAGCTAAAATGAAACATTCTGCCGAAAAATGAAGGTAGTGGCTACAATTGTCAAAACCGGTGAATCGCGCACCAGACGCCCATCGGCCCATTGCAACTAAATACATCCAAAATCATCCGCTTCTTGAAAATCTGATTATTTTACTTAATCAAATGCAAATAAACAAAATTACCATTCAGAAACAGCAAAAATAAAACATTCAGCCGAAAAAATGAAGGTAGTGTCTACAAGTGTCAAAACCGGTGAATCGCGCACCAGACGCCCATCGGCCCATTGCAACTATATACATCGAAAATCATCCGCTTCTTGAAAATCTGATTATTTTACTTAAAAAAATGCGAATAAACTAAATTACCAGTCAGAAACAGCAAAATAAAACATTCTGCCGAAAAAATGAAGGTAGTCGCTATAAGTGTCAAAACCGGTGTATCGAGCACCAGACGCCCACCGGCCCATTGCAACAATATACATCCAAAATCATTTGCTCCTTGAAAATCTGATTATTTTACTTAAACAAACGGCGAATAAACTGCATTACCATTCAGAAAAAGCAAAAATGAAACATTCTGCCGAAAAAATGAAGGTAGTGACTACAAGTGTCAAAACCGGTGAATCGCTCACCAGACGCCCATCGGCCAATTGTAACTATATACATCCAAAATCATGTGCTCCTTGAAAATATGACTATTATACTTAAACACACAGCGAATTATCTGCGGTACCATTAAGAAACAGCAAAATAAAACATTCTGCCGAAAAAATGAAGGCAGTGGCTATAAGTGTCGAAACCGGTGAATCACACACCAGACGCCCACCGGCCCATTGGAACTGTATACATCCATAATCATCTGCCCCTGGAAAATATGACTATTTTACTTAAACAAACGCGAATAAAGTCCATTACCATTCAGAAACAGCAAAATAAAACATTCTGCCAAAAAAATGAAGGTAGGGGCTATAAGTGTCAAAACCGGTGAATCGCGCAACAGACGCCCACCGGCCCATTGCAACCATATATATCCAAAATCATCTGCTCCTTGAAAATATGACTATTTTACTTAAACAAACGGCGAGTAAACTGCATTACCATTCAGAAACAGCAAAAATAAAACATTCTGCCAAAAAAAATGAAGGTTGTGGTTACAAGTGTCCAAACCAGTGAATCGCGTACCAGACGTCCATCGGCCCATTGCAACTATATACATCCAAAATCACCTGCTCCTTGAAAATATGATTATTTTACTTAAACCAACGGCGAGTAAACAGCATTACCATTAATAAACAGCAATATAACACATTCTGCCGAAAAAATTAAGATACTGGCTATAAGTGTCAAAACCGGTGAATTGCGCACCAGACGTCCACCGGCCCATTGCAACTATATACATCCAAACTCATCTGCTCCTTGATAAATATGACTATTTTACTTAAACAAACGGGGCATAAACGGCATTACCATTAAGAAACAGCAAAATAAACCATTCTGCCGAAAAAATGAGGGTATTGGCTATAAGTGTCAAAACCGGTGAATCGCGCACCAGACGCCCACCGGCCCATTGCAACTATATATATCCAAAATCATCTGCTCCTTGAAAATATGACTATTTTACTTAAACAAACGGTGAATAATCTGCATTATTATTCAGAAACAGCAAAAATAAAACATTCGGCCGAAAAAATGAAGGTAGTGGCTACAAGTGTCTAAACCGGAGAATCGTGCACCATACGCCCAACCGCCCATTACAACTATATATATCCAAAATCACCTGCTCCTTGAAAATATGACTATTATACTTAAACACACAGCGAATAAACTGCAGTGACATTAAGATATAGCAAAATAAAACATTCTGCCGAAAAAATGAAGGTAGTCGCTATAAGTGTCAAAACCGGTGAATCGCGCACCAGACGCCCACCGGCCCATTGCAACTATATACATCCAAAATCATCTGCTCCTTGAAAATATGACTATTTTACTTAAACAAACGGCGAATAAACTGCATTACCATTCAGAAACAGCAAAAATAAAAGATTCTGCCAAAAATGAAGGTAGTGGCTACAATTGTCAAAACCGGTGAATCGCGCACCAGACTCCCATCGGCCCATTGCAACTATATACATCCAAAATCATCCGCTTCTTGAAAATCTGATTATTTTACTTAAACAAATGCGAATAAACAAAATTACCATTCAGAAACAGCAAAAATAATAACTTCTGCCGAAAAAATGAAGGTAGTGGCTATAAGTGTCAAAACCGGTGAATCGCGCAAGAGACGCCCATCGGCCCATTGCAACTATGTACATCCAAACTCATCTGCTCCTTTAAAATATGACTATTTTACATAAACAAACGGCGAATAAACTGCATTACCATTCAGAAACAGCAAAAATAAAACATTCTGCCGAAAAAATGAAGGTAGTGGCTACAAGTGTCAAAACCGGTGAATCGCGCACCAGACGCCCATCCGCCAATTGTAACTATATACATCCAAAATCATCTGCTCCTTGAAAATATGACTATTATACTTAAACACACAGCGAATTATCTGCAGTACCATTAAGAAACAGCAAAATAAAACATTCTGCCGAAAAAATGAAGGCAGTGGCTATAAGTGTCGAAACCGGTGAATCACGCACCAGACGGCCATCGGCCCATTGCAACTATATACATCCAAAATCATCCGCTTCTTGAAAATCTGATTATTTTACTTAAAAAAATGCGAATAAACTAAATTACCAGTCAGAAACAGCAAAATAAAACATTCTGCCGAAAAAATGAAGATAGTGGCTATAAGTGTCAAAACCGGTGAATTGCGCACCAGATGTCCACCGGCCCATTGCAACTATATACATCCAAACTCATCTGCTCTATGATAAATATGACTATTTTACTTAAACAAACGGCGCATAAACGGCATTACCATTACGAAACAGCAAAAAAAAACCATTCAAATTAAAAACTCATGTAGGGGCATTAAACGTCAAAACCGGTGAAAAGAGCACCAGACGCCCGTTGTCCATTGCAACTATATACATCTAAACTCATCTGCTCCTTGAAAATATGACTATTTTACTTAAACATACGGCGAATAAACTGCAAGTGTCAAAACCGATGAACGCGCACCAGACGCCCATCGGCCAATTGCATCTATATACATCGAAACTCATCTGCTCCTTGAAAATATGACTATTTTACTTAAAGAAACGGCAAATAAACGGCATTACCATTCCGAAACAGCAAAATAAAACATTCTGCCGAAAAAATCAAGGTAGTGGCTATAACAGTCAAAACCGGTGAATCGCGCATCATACGCCCATCGGCGCATTGCAACTATATACATCCAAAATCATCTGCTCCTTGAAAATATGACTATTTTACTTAAACAAACATCGAATAAACTGCATTACCATTAAGAAACAGCAAAATAAAACATTCTGCCGAAATAATGAAGATAGTGGCTATACGTGTCAAAACCGGTAGTTCGCGCACCAGATGCATATCGGCCCATTGCAACTATATACATACAAAATCAACTGCTCCTTGACAATAAGACTATTTTACTTAAACAAACGGCCAATAAACTGCATTACCATTCAGAAACAGCAAAATAAAACATTCTGCCCAGATAATGAAGGGAGGCGCATTAAACGTCAAAACCGGTGAAACTAGCACCAGACGCCCGTTGACCATTGCAAATATATACATCTAAAATCATCTGCTGCTTGAAAATTTGACTATTTTACATAAACAAACGGCGAATAAACTTCATTACCATTACGAAACAGCAAAATAAAACATTCTGCCCAAATAATGAAGTTAGGCGTTTTAAACGTCAAAACCGGTGAAACGAGCACCAGACGCCCGTTGACCATTGCAACTATACATATCCAAAATCATCTACTCCTTGAAAATATGACTATTTTACTTAAACAATCGGCGAGTAAACTGCATTACAATTACGAAAAAGCAAAATAAAACATTCTACCGAAAAAATGAAGATAGTGGCTATAAGTGTCAAAACTGGTGAATCGCGCACCAGATGCCCACCGGCCCATTGCAACTATATACATCCAAAATCATCTGCTCCTTGAAAATTTGACTATTATACTTAAAACGGCGAATAATCTGCATTACCATTCAGAAACAGCAAAAATATAACATTCTGCCGAAAAATGAAGGTAGTGGCTACAAGTGTCAAAACCGGTGAATCGCGCACCAGACGCCCATCGGCCAATTGCAACTATATACATCCAAAATCATCCGCTTCTTGAAAATATGATTATTTAACTTAAACAGATGCGAATAAACTGCATTACCATTCAGAAACAGCAAAATAAAACATTCTGCCGAAAAAATGAAGGTAGTGGCTATAAGTGTCAAAACCGGTGAATCGCGCACCAGGCGCCCACCGGCCCATTGCAACTATATACATCCAAACTCATCTGCTCCTTTAAAATATGACTATTTTACTTAAACAAACGGCGAATAACTGCATTACCATTCAGAAACAGCAAAAATAAAACATTCTGCCGAAAAAATGAAGATACTGGCTATAAGTGTCAAAACCGGTGATTTGCGCACCAGACGTCCACCGGCCCATTGCAACTATATACTTCCAAACTCATCTGCTCCTTGAAAATATGACTATTTTACTTAAACAAACGGCGCATAAACGGCATTACCATTACGAAACAGCAAAATAAAACATTCAAATTAAAAACTAAGGTAGGGGCATTAAACGTCAAAACCGGTGAAACGAGCACCAGACGCCCGTTGTCCATTGCAACTATATACATCCAAAATCATCTGCTCCTTGAAAATATGACTATTTTACTTAAACAAACGGCGAATAAAGTCCATTACCATTCAGAAACAGCAAAATAAAACATTCTGCCGAAAAAATGAAGGTAGTGGCTATAAGTGTCGAAACCGGTGAATCGCGCAACAGACGCCGACCGGCCCATTGCAACTATATACATCCAAAATCATCTGCTCCTTGAAAATATGATTATTTTACTTAAACAAACGGCGAATAAACAGCATTAACATTAAGAAACAGCAAAATAACACATTCTGCCGAAAAATGAAGATAGTGGCTATAAGTGTCAAAACCGGTGAATCGCGCACCAAACGTCCATCGGCCCATTGCAACTATATACATCCAAACTCATCTGCTCCTTGAAAATATGACTATTTTACTTAAACAAACGGCGTGTAAACGGCATTACCACTCAGAAACAGCAAAATAAAACATTCTGCAAATAAATGAAGGTAGTGGCTACAAGTGTCAAAACCGGTGAATCGCGCACCAGACGCCAATCGGCCAATTGCAATTATATATACCCAAAATCATCTGCTCTTGAAAATATGATTATATTACTTGAACAAACGGCGTGTAAACTGCATTACCATTAAGAAACAGCTATTCAAAACATTCTGCCAAAAAATGAAGGTAGTGGCTATGTGTCAAAACCGGTGAATCGCGCACCAGACGCCAACCGGCCATTGCAACTATAAACATCCAAAATCATCAGCTACTTGAAAATATGACTATTTTACTTAAACAGACGGCGAATAAACTGCATTACCATTACCAAACAGCAAAATTAAACATTCTGAATAAAAAATGAAGGTAGGGGCATTAAACGTCAAAACCGGTGAAACGAGCACGAGACGCTCGTTGTCCATTGCAACTATATACATCCAAAATCATCTGCTCTTTGAAAATATGACTATTTTACTTAAACAAACGGCGAATAAACTGCATTACTATTCAGAAACAGCAAAATAAACCATTCGGCCGAAAAAATGAAGGTAGTGGCTACAAGTGTCAAAACCGGCGAATCGTGCACTATACGGCCATCCGCCCATTACAACTATATACATCCAAAATCACCTGCTCCTTGAAAATATGACTATTATACTTAAACACACAGCGAATAAACTGCAGTGACATTAAGATACAGCAAAATTAAACATTCTGCCGAAAAAATGAAGGTAGTCGCTATAAGTGTCAAAACCGGTGAATCGCGCACCAGACGCCCACCGGCCCTTTGCAACTATATACATCCAAAATCATCTGCTCCTTGAAAATATGACTATTTTACTTACACAAACGGCGAATAAACTGCATTACCATTCAGAAACAGCAAAAATAAAACATTCTGCCGAAAAATGAACGTAGTGGCTACAATTGTCAAAACCGGTGAATCGCGCACCAGACGCCCATCAGCCCATTGCAACTATATACATCCAAAATCATCCGCTTCTTGAAAATCTGATTATTTTACTTAAACAAATGCGAATAAACAAAATTACCATTCAGAACCAGCAAAAATAAAACATTCTGCCGAAAAAATGAAGGTAGTGGCCACAAGTGTCAAAACCGGTGAATCGCACACCAGACGCCCATCGGCCCATTGCAACTATATACATCCAAAATCATCCGCTTCTTGAAAATCTGATTATTTTACTTAAAAAAATGCGAATAAACTAAATTACCAGTCAGAAACAGCAAAATAAAACATTCTGCCGAAAAAATTAAGGTAGTGGCTATAAGTGTCGAAACCGGTGAATCGCGCAACAGACGCCCACCGGCCCATTGCAACAATACATATCCAAAATCATCTGCTCCTTGAAAATATGACTATTTTACTTAACCTAACGGCGAGTAAACTGCATTACCATTTAGAAATAGCAAAAATAAAACATTCTGCCAAAAAAAATGAAGGTTGTGGTTACAAGTGTCCAAACCAGTGAATCGCGTACCAGACGTCCATCGGCCCATTGCAACTATATACATCCAAAATCACCTGCTCCTTGAAAATATGATTATTTTACTTAAACCAACGGCGAGTAAACAGCATTACCATTAATAAACAGCATTATAAAAAATTCTGCCGAAAAAATGAAGATAGTGGCTATAAGTGTCAAAACCGGTGAATTGCGCACCAGACGTCCACCGGCCCATTGCAACTATATACATCCAAACTCATCTGCTCCTTGATAAATATGACTATTTTACTTAAACAAACGGCGCATAAACGGCATTACCATTACGAAACAGCAAAGTAAAACATTCAAATTGAAAACTATGGTAGGGGCATTAAACGTCAAACCGGTGAAAAGAGCACCAGATGCCAGTTGTCCATTGCAACTATATACATCCAACAACATCTGCTCCTTGAAAATGTGACTATTTTACTTAAACAAACGGGGAATAAACTGCATTACCATTCACAAACTGCAAAATAAAACATTCTGACGAAAAAATGAAGGTAGTGGCTACAAGTGTCAAAACCGGTGAATCGCGCACCAGACGCCCATCGGCCAATTGCAACTATGTACATCCAAAATCATCCGCTCCTTGAAAAAATGATTATTTTACTTAAACAAACGGCGAATCAACAGCATTACCATTTAGAAACAGCAAAATAAAACATTCTGCCGAAAAAATGAAGGTAGTGACTACAAGTGTTAAAACCGGTGAATCGCGCACCAGACGCCCACCGGCCCATGGCAACTATATACATCCAAACTCATCTGCTCCTTTAAGATATGACTATTTTACTTAAACAAACGGCGAATAAATGCATTACCATTCAGAAACAGCAAAAATAAAACATTCGGCCGAAAAAATGAAGGTAGTGGCTACAAGTGTCAAAACCGGCGAATCGTGCACCATACGCCCATCCGCCCATTACAACTATATACATCCAAAATCACCTGCTCCTTGAAATATGACTATTATACTTAAACACACAGCGAATAAACTGCAGTGACATTAAGATACAGCAAAATAAAACATTCTGCCGAAAAAATGAAGGTATTCGCTATAAGTGTCAAAACCGGTGTATCGCGCACCAGACGCCCACCGGCCCATTGCAACTATATACATCCAAAATCATCTGCTCCTTGAAAATATGACTATTTTACTTAAACAAACGGCGAATAAACTGCATTACCATTCAGAAAAAGCGAAATGAAACATTCTGCCGAAAAATGAAGGTAGTGGCTACAATTGTCAAAACCGGTGAATCGCGCACCAGACGCCCATCGGCCCATTGCAACTATATACATCCAAAATCATCCGCTTCTTGAAAATCTGATTATTTTACTTAATCAAATGCGAATAAACAAAATTACCATTCAGAAACAGCAAAAATAAAACATTCAGCCGAAAAAATGAAGGTAGTGTCTACAAGTGTCAAAACCGGTGAATCGCGCACCTGACGCCCATCGGCCCATTGCAACTATATACATCGAAAATCATCCGTTTCTTGAAAATCTGATTATTTTACTTAAAAAAATGCGAATAAACTAAATTACCAGTCAGAAACAGCAAAATAAAACATTCTGCCGAAAAAATGAAGGTAGTCGCTATAAGTGTCAAAACCGGTGTATCGCGCACCAGACGCCCACCGGCCCATTGCAACAATATACATCCAAAATCATTTGCTCCTTGAAAATCTGATTATTTTACTTAAACAAACGGCGAATAAACTGCATTACCATTCAGAAAAAGCAAAAATGAAACATTCTACCGAAAAAATGAAGGTAGTGACTACAAGTGTCAAAACCGGTGAATCGCTCACCAGACGCCCATCGGCCAATTGTAACTATATACATCCAAAATCATGTGCTCCTTGAAAATATGACTATTATACTTAAACACACAGCGAATTATCTGCGGTACCATTAAGAAACAGCAAAATAAAACATTCTGCCGAAAAAATGAAGGCAGTGGCTATAAGTGTCGAAACCGGTGAATCACACACCAGACGCCCACCGGCCCATTGGAACTGTATACATCCATAATCATCTGCTCCTGGAAAATATGACTATTTTACTTAAACAAACGCGAATAAAGTCCATTACCATTCAGAAACAGCAAAATAAAACATTCTGCCAAAAAAATGAAGGTAGGGGCTATAAGTGTCAAAACCGGTGAATCGCGCAACAGACGCCCACCGGCCCATTGCAACTATATATATCCAAAATCATCTGCTCCTTGAAAATATGACTATTTTACTTAAACAAACGGCGAGTAAACTGCATTACCATTCAGAAACAGCAAAAATAAAACATTCTGTAAAAAAAAATGAAGGTTGTGGTTACAAGTGTCCAAACCAGTGAATCGCGTACCAGACGTCCATCGGCCCATTGCAACTATATACATCCAAAATCACCTGCTCCTTGAAAATATGATTATTTTACTTAAACCAACGGCGAGTAAACAGCATTACCATTAATAAACAGCAATATAACACATTCTGCCGAAAAAATTAAGATACTGGCTATAAGTGTCAAAACCGGTGAATTGCGCACCAGACGTCCACCGGCCCATTGCAACTATATACATCCAAACTCATCTGCTCCTTGATAAATATGACTATTTTACTTAAACAAACGGCGCATAAACGGCATTACCATTACGAAACAGCAAAGTAAAACATTCAAATTAAAAACTATGGTAGGGGCATTAAACGTCAAACCGGTGAAAAGAGCACCAGACGCCAGTTGTCCATTGCAACTATATACATCCAACAACAACTGCTCCTTGAAAATGTGACTATTTTACTTAAACAAACGGCGAATAAACTGCATTACCATTCAGAAACTGCAAAATAAAACATTCTGCCGAAATAATGAAGGTAGTGGCTACAAGTGTCAAAACCGGTGAATCGCGCACCAGACGCCCATCGGCCAATTGCAACTATGTACATGCAAAATCGTCCGCTCCTTGAAAAAATGATTATTTTACTTAAACAAACGGCGAATCAACTGCATTACCATTAAGAAACAGCAAAATAAAACATTCTGCCGAAAAAATGAATGTAGTGGCTACAAGTGTTAAATCCGGAGAATCGCGCACCAGACGCCCACCGGCCCATGGCAACTATATACATCCAAACTCATCTGCTCCTTTAAAATATGACAATTTTACTTAAACAAACGGCGAATAACTGCATTACCATTCAGAAACAGCAAAAATAAAACATTCTGCCGAAAAAATGAAGGTAGTGGCTACATGTGTCCAAACCAGTGAATCGCGTACCATACGTCCATCGGCCCATTGCAACTATATACTTCCAAAATCATCTGCTCCTTGAAAATATGACTATTTTACTTAAACAAACGGCGAATAAACTGCATTACCATTCAGAAACAGCAAAAATAAAAGATTCTGCCAAAAATGAAGGTAGTGGCTACAATTGTCAAAACCGGTGAATCGCGCACCAGACTCCCATCGGCCCATTGCAACTATATACATCCAAAATCATCCGCTTCTTGAAAATCTGATTATTTTACTTAAACAAATGCGAATAAACAAAATTACCATTCAGAAACAGCAAAAATAATAACTTCTGCCGAAAAAATGAAGGTAGTGGCTATAAGTGTCAAAACCGGTGAATCGCGCAAGAGACGCCCATCGGCCCATTGCAACTATGTACATCCAAACTCATCTGCTCCTTTAAAATATGACTATTTTACATAAACAAACGGCGAATAAACTGCATTACCATTCAGAAACAGCAAAAATAAAACATTCTGCCGAAAAAATGAAGGTAGTGGCTACAAGTGTCAAAACCGGTGAATCGCGCACCAGACGCCCATCCGCCAATTGTAACTATATACATCCAAAATCATCTGCTCCTTGAAAATATGACTATTATACTTAAACACACAGCGAATTATCTGCAGTACCATTAAGAAACAGCAAAATAAAACATTCTGCCGAAAAAATGAAGGCAGTGGCTATAAGTGTCGAAACCGGTGAATCACGCACCAGACGCCCATCGGCCCATTGCAACTATATACATCCAAAATCGTCCGCCTCTTGAAAATCTGATTATTTTACTTAAAAAAATGGGAATAAACTAAATTACCAGTCAGAAACAGCAAAATAAAACATTCTGCCGAAAAAATGAAGGTAGTCGCTATAAGTGTCAAAACCGGTGAATCGCGCACCAGACGCCCATCGGCCCATTGCAACTATATACATCCAAAATCATCCGCTTCTTGAAAATCTGATTATTTTACTTAAAAAAATGCGAATAAACTAAATTACCTGTCAGAAACAGCAAAATAAAACATTCTGCCGAAAAAATGAAGATAGTGGCTATAAGTGTCAAAAACCGGTGAATTGCGCACCAGACGTCCACCGGCCCATTGCAACTATATACATCCAAACTCATCTGCTCTATGATAAATATGACTATTTTACTTAAACAAACGGCGCATAAACGGCATTACCATTACGAAACAGCAAAAAAAAACCATTCAAATTAAAAACTCATGTAGGGGCATTAAACGTCAAAACCGGTGAAAAGAGCACCAGACGCCCGTTGTCCATTGCAACTATATACATCCAAAAACATCTGCTCCTTGAAAATATGACTATTTTACTTAAACATACGGCGAATAAACTGCAAGTGTCAAAACCGATGAACGCGCACCAGACGCCCATCGGCCAATTGCAACTATATACATCGAAACTCATCTGCTCCTTGAAAATATGACTATTTTACTTAAAGAAACGGCAAATAAACGGCATTACCATTCCGAAACAGCAAAATAAAACATTCTGCCGAAAAAATCAAGGTAGTGGCTATAACAGTCAAAACCGGTGAATCGCGCATCATACGCCCATCGGCGCATTGCAACTATATACATCCAAAATCATCTGCTCCTTGAAAATATGACTATTTTACTTAAACAAACATCGAATAAACTGCATTACCATTAAGAAACAGCAAAATAAAACATTCTGCCGAAATAATGAAGATAGTGGCTATACGTGTCAAAACCGGTAGTTCGCGCACCAGATGCATATCGGCCCATTGCAACTATATACATACAAAATCAACTGCTCCTTGACAATAAGACTATTTTACTTAAACAAACGGCCAATAAACTGCATTACCATTCAGAAACAGCAAAATAAAACATTCTGCCCAGATAATGAAGGGAGGCGCATTAAACGTCAAAACCGGTGAAACTAGCACCAGACGCCCGTTGACCATTGCAAATATATACATCTAAAATCATCTGCTCCTTGAAAATTTGACTATTTTACATAAACAAACGGCGAATAAACTTCATTACCATTACGAAACAGCAAAATAAAACATTCTGCCCAAATAATGAAGTTAGGCGTTTTAAACGTCAAAACCGGTGAAACGAGCACCAGACGCCCGTTGACCATTGCAACTATACATATCCAAAATCATCTACTCCTTGAAAATATGACTATTTTACTTAAACAATCGGCGAGTAAACTGCATTACAATTACGAAAAAGCAAAATAAAACATTCTACCGAAAAAATGAAGATAGTGGCTATAAGTGTCAAAACCGGTGAATCGCGCACCAGATGCCCACCGGCCCATTGCAACTATATACATCCAAAATCATCTGCTCCTTGAAAATTTGACTATTTTACTTAAAACGGCGAATAATATGCATTACCATTCAGAAACAGCAAAAATATAACATTCTGCCGAAAAATGAAGGTAGTGGCTACAAGTGTCAAAACCGGTGAATCGCGCACCAGACGCCCATCGGCCAATTGCAACTATATACATCCAAAATCATCCGCTTCTTGAAAACATGATTATTTAACTTAAACAGATGCGAATAAACTGCATTACCATTCAGAAACAGCAAAATAAAACATTCTGCCGAAAAAATGAAGGTAGTGGCTATAAGTGTCAAAACCGGTGAATCGCGCACCAGACGCCCACCGGCCCATTGCAACTATATACATCCAAACTCATCTGCTCCTTTAAAATATGACTATTTTACTTAAACAAACGGCGAATAACTGCATTACCATTCAGAAACAGCAAAAATAAAACATTCTGCCGAAAAAATGAAGATACTGGCTATAAGTGTCAAAACCGGTGATTTGCGCACCAGACGTCCACCGGCCCATTGCAACTATATACTTCCAAACTCATCTGCTCCTTGAAAATATGACTATTTTACTTAAACAAACGGCGCATAAACGGCATTACCATTACGAAACAGCAAAATAAAACATTCAAATTAAAAACTAAGGTAGGGGCATTAAACGTCAAAACCGGTGAAACGAGCACCAGACGCCCGTTGTCCATTGCAACTATATACATCCAAAATCATCTGCTCCTTGAAAATATGACTATTTTACTTAAACAAACGGCGAATAAACTGCATTACCATTAAGAAACAGCAAAAAAAACCATTCTGCCGAAAAATGAAGGTAGTGGCTACAATTGTCAAAACCGGTGAATCGCGCACCAGACTCCCATCGGCCCATTGCAACTATATACATCCAAAATCATCCGCTTCTTGAAAATCTGATTATTTTACTTAAACAAATGCGAATAAACAAAATTACCATTCAGAAACAGCAAAAATAAAAACTTCTGCCGAAAAAATGAAGGTAGTGGCTACAAGTGTCAAAACCGGTGAATCGCGCACCAGACGCCCATCTGCCCATTGCAACTATATACATCCAAAATCATCCGCTTCTTGAAAATCTGATTATTTTACTTAAAAAAAATGCGAATAAACTAAATTACCAGTCAGAAACAGCAAAATAAAACATTCTGCCGAAAAAATGAAGGTAGTGGCTACAAGTGTCAAAACCGGTGAATCGCGCAAGAGACGCCCATCGGCCCATAGCAACTATATACATCCAAACTCATCTGCTCCTTTAAAATATGACTATTTTACTTAAACAAACGGCGAATAAACTGCATTACCATTCAGAAACAGCAAAAATAAAACATTCTGCCGAAAAAATGAAGGTAGTGGCTACAAGTGTCAAAACCGGTGAATCGCGCACCAGACGCCCATCCGCCAATTGTAACTATATACATCCAATATCATCTGCTCCTTGAAAATATGACTATTATACTTAAACACACAGCGAATTATCTGCAGTACCATTAAGAAACAGCAAAATAAAACATTCTGCCGAAAAAATGAAGGCAGTGGCTATAAGTGTCGAAACCGGTGAATCACGCACCAGACGCCCACCGGCCCATTGCAACTATATATATCCAAAATCATCTGCTCCTTGAAAATATGACTATTTTACTTAAACAAACGGCGAGTAAACTGCATTACCATTCAGAAACAGCAAAAATAAAACATTCAGCCAAAAAAACTGAAGGTTGTGGTTACAAGTGTCCAAACCAGTGAATCGCGTACCAGACGTCCATCGGCCCATTGCAACTATATACATCCAAAATCACCTGCTCCTTGAAAATATGATTATTTTACTTAAACCAACGGCGAGTAAACAGCATTACCATTAATAAACAGCAATATAACACATTCTGCCGAAAAAATGAAGATAGTGGCTATAAGTGTCAAAACCGGTGAATTGCGCACCAGACGTCCACCGGCCAATTGCAACTATATACATCCAAACTCATCTACTCCTTGATAAATATGACTATTTTACTTAAACAAACGGCGCATATACGGCATTACCATTACGAAACAGCAAAAAAAAAAACCATTCAAATTAAAAACTCATGTAGGGGCATTAAACGTCAAAACCGGTGAAAAGAGCACCAGACGCCCGTTGTCCATTGCAACTATATACATCCAAAAACATCTGCTCCTTGAAAATATGACTATTTTACTTAAACATACGGCGAATAAACTGCAAGTGTCAAATCCGATGAACACGCACCAGACGCCCATCGGCCAATTACAAATATATACATCCAAACTCATCTGCTCCTTGAAAATATGACTATTTTACTTAAAGAAACGGCAAGTAAACGGCATTACCATTCCGAAACAGCAAAATAAAACAGTCAAAACCGGTGAATCGCGCACCATACGCCCATCGGCGCATTGCAACTATATACATCCAAAATCATCTGCTCCTTGAAAATATGACTATTTTACTTAAACAAACATCGAATAAACTGCATTACCATTAAGAAACAGCAAAATAAAACATTCTGCCGAAAATATGAAGATAGTGGCTATACGTGTCAAAACCGGTAGGTCGCGCACCAGAAGCTTAACGGCCCATTGCAACTATATACATCCAAAATCAACTGCTCCTTGACAATAAGACTATTTTACTTAAACAAACGGCCAATAAACTGCATTACCATTCAGAAACAGCAAAATAAAACATTCTGCCCAAATAATGAAGATAAACGCATTAAACGTGGCTATAACAGTCAAAACCGGTGAATCGCGCACCAAACGTCCAACGGCCCATTGCAACTATATACATCCAAACTCATCTGCTCCTTGAAAATATGACTTTTTTACTTCAACAAACGGCAAATAAACTGCATTACCATTCAGAAACAGCAAAATAAAACATTCTGCCGAAAAGATGAAGGTAGTGGCTATAAGTGTCAAAACCGGTGAATCGCGCACCAGTCGCCCACGGGCCCATTGCAACTATAAACATCCAAAATCATCTGCTTCTTGAAAATATGAATATTTTACTTAAACAAACGGCAAAGCAACTGCATTACCATTAAGAAACTGCAAAATAAAACATTCTGCCGAAAAAATGAATGTTGTGGCTACAAGTGTCAAAACCGGTGAATCGCGCACCAGACGCCAATCGGCCAATTGCAATTATATATACCCAAAATCATCTGCTCCTTGAAAATATGATGATTTTACTTAAACAAACGGCGTGTAATCTGCATTACCATTAAGAAACAGCAAAACAAAACATTCTAGCAATTAAGAGGTAAAACACGTCGCAGGCCAAACTCCAGTGGAGTTACCTGTCCAGAGCCCTCTCGGCATTGGCTCATAGGATCTTTATATAGTAATGAGAGTGTTCCCAGGGAAACAGCTTAATGCAAATCACAAAAAAACAAAAAAATTCTCTTTTAAATCGAATTTTTTATCATATACTACAAATTAAGCTGTAAAACACGTCGCAGGCTCAACTCCAGTGGAGCTGGTTGCTACCACAGACCTGTTGGTATTGGCTCCTAGGGTGTTTATTTAGTAATGGTAGTGTTACTGGGGAACACACAATTATGAGACATACAAAAAAATTACAAATTTTTCTTTTAAATGGTATTTATTATCATATACTACCAATGAAGAGGTAAAACACTTCGCAGGCTAACCTCCAGTGGAGTTGCCTGCGTTCCACAGCCTTGTCGGCATTATCCTCTAGGCTCTTTATATAGTAATGGAAGTGTTCCCAGCGAAACACACCATGATGCAAATAACAAAAAAATTCTCATTTAAATAGAATTTTTTATCATATATTACAAATTAAAATGTAAAACACGTCGCAAGCTAACTTCCAGAGGAGCTGGTTGCTGTCCACAGCCCTGTCGGTATTGGCTCCTACCTTCATTATTTTGGCAAAATATTTATTTTGCTGTTTCTATATCGTAATCCAGTTGATTCGTTATTTGTTTAAGGAAAATAGTCATAATTTCAAGGAGCAGATGATTTCGGTTGTATATAGTTACTAAAGACCAGGGAGCATCAGGTGCTACACCACAGACCCGCACTGACCACCCTGGCCAAACTGCTGCACAGGCCGCAACACTACAGATTAGTTCAACTATCGTATATCACGTTTTCACTGTTTTTGACGCTTACAGCCCCTACCTTCATTTTTTCGGCAAAATGTTTATTTTGCTTTTTCTATATGGTAATCCTGTTGATTCGCCATTTGTTTAAGGAAAATAGTCATATTTTCAAGGAGCAGATGATTTTGGTTGTATATAGTTACCATGAACCAGGGACCAACAGGTGCTGCACCACGGAACCGCACTGGCCGCCCTGGCCTCACTGCTGCTCAGGCCACAACACTACACATTATTTCAACTAGCGTATATCGCGTTTTCACGGGTTTTTTTTTTATGCTTACAGACCCTACCTTCATTTTTACGGCAAAATATTTATTTCGCTGTTTCTATATCGTACTCCAGTTGAATCGCCATTTGTTTAAGTAAAATAGTCATACTTTCGAGGAGCAGATGATTTTGGTTTTATATAGTTACAATGGACCAGGGAGCATTACGTGCTGCACCACAGCCCCGCACTGGCCGCCCTGGACACACTGCTGCTCAGGTCGCAACTCTACAGATTAGTTCAACTAGCGTATATCGCGTTTTCACTGTTTTTGACGCTTACAGCCCCTACCTCAATTTTTCGGCAAAATGTTTCATATTGGTGTTTATATATGCTAATCCATTTGATTCGCCATTTGTTTAAGTGAAATAGTCATACTGACGAGGAGCAGATGATTTTGGTTTTATATAGTTACAATGGACCAGGGAGCATCACGTGCTGCACCACGGACCCGCACTGGCCGCCCTGGCCACACTGCTGCTCAGGCCACAACACTACTGAATAATTCACCAAGCGTTTATTGCGTTTTCACTGTTTTTGATGCTTATAGCCCCTACCTTCATTTTTTGGCAAATTGTTTCATTTTGGTGTTCATATGTGGTAATCCATTTGATTCGCCATTTCTTTAAGTGAAATAGTCATAATTTCAAGGAGCAGTTGATTTTGGTTGCATATAGTTACCATGGACCAAGGACCATCAGGTGCTGCACCACGGACCCGCCCTGGCCGCGCTGGCCACACTGCTGCTCAGGCCGCAACACTACAGAATAGTTCAACTAGCGTATAACGCGTTTTCACTGTCTTTGACGCTTACAGCCCCTACCTTCATTTTTTCGGCAAAATGTTTATTTTGCTGTTTCTATATGGTAATCCAGTTGATTCGCCATTTGTTTAAGAGAAATAGTCATAATTTCAAGGAGCAGATGTTTTTGGTTGTATAAAGATACCATGGACCAGGGAGCACCAGTTGCTACTCCACGGAACCGCACTGGCCGCCCTGGACACACTGCTACTTAGGACGCAACGTTACACATTAGTATAACTAGCGTATTACTGGGTATGAGGTCCGCCTCATATGCAAAACACTGTTTTTATTTGACACCCAAACTAGTTTCAACACCTCTGTCCCATCATCAGTGGGATTTATGTTTATTTCATGCTTAATTTACATTTCGTGGTCATGTGGGACCCTTTTTATATACTTATTAAGTGGTAGCGTTGTCATGGTTTCTTTTGTTATATATTCCTTCTTAGGACTTGTTTCGCATAGTACACACTTAATACACATATTTTGTGGACTTTTTAATCACAATCACTTTCCACTTTAAAAATTCGCCTGTTTACTTTGCTAAACTGCAATAACTAGCATATATTGCGTTTTCATTGTTTTTGACGCTTGCAGCTACTACCATCATTTTTTTGGGTAAATGTTTTATTTTGCTGTTTCTATATGGTAATCCAGGTAATTCGCTATTTGCTGAAGTAAAATAGCCATTATTTCAAAGAGCAGATGATTTTGGATGTATATAGTTACCGTGGACCAGGGAGCATCAGGTGCTGCACCACGAACCCGCACTGGCCTCCCTGGAAAGACTGCTGCTCAGGCCGCAACGTTACACATTAGTATAACTAGCGTATATCGCGTTATCACTGTTTTTGACGCTTACAGCCCCTACCTTCATTTTTTCCGCAAAATGTTTTCTTTTCGTGTTTATTTATGGTAATCCAGTTGATTTGCCATTTGTTTAAGGAAAATAGTCATAATTTCAAGGAGCAGATGATTTTGGTTTTATATAGTTACCATGGGCATCAGGTGCTACACCACGGACCCGCACTGGCCACCCTGGCCACACTGCTGCTCAGGCCGCAACACTACAGATTAGTTCAACTAGCGTATAACGCCTTTTGAATGTGTTTGACGCTTTCAGCCCCTACATCCATTTTTTCGGCAAAATGTTTTATTTTGCTATTTCTATATTGTAATCCATTTGATTCACCATTTTTTTAAGTGAAATAGTCATAATTTCAAAGAGCATCTGATTTTGGTTGTATATAGTTACCATGGACAAGGAAGCATAAGGTACTGCACCACGGACCCGCACTGGCCGCCCTGGCCACACTTCTGCTCAGGCCACAACACTACAGATTAGTTCAACTAGCGTATATCTCATTTTTCACTGGTTTTTGATGCTTACAGCCCCTACCTTTATTTTTTTGGCAAAATACTTATTTTGCAGTTTCTATATTCTAATCAAGTTGATTCGCCATTTGTTTAAGTAAAATAGTCATAATTTCAAGGAGCAGATGATTTTGGTTGTATATAGTTCTCTTTCAAAAACAATTAAGAGGTAAAACACGTCACAGGCTAAACTCCAGTGGAGTTGCCTGCTGTCGACAGCCCTGTCGGCATTGGCTCCTAGGCTCTTTATATAGTAATGGAAGCGTTCCTAGGGAAACACACTTTGATGCAAATAACAAAAAAAATTCTCTTTTAAATAGAATTTTTTATCAAATACTATAAATTAAGAGGTTAAACCTTTCGCAGGCTAACCTCCAGTGGAGTTGCATGCTGTCCACAGCTTTGTAAGCAATGGCTCGTAGGCTCTTTATATAGTAATGGGAGTGTTCCCAGTAAAACACACTATGTTGCAAATAACAGAACAACAAAAAAAAAATTCACTTTTAAATAGAGTTTTTTATCATATTCTACCAATTAAGGCATAAAACACGTCGCAGGCTAACCTCCAGTGGAGCAGGTTGCTGTCCACAACCCTGTCGGTATTGGCTTATAGGGTCTTTATATGGTAATGGTAGTGTTACCGAGGAACACACTATTATGAGAAATAAAAAAGAAAAACACAAATTTCTCTTTTAAATAGTATTTTTTATCATATACTACCAATGATGAGGTAAAACACGTCGCAGGCTTATCTCCAGTGGAGCTGGTTGCTATCCACAGCACTGGCGGTATTGGCTCCTACGGTCTTTATACAGTATTGGTAGTGTTACCGGGGAACACACAATTGTGAGAAATACAAAAGAAAAAAAAAGAAAAAAATTACAAATATCTCTTTTAAATAGTATTTATTATCATATATTACCAATGAAGGGGTAAAACACGTCGCAGGATAACCTCCAGTGGAGTAGGCTGCTGTCCACAGCCCTGTCGGCATTGGCTCGTAGTCTCTTTATATAGTAATGGGAGTGTTCCCAGGGAAACACACCATGATGCAAATAACAGAAAAACCAAATATTCTCTTTCAAATAGAATTTTTTATCATATACTACCAATTAAGTGGTAAAACACGTCGCAGGCTAACCTCCAGTGGAGCTGGCAGCTCTCCACAGCCCTGTCGGTACTGGCTCCTAGTGCCTTTATATAGTAATGGTAGTGTTACCAGGTAACACACTATTATGAGAAATACAAAAAGAAAGAAAAAAAAAATTACAAAATTCTCTTTTAAATAGTATTTAATATCAGATACTACCAATGAAGAGCTACAACACGTCACAGGCTAGCATCCAGTGGGGCTTGCTGCTGTCCACAGCCCTGTCGGTATTGGCTCCTAGGGTCTTTATATTGTAATGGTAGTGTTACCGGGGCACACACAATTATGAGTAATACAAGAGAAAAAAAGAAAAAAATTACAAATTTCTCTTTAAATAGTATTTACTATCATATACTACATATGAAGAGGTAAAACAAGTCGCAGGCTAACCTCCTGTGGACTTGCCTTCTGTCCACAGCCCTGTCGGCATTGGCTCCTAGGCTCTTCATATACTAATGTAAGTGTTCCCAGGGAACACAACATGATGCAAATAACAAAAAAGCAAAAAAATTCTCTTTTAAATAGTATTTAATATCATATACTACCAATTAAAAGCTACAACATGTCGCAGGCTAACCTCCAGTGGAGCTGGTTGCTGTCCACAGCCCTGTCGGTATTGGTTCCTAGGGTCTTTATATAGTAATGGGAGTGTTTACGGAGAACAGACAAATATGAGAAATACAAAAAAAAAAATAATAATAATAATAAAGAAAATTACAAAAATTCCCTTTTAAATAGTATTTATTATCGTATAGTACCAATGAAGAGGTAAAACACGTCGCAGGCTAACCTCCAGTGGAGTTGCCTGCTGTCCACAACTCTGTAAGCATTGGCTCCTAGTCTGTTTATATAGTAATGGAAATGTTCCCAAGGAAACACACCATGATGCAAATAACAAAAAAATTGTCTTTTAAATATAGTTTTTTATCATATACTAGCAATTACGAGGCAAAACACGTCGCAGGCTAACCTCCAGTGGAGCAGGTTGCTGTCCACAACCCTGTCAGCATTGGCTCGTAGTCTCTTTATATAGTAATGGGAGTGTTCCCAGGGAAACACACCATGATGCAAATAAAAGAAACAGAAAAATTCTCTTTAAAATAGAATTTTTTATCATATACTACCAATTAAGAGGTATAACACGTCGCAGGCTAACCTCCAGTGCAACTGGTTGCTGTCCACAGCCCTATCGGTATTGCCTCCTAGGGTCTTTATATAGTAATACTAGTGTTACCGGGGAACACACAATTATGTGAAATCCAAAAAAAAATTATAAATTTCTCTTTTAAATAGTATTTATTATCATATACTACCAATGAAGAGGTAAAACACGTCGCAGGCTAACCTCCAGTGGAGTTGACTGCTGTCCACAGCCCTGTCGGCATTTGCTCCTAGGCTGGTTATATAGTGATGGGAGTGTTCCCAGGGAAACACACCATGATGCAAATAACAAAAAAATTCTCTTTTAAACAGTATTTATTATCATATACTACCAATGAAGAGGTTAAACACGTCGCTGGCTGACCTCCAGGGGAGTTGCCTGCTGTCCATAGCCCTGTCGGCTTTGGCTCCTAGGCTCTTTATATAGTAATGGAAGTGTTCCCAGGGAAACACACCAGGATGCAATTAAAAAGAAAAACAAAAAAATTCTCTTTAAAATAGAATTTTTTATCATATACTTCCAATTAAGAGGTAAAACACGTCGCAGGCTAACCTCCCGTGCAGCTGGTTGCTGTCCACAGCCCTATCGGTATATCCTCCTAGGGTATTTATATAGTAATGCCAGTGTTACCGGGGAACACACAATTATGAGAAATAGAAAAAAAATCAAATTTCTCTTTTAAATAGTATTTATTATCATATACTACATATGAAGAGGTAAAACAAGGCGCAAGCTAACCTCCAGTGGAGTTTCCTTATGTCGACAGCCCTTTCGGCATTGGCTCCGAGGATCTTTATATAGTAATAGAAGAGTTCCCAGGGAAACACAACATGATGCAAATTAAAAAAAAGCATAAAAAATTCTCTTTTAAATAGAATTTTTTATCATATACTACCAATTAAGAGGTAAACCACGTCGCAGGCTAACCTTCAGTGGAGCTGGTTGCTGTCCACAACACTGTCGGTATTGGATCAATAGGGTTTTTATATAGTAATGGTAGTGTTACCGAGGAAGACACAATTATGAGAAATACAAACAACAACAACAAAAAATTAGAAAATTCTTATTTAAATAGCATTTATTACCATATATTACCAATGACGAGGTAAAACAAGTCGCAGGCTAACCTCCTGTGGACTTGTCTTCTGTCCACAGCCCTGTCGGCATTGGCTCCTAGGCTCTTTATATAGTAATGTAAGTGTTCCCAGGGAACACAAAATGATGCAAATAACAAAAAAGCAAAAAAATTCTCTTTTAAATAGTATGTAATATCATATACTACCAATTAAAAGCTACAATACGTCGCAGGCTAACCTCCAGTGGAGTTGCCTGCTGTCCACAGCCCTGTCGGCATTGGCTCCTAGTCTGTTTATATAGTAATGGAAATGTTCCCAAGGAAACACACCATAATGCAAATAACAATAAAATTCTCTTTAAATAGAATTTTTTATCATACACTTTCAATTAAGAGGTAAAACACGTCGCAGGCTAACCTCCAGTGGAGCTGGTTGCTGTCTACAGCCCTGTCGGTATTGGCTCCTGGGGTCTTTATATTGCAATGGTAGTGTTACCGGGGAACATACAATTATGAGAATTAGAAAAAAAAATCAAATTTCTCTTTTAAATAGTATTTAATATCATATACTACATATGAAGAGGTAAAACACGTCGCAGGCTAACCTCCAGTGGAGTTGCCTTCTGTCCACAGCCCCGTCGGCTTTGGCTCCTAGGCTATTTATATAGTATTGGAAGTGTTCCCAGGGAAACACAACATGATGCAAATAACAAGAAAGCAAAATAATTCTATTTTAAATAGAATTTTTTATCACATACTTCCAATTAAGAGGTAAAACACGTTGCAGGCAAACCTTCAGTGGGGCTAGTTGCTGTCCACAGCCCTGTCGGTATTGGCTTCTAGGGTCTTTATATAGTAATGGTAGTGTTACCGAGGAACACACAATTATGAGAAATACAAAAAAAAAAATACAAATTTCTCATTTAAATAGTATTTATTATCATATACTACCAATGGAGTGGTTAAACACGTCGCAGGCTAACCTCCAGTGGAGTTGCCTGCTGTCCACAGTATTGTCGGTATTGGCTCCTAGGGTCTTTATATTGTAATAATAGTGTTACTGGAAAACACACAATTATGAGAATTACAAGGGAAAAAAAAGGAAAGGAAAAAAAAGAATAAAATAACAAATTTCTCTTTTAAATAGTATTTACTATCATATAATACATATGAAGAGGTAAAACAAGACGCAGGCTAACCTCCTGTGGAATTGCCTTCTGTCCACAGCCCTGTCGGCATTGGCTACTAGGCTCTTTATGTAGTAATGGAAGTGTTACCAAGGAACACACAATTATGAGAAAAACAACAACAAAAAATTAGAAAATTCTCTTTTAAATAGTATTTATTACAGTATACTACCAATGACGAGGTAAAACACGTCGCAGGCTTATCTCCAGTGGAGCTGGTTGCTATCCATAGCCCTGGCGGTATTGGCTCCTAGGGTCTTTATACAGTATTGGTAGTGTTACCGGGGAACACACAATTGTGAGAAATACAAAAGAAAAAAGAAAGAAAAAAATTACAAATTTCTCTTTTAAATAGTATTTATTATCATATATTACCAATGAAGGGGTAAAACACGTCGCAGGATAACCTCCAGTGGAGTAGGCTGCTGTCCACAGCCCTGTCAGCATTGGCTCGTAGTCTCTTTATATATTAATGGGAGTGTTCCCAGGGAAACACACCATGATGCAAATAACAAAAAAATTGTCTTGTAAATAGAATTTTTTATCATACACTACCAATTACGAGGCAAAACACGTCGCAGGCTAACCTCCAGCGGAGCTGGTTGCTGTCCACAGCCCTGTCGGAATTGGCTCCTATGGTCTTTATACAGTGATGGTAGTGTTACTGGGGAACACACAATTATGAGTAATACAAAAAAAATTACAAATTTCGCTTTTGATTAGTATTTATTATCATATACTACCAATGAAGAGGTAAAACACGTGGCAGGCTAACCTCCAGTGGAGTTGACTGCTGTCCACAGCCCTGTAAGCATTGGCTCCTAGTCTGTTTATATAGTAATGGGAGTGTTCCCAGGGAAACACACCATGATGCAAATAACAATAATATTCTCTTTTAAAAAGTATTTATTATCATATATTACCAATTAAGAGGTAAAACACATCGCAGGCTAACCTACAGTGGTGCTGGTTGCTGTCCACAGACCTGTCTGTATTGGCTCATATGGTCTTTTTATGGTAATGGTAATGTTACCCGGGAACACACAATATTGAAAAAAAAAAATAATAATAAATAAATATATAAAATAAAGTAAAAAAATTACATATTTCTTTTTTAAATAGTATTTATTATCATAAGGTACCAATGAAGAGGTAAAACACGTCGCAGGCTAACCTCCAGTGGAGTTGCCTGCTGTCGACAGCCCTGTCGGCATTTGCTCCTTGGCTCTTTATTTAGTAATGGGAGTGTTCCCAGGGAAACACACCTTGATGCAAATAAAAAAAAACAAATAGTCTCTTTCAAATAGAATTTTTCATCATATACTACCAATCAAGAGGTAAAACACGTCGCTGGCTAACCTACAGTGGAATTGCTTGCTGTCCACAGCCCTGTCGGCATTGGCTCCTAGGCTCTTTATATAGTTATTGGAATGGTCCGAGGGACACACACCTTGATCCCAATAACAATAAAACAAACAAATTCTCTTTTACATAGAATTTTTTGTCATATACTACCAATTAAGAGGTAAAACACATCGCAGGCTAACTTACAGTGGTGCTGGTTGCTGTCCACAGACCTGTCGGTATTGGCTCATATGGTCTTTATATGGTAATGGTAATGTTACCCGGGAACACACAATATTGAAAAAAAAAAAAATAATAATAAATAAATAAATAAAAATAAAGTAAAAAATTACATATTTCTTTTTTAAATAGTATTTATTATCATAAGGTACCAATGAAGAGGTAAAACACGTCACAGGCTAAACTCCAGTGGAGGTCGTTGCTGTCCACAACCCTGTTGGTATTGGCTCCAAGGGTCTTTATATTAATGGTAGTGTTACCGGGGAACACACAATTATGAGAAATACAAAAGAAAAGAAAAAAAGAAAAAAAATTACAAATTTCTCTTTTAAATAGTATTTATTATCATATTTTTTTTTTTTTTTTTTTTTTTATTTGTTTTTTTTCTGTTCCATAGGACCCACTTCAGGAGTAAGACTCCATGGTCATGGAACAAGTCAATACATTAATTGTTACACAATAATGGTAATAGAAAAATTTTAAGTAGTCCTTTGCACACGACAATCTTAAGACAAAGTGAAAAGAATCAATAAAGAAAAAATAAATTAGCTTAATTCTTTAACTTTTCTAGGAGTTCCTCGACAGAATAAAAGGAGTGAGCCACGAGGTAACTCTTCAATTTAGATTTGAAAGCATGTGGATTAGTGCTAAGATTCTTAAGTTCTTGTGGCAGCTTATTGAAAATGGATGCCGCAGAATACTGCACCCCTTTCTGCACAAGTGTTAAGGTGGTGTGGTGCAAATGTAGATTAGACATCTGTCTAGTATTCACCGAGTGAAAGCTACTAACTCGTGGGAATAAGCTGATATTATTAACAGCAAACGACATTAAAGAAAAAACGTATTGTGACGCCAGAGTCAAAATTCCCAAACTACTGAAAAGGGGTCGACATGACGTTCGCGAACTTACACCAGATATTGCTCGAACCGCCCGTTTTTGAGCCAGAAATATCCTTTTTGCAGCAGGCGAGTTACCCCAAAAAACAATGCCGTACGTCATAAGTGAGTGAAAGTAAGCGAAGTAGACTACTTTTCGTGTTGAAAAATCACTTATCTCAGATATTGTTCTAATGGTAAATATAGCAGAATTTAGTTTTGGAACAAGATCCTGAACATGGGCTTTCCATGACAGCTTACTGTCTATATGAACACCTAGAAATTTGAACTGTTCAGTCTCACTTATCACATGCCCATTATGTGTAATCATAATGTCAGATTTCGTCAAATTATGTGTTAGAAATTGTAAAAACTGAGTTTTACTGTGATTTAACATCAACTTGTTTTCTATTAGCCATGAACTTATCTCCTGAACTGCATTATTTGATACTGTGTCAATATTACGAGCAACATCCTTCACTACCAAGCTGGTATCATCAGCAAACAAAAATATTTTACAATCACCTGTTATACTCGAAGGCATATCATTTATATAAATAAGAAACAGCAATGGTCCCAAAACAGACCCCTGGGGCACCCCATACTTAATTGTGCCCCATTGGGATTGCACGTCATAGCCATTTTCTACACTGCGGAGAATTACCTTCTGTTGTCTATTATTAAAGTAAGAGGTGAACCAGTTGTGGGCTACTCCCCGTATTCCATAATGTTCCAACTTCTGCAACAATATTTTGTGATCAACACAATCAAACGCTTTTGTTAAATCAAAGAAGAAGCCTAATGTCCGTAGCCTCTTATTTAACCCATCAAGTGCCTCACAGAGAAACGAAAATATAGCGTTTTCGGTCGTTAAACCACTTCTAAAACCAAACTGTACGTTTGACAGGAAATTATGTAAACTGAAATGATCAATTAATCTTGAATATACAGCCTTTTCAATAACTTTGGAAAAAACCGATGGCATAGAAATAGGTCTATAGTTGTCTACATTATCCCTTTCTCCTTTTTTATAAAGCGGTTTCACTACTGAGTACTTTAATCTGTTAGGAAACTGACCATTCTGAAAGGAAAAATTACAAATATGGCTTAGTACTGGGCTAACATATGGAGAACAGTACTTTAGAATTCTGCTAGATACCCCATCATATCCACAAGAGTCCTTAGTCTTTAGTGATTTAATTATTGACTCAATCTCACCTATGGAAGTATCATGAAGGATCATTTCAGGCAACAGCCTCGGAAACGCATTTTCTAAAAACGTTATATGATTACCTGTAGAAACTAGAGTTTTGTTTAGTTCCTCTACTATATTCAGAAAGTGATTATTGAATATTGCACATATATCTAACTTGTCAGTAACAGAAACATTCCTACTACGCACTGACGTTATATCTTCTACCTGCTGCTCCTGACCAGACACTTGCTTCACGACTGACCAGATAGTTTTAATTTTATCCCGAGAGTTTGCTATTCTTTTTGCGTACCACATACTTTTTGCATTCTTAATGACATTTTTCAGAACCTTACAGTACTGTTTGTAATGAGCTACTGCATCTTCATTCTGACTGCTTCTAACATTTTGATACAACTCCCGCTTAGTTCTACATGATACTCTTATCCCCTTTGTCATCCACCCTGGCTGTCTGTTACTGAAAGTACCCTGTTTTGAGCGTTCTAGCGGAAAGCAACTTTCAAACAGCATAATAAATGTGTTCAGAAAAGCATTATATTTATCATCTGCATTATCAGCACTATAAACATCCTGCCATTCTTGTTCCTTAATTAGGCTTAAAAAGGTCTCAATTGCAACTGGATTAACTTTTCTGAGTAGTTGATATTTATGTTTAACATTTGTTTGAGAACAAATACTTTTTAGAATTAAAAGTTGGGCATCGTGGTCTGATAGGCCATTTACTATTCTGCTGACAGAGTGCCCCTCTAATAATGAAGAATGAACAAAAATATTGTCAATGGTAGAACTGCTATTTCCTTGCACTCTCGTTGGAAAAAATACTGTTTGCATCATGTTATAGGAATTAAATAGATCTAACAGCTGACTTTTCCTTGAGCTATCACCTACACAATTAATGTTGAAATCTCCACACACAATTAAATTTTTATACTTCCTATACAGTGAACCCAGAACCAATTCCAGCTTGGGCAGAAACATTTTAAAATCTGAGTCAGGGGATCTATAAATAACAACTATTACTAGTTTAGTTCCATTAACATTAACAACTCCTGCACAACATTCAAATATCTGTTCTGTGCAGTGTTTAGAAAAATCGATTGACTCTGATGAAAAATCGTTTTTTACATACATGGCCACTCCCCCACACTGCAAAGAACTCCTAGAGTAGAAGGCAGCTAACCTGTATCCTGGCAAAGGAAGTCTCTTAATTGTCACACCACTTAAAAAGTGCTCTGAAATTCCAATAATGTCAGAATCAGTATCAATAAGCATTTCATTAACTTTATCTCTGATACCCTGTATATTTTGATGAAAAACAGTAATTCCCTTATTACTTATATTCTTAGACTTTGTCAAAGGTGGTTCATCATTTCTTAGAGGGACTTCCTTTAAGCAGGAATATCTATCAGCTGTCTTCAGTCTAAAAAAGGTGCAGCCCTAACACCAACTACTACAGGAATTTTTCCATGAGTGAAACCCCCACCCCCTACTACACTGTCACCTATGAGCTTTGCCAACCTCCCCTTCCCATACCTATTGAGGTGCAGACCGTGCCTAGTAAAATCCGACCTTTGGATAGTTTCAAGTGGCACCACTGCAATGTGATCCATGCCCTCCGTCATCAGCGCCTTCTCAAGCCCCATGTTAAGACGGCTGACAGCCGTATTAAGACAAGGCCTATCATGACGCTGAAACAGCTGCACGAAATGCACATTCGTGCCACCAGTCTCAGTTGCTATCCTTTCCAGATCACCACCTATATCATATTCCCCGTCCCTATCAAGAATGTTCCCGGCCCCACCCACTATAACTACCTGATCCTCTTTTGAAAAATTCCTACATAAGTCCCCTATGTTACAAGTGACCTGATCTAACCCTGCACTAGGCTTCACTATGCTGGTGACCTGGTACTCACTCCCAAGTACTTCCTGCAACTGTTGGCCAACACCTCTGCCATGAGAACTACCTAGCAGCAGAACCTTCTTCTTCCTAAGAGACCTATCTACAGATTTCGGCTTACCAAAAGCTGAGGTCTGCTGCGTACTTCCTACACCTACAGCTACAGGAGGTTCATCTCCATTCAACTCTGACAGTTGGTCAAACCTATTTGCAACTTGCAATGTAAAGCTATCTGAATACCTTCTCCTAGCTGCCTTCTTGCCAACTGCCAGTTCCCATTCCCCAGCCCCCCTTCCCCTCCTCAACCTACCTAGTTCCTCTTCAGCGTTTTTCAACTGCACCTGAAGGGCGCAGATCAAACGCTCCTGCTCCTCTATCAACTTATTCCCGCTGCAAATCCTACAGTTCCAGGAGAGAACCTCACCACAATGCCCACTGTCTTCCCCACTGCACTCCCCCCCATGAAAATACTTACTACAAATCCCACACTGCAGCCCACTACGCACGACCCTACAACAGAGCCCACACTTTTCACTCATGGTAAAATTTAACAATAATTTGTTAAGAAAAACTAGACGTCTACGTTATGAAGTTAAGTTTCTACAAAATAAGTAGGAAGTACCTCTTAACTACAGCAATCAACAAACCTCAGTCTCTACAAATCAAGTAACAACAACTAATAGTATCAGAAAAGAGCAAATAACACTACCACAGAAACTTTACACTGTTGCTTGTATAAACAAGTTCAAATTCAAGCGTCACTAATAAAACAACTAAACACTGTGAGAGTACAAGAGTTATCAAATACCGTAACTTAAAGTTTCCCAACCTCAACTACGTTAAAAACAGCAAGTCACCTGTTGAAAAGTACTAAAGTTAATAAACAACTAGCGCGATAACACCTCCTGAAATCTAAAACTTTAATAATTTAAGTACAATACACAAACACTTATTAGAACTTAGCTTTCGGAGACCGCTACGGCTGGAACCACTCGCCACCAGATGTAAACAAAGCAGTAAGACGTCGATGCCGGCGCACACGCGAACACAAATAACACCACTTAAAGCAATTACGGCACAACAAACGCTAAAATAACTGACGAACCTTTACTAGAACACCTCTAGATTGAATATTGTCACGAAATAAATCCACCAATGAAGAGGTAAAAGACGTCGAAGGCTAACCTACAGTGTAGTAGGCTGCTGTCCACGGCCCGGTCGGCATTGGCTCCTAGGCTCTTTATATAGTAAAGGGTGTGTTCCCAGGGAAACACACCATGATGCAAATAACAAAATAATTGTCTTTTAAAAAAAATTTTTATCATATACTACCAATTACGAGGTAAAACACGTCGCAGGCTAACCTCCAGTGGAGTTGCCTGCTGTCCACAGCCCTGTCGGCATTTGCTCCTAGGCTGCTTATATAGTGATGTGAGTGTTCCCAGGGAAACACACCATGATGCAAATAACAAAAAAAATCTCTTTTAAACAGTATTTATTATCATATACTACCAATGAAGAGGTTAAACACGTCGCTGGCTGACCTCCAGGGGAGTTGCCTGCTGTCCATAGCCCTGTCGGCTGTGGCTCCTAGGGACTTTATATAGTAATGGGAGTGTTCCCAGGGAAACACACCAGGATGCAAGCAAAAAAAAAAAAAAAAAATCTCTTTAAAATAGAATTTTTTATCATATACTTCCAATTAAGAGGTAAAACACGTCGCAGGCTAACCTCCAGTGCAGCTGGTTGCTGTCCACAGCCCTATCGGTATATCCTCCTAGGGTATTTATATAGTAATACCTCCAGTGGAGTTGCCTGCTGTCCACAGCCCTGTCGGCTGTGGCTCCTAGGGTCTTTATATAGTAATGGGAGTGTTCCCAGGGAAACACACAAGGATGCAATCAAAAAAAAAAAAAAAAAAAAAAAAAAAAAAAAAAAAAAAAAAAAAAACCTCTTTAAAATAGAATTTTTTATCATATACTTCCAATTAAGAGGTAAAACACGTCGCAGGCTAACCTCCAGTGCAGCTGGTTGCTGTCCACAGCCCTATCGGTATATCCTCCTAGGGTATTTATATAGTAATACCAGTGTTACCGGGGAACACACAATTATGAGAATTTCAAAAAAAAAAAAAAAAAATTACAAATTTCTCTTTTAAATAGTATTTATTATCATATACTACCAATAAAGAGGTAAAACACGTCGCAGGCTAACCTCCAGTGGAGTTGACTGCTGTCCACAGCCCTGTCGGCATTTGCTAGTAGGCTGGTTATATAGTGATGGGAGTGTTCCCAGGGAAACACACCATGATGCAAATAACAAAAAAATTCTCTTTTAAACAGTATTTATTATCATATACTACCAATGAAGAGGTTAAACACGTCGCTGGCTGACATCCAGGGTAGTTGCCTGCTGTCCATAGCCCTGTCGGCTTTGGCTCCTAGGCTCTTTATATAGTAATGGGAGTGTTCCCAGGGAAACACACCAGGATGCAATTAAAATGAAAAACAAAAAAATTCTCTTTAAAATAGAATTTTTTATCATATACTTCCAATTAAGAGGTAAAACACGTCGCAGGCTAACCTCCCGTGCAGCTGGTTGCTGTCCACAGCCCTATCGGTATATCCTCCTAGGGTATTTATATAGTAATGCCAGTGTTACCGGGGAACACACCATTATGAGAAATAGAAAAAAAAATCAAATTTCTCTTTTAAATAGTATTTATTATCATATACTACATATGAAGAGGTAAAACAAGGCGCAAGCTAACCTCCAGTGGAGTTTCCTTATGTCGACAGCCCTTTCGGCATTGGCTCCGAGGATCTTTATATAGTAATAGAAGAGTTCCCAGGGAAACACAACATGATGCAAATAACAAAAAAGCATAAAAAATTCTCTTTTAAATAGAATTTTTTATCATATACTACCAATTAAGAGGTAAACCACGTCGCAGGCTAACCTTCAGTGGAGCTGGTTGCTGTCCACAACACTGTCAGTATTGGATCAATAGGGTTTTTATATAGTAATGGTAGTGTTACCGAGGAAGACACAATTATGAGAAATACAAACAACAACAACAACAAATTAGAAAATTCTTATTTAAATAGTATTTATTACCATATATTACCAATGACGAGGTAAAACAAGTCGCAGGCTAACCTCCTGTGGACTTGTCTTCTGTCCACAGCCCTGTCGGCATTGGCTCCTAGGCTCTTTATATAGTAATGTAAGTGTTCCCAGGGAACACAACATGATGCAAATAACAAAAAAGCAAAAAAATTCTCTTTTAAATAGTATGTAATATCATATACTACCAATTAAAAGCTACAACACGTCGCAGGCTAACCTCCAGTGGAGTTGCCTGCTGTCCACAGCCCTGTCGGCATTGGCTCCTAGTCTGTTTATATAGTAATGGAATGTTCCCAAGGAAACACACCATGATGCAAATAACAATAAAATTCTCTTTAAATAGAATTTTTTATCATACACTTTCAATTAAGAGGTAAAATACGTCGCAGGCTAACCTCCAGTGGAGCTGGTTGCTGTCTACAGCCCTGTCGGTATTGGCTCCTGGGGTCTTTATATTGTAATGGTAGTGTTACTGGGGAACATACAATTATGAGAATTAGAAAAAAAAATCAAATTTCTGTTTTAAATAGTATTTAATATCATATACTACATATGAAGAGGTAAAACACGTCGCAGGCTAACCTCCAGTGGAGTTGCCTTCTGTCCACAGCCCCGTCGGCTTTGGCTCCTAGGCTATTTATATAGTAATGGAAGTGTTCCCAGGGAAACACAACATGATGCAAATAACAAGAAAGCAAAATAATTCTATTTTAAATAGAATTTTTTATCACATACTTCCAATTAAGAGGTAAAACACGTCGCAGGCAAACCTTCAGTGGGGCTAGTTGCTGTCCACAGCCCTGTCGGTATTGGCTTCTAGGGTCTTTATATAGTAATGGTAGTGTTACAGAGGAACACACAATTATGAGAAATACAAAAAAAAAAAAAAAAAAAAAAAAAAAAAAAAAAAAAAAAAAAAAAAAAAATGCTCATTTAAATAGTATTTATTATCATATACTACCAATGGAGTGGTTAAACACGTCGCAGGCTAACCTCCAGTGGAGTTGCCTGCTGTCCACAGTATTGTCGGTATTGGCTCCTAGGGTCTTTATATTGTAATGGTCGTGTTACTGGGAAACACACAATTATGAGAATTACAAGGGAAAAAAAAGGAAAGGAAAAAAAAAGAATAAAATAACAAATTTCTCTTTTAAATAGTATTTACTATCATATAATACATATGAAGAGGTAAAACAAGACGCAGGCTAACCTCCTGTGGAATTGCCTTCTGTCCACAGCCCTGTCGGCATTGGCTCCTAGGCTCTTTATATAGTAATGGAAGTGTTACCAAGGAACACACAATTAGGAGAAAAACAACAACAAAAAATTAGAAAATTCTCTTTTAAATAGTATTTATTACAATATACTACCAATGACGAGGTAAAACACGTCGCAGGCTTATCTCCAGTGGAGCTGGTTGCTATCCACAGCCCTGGCGGTATTGGCTCCTAGGGTCTTTATACAGTATTGGTAGTGTTACCGGGGAACACACAATTGTGAGAAATACAAAAGAAAAAAGAAAGAAAAAAATTACAAATTTCTCTTTTAAATAGTATTTATTATCATATATTACCAATGAAGGGGTAAAACACGTCGCAGGATAACCTCCAGTGGAGTAGCCTGCTGTCCACAGCCCTGTCAGCATTGGCTCGTAGTCTCTTTATATATTAATGGGAGTGTTCCCAGGGAAACACACCATGATGCAAATAACAAAAAAATTGTCTTGTAAATAGAATTTTTTATCATACACTACCAATTACGAGGCAAAACACGTCGCAGGCTAACCTCCAGCGGAGCTGGTTGCTGTCCACAGCCCAGTCGGCATTGGCTCCTTGGGTCTATATATAGTAATGGGAGTGTTCCCAGGGAAACACACCATTATGCAAATAACAAAAAAACAAAAAAATTCTCTTTTAAATTGAATTTTTTATCATATACTACCAATGAAGAGGTAAAACACCTTGCAGGCTAACCTCCAGTGGAGCTGGTTGCTGTCCACAGCACTGTCGGTATTGGCTCCTAGGGTCTTTATATAGTAATGGTAGTGTTACCGGGGAATACACAATTATGAGGAATTAAAAAAAATTACAAATTTCTCTTTTAAATAGTATTTATTATCATATACTACCAATGAAGTGGTAAAACACGTCGAAGCCTAACCTCCAATGGAGTTGGCTGCTGTCCACAGCCCTGTTGGCATTGGCTTCTAAGGTCTATATGTAGTAATGGGAGTGTTCCCAGGGAGACACACCATGTTGCAAATAAGAAAAAAGCAAAAAAAATTCAATTTAAATAGAATTTTTCATCATATACTACCAATTAAGAGGTAAAAAACGTCACAGGCTAACCTCCAATGGAGCTGGTTGCTGTCCACAGACCTGTCAGTTTTGGCTCCTAGGTTCTTTATATAGTAATGGTAGTGTTACTGGGGAACACACAATTATGAGAAATACAAACAAATAAAAAAAAATACAAATTTCTCTTTGAAATAGTATTTATTATCATATACTACCAATGAAGAAGTAAAACACATTGCAGGCTAACCTCCAGTCGAGTTGCCTGCTGTCTGGAACACTACCTCTCCCAACGTCCCTCTGAACGCAAGCCTGATACCTCATTCCTCATAAGCCTTACCAATTTCATCCTACTTAACAACTACTTTTCCTTTGAGGGGAAAGTTTACCATCAAATCCAAGGCACAGCCATGGGCACCCGCATGGCACCCTCCTATGCCAACCTGTTCATGGGCCGTCTGGAGGAATCCTTCCTAGCATCCCAAAACCTCAAGCCTCTGGCCTGGTTCCGGTTCATTGATGATATTTTCATGATCTGGACTCACGGCCAGGACACCCTATCCTCCTTTCTTCAGAACCTCAATTCCTTCTCTCCCATCCACTTCACCTGGTCTTCCTCAACCAACCATGCCACATTCCTGGATGGCAACCTCCACCTCACTGATGGCTCCATCCGCACTTCCGTCCATATTAAACCTACCAACCACCAACAGTACCTACATTTTGACAGTTGCCATCCCTTCCACATCAAAAAATCCCTCCCTTACAGCCTGGCCACCCGTGGACGGCATATCTGCAGTGACAAGAATTCCCTTTCTGAATATGCTGAAGGTCTCACAAAGGCCTTCACAAACAGAAACTACCCCACAGACCTAGTCCGCAAACAAATCTCCCGTGCCATATCCTCACACACCCCAAATCCTCTTCCTAACACTAGTAACCATCCACAAAAGAGCGCTCCCCTTGTCACCCAGTACTACCCTGGTCTCGAACAACTAAATTCCATCCTTCGCCAAGGTTTTGATTTTCTATCCTCATGCCTTGAAATGAGAGACATCCTGCCCAAGATCCTTCTCACCCCTCCTAAAGTGGTGTTCCGTCGCCCTCCCAACCTTCACAACATCCTAGTTCATCCTTATGCCACCCCGAAACCCAGCTCACTGCCACAGGAATCATATCCTTGTGGAAGACCCCGCTGCAAGACCTGTCCAATCCACCCACCCAGCACTTCCTATTCCAGTCCTGTCACAGGCTTATCCTACCCTATCAGAGGCCAGGCCACTTGTGAAAGCAGCCACGTAATTTACCAACTGTGCTGCAAGCACTGTACAGCTTTCTATATTGGCATGACCACCAACCAGCTGTCTATTAGGATGAATGGCCACCGCCAAACTGTGGCCAAAAACAAGGTGGACCACCCTGTGGCACAGCATGCAGCGGAGCACATGCTTGATTTCAATGGCTGCTTCACAACCCGGGCCATCTGGATCCTCCCATCCACCACCAGCTTTTCTGAACTGCACAGATGGGAGTTATCCCTACAATACATTCTCCGATCCCGAAATCAACCAGGCCTCAACCTACGATAATTTCCCTATATATATTTTTTTCCTTACCTTACAGTTCCTACCTCTGTATCCCAAACCTCGCCTGATTTGAGTGGTGTGTAAATGGTGATCGTGTGCGTGTATATGTATGTGTATATGTGTGTGTGTGTGTGTGTGTGTGTGTGTGTGTGTGCGTGCATGTGTATGTGTTTGTATGTGGTCTTGTGCTCTTGCAGTGTGCATGTATTTTCTCTCTTGACAGTTCTACAGTATGTCTGCCTAAGTGTACTTGTGTCTGCGTAAATGTGTGGGTGTATGTGCATTTATTTACATTCCATTTTTTCCCCAAAGGTAAGTCTTTCCTGTCCCGGGATTGGAATGGCTCCTTACCCCCTTCCTTAAAACCCTCATCATTTCCTTTTCCCTCTCCTTCCCTTCTGCCTGATGAAGCAGCTAGGCTGCGAAAGCTAGCATTTATGTGTTTGTGTGTGTGTGTCTGTGTGTTTATTTGTTGCTATTACTGCCTGTGCCCCTTCGCCTGGTAAGTGTACTTATCTATTTTTTACGTATATATATATATATATATATATATATATATATATATATATATATATATATATAGTATAAAATATTTGACTTACCTAAAGTACAGGCTGGTCGATAGGAACACTAAACACACACAAAAACACACAACCTTTCGAGCTTTCGCCACCAGTGGTGGCTTCTTCGGGAAAAAGAGGGAGGAAGGAGAGGAGAAAGGGAAGGATACGGGTTTTAAGGAAGTGGAAAAGGAGCCATTCCAATCCCAGGAGTGGAAGGACTTACCTTAGGGGACAAAAAGGAAGGTAAACAAATACACACACACTCACACATATCCACATCCAAACACACTTAGGCAAACATTTATACCATATACCAATTTATACCATTTTCCTACCTGGAAGGTCTCCTTCTATAATATATATATATATATATATATATATATATATATATATATATATATATATATATATATATATATATATATATATATATATATAATAATGGAAAGTCCAGGTTGGAATAAATAATATAGTGAGGACAGTTTACTACTCACCGCAAAGACGTGGCGACGAGCTGCGACAGGCACATACAAAAGACACACACATACAACACATTCAGCTATCGGCCATGGCCTTCTTCAGAAATAGAGCACTCACGCAATCACACAGGCACACAACACAGTCATACAACCATCACCTCCGACTGCCACACTTCGAATTGTGTGGCAGTCGGAGGTGATGGTTGTATGACTGTGTTGTGTGCCTGTGTGATTGCGTGAGTGCTCTATTTCTGAAGAAGGCCATGGCCGATAGCTGAATGTGTTGTATGTGTGTGTCTTTTGTATGTGCCTGTCGCATCTCGTCGCCACGTCTTTGCGGTGAGTTGTAACTGTCCTCACTATATTATTTATTCCAACCTGGACTTTCAATTATTACAATTAAGAGGTAAAACATGTTGCAGGCAAACTTCCAGTGGAGCTGGTTGCTGTCCACAGCCCTTTCGGTATTGGCTCCTACGGTCTTTATACAGTAATGTTAGTGTTACCGGGGAAGACACAATTATGAGAAATACAAAAGAAAAAAAAAAGAAAAAAGAAAAAAGTAACAAATTTCCCTTTTAAATAGTATTGGTGTTGTTAGTATATTATAATAAATACTATTTAAAAGGAAAAATGTGACTTTTTTTTTTTCTTCTTTTTTCTTTTGTATCTCATAATTGTGTCTTCCCCGGTAACACTAACATTACTGTATAAAGACCCTAGGAGCCAATACCGAAAGGGCTGTGGACAGCAACCAGCTCCACTGGAAGTTTGCCTGCAATGTGTTTTACCTCTTAATTGGTAGTATATGATAAAAAATTCTATTTGAAAGAGAATATTTGGTTTTTTTGTTATATGCATCATGGTGTGTTTCCCTTGGAACACTCCCATTACTATATAAAGAAACTTGGAGCCAATGCCGACAGGGCTGTGGGCAGCAGGCAACTCCACTGGAGGTTAGTCTGCGATGTGTTTTATCTCATCATTGGTAGTATATGATAATAAATACTATTTAAAAGAGAAATTTGTAATTTTTTTTCTTTTTATATTTGTATTTCTCATAATTGTGTGTTCCCCGGTAACACTACCATTACTATATAAAGACCCTAGGACGCAATACCGACAGGGCTGTGGACAGCAACCAGCTCCAGTGAAGGTTAACCTGCGATGTGTTTTACCTCTTAATTGGTAGTATATGATAAAAACTCAGTTTAGAAGATAATTATTTTAAAAATTTATTTTTTATTTGCATCATGGTGTGTTTCCCTGAGAACACACCCGTTACTGTATAAAGAGCCTAGGAGCCAATGCCGACAGAGCTGTGGGCAGCAGGCAACTCCTGTGGAGGTTAGCCTGCGATGTGTTTTCTCTCTTCATTGGCAGTATATGATAATAAATACTATTTAAAAGAGAAATTTGTAATTTTTTTCTTATTTTTTTTTTTTTTTTTTTTTTTTTTTTTTTTTTTTTTTTTTTTTTTTTGTATTTCTCGTTATTGTGTGTTTCCTGGTAACACTACCATTACTATATAAAGACCACTTCCATTACTATAAAAAGAGATTAGGAGCCATTGCCGACAGGGCTGTGGACAGAAGGAAACTCCACTGTAGGTTAGCCTGCAACAAGTTTTTCCAGTAATTGGTAGTATATGATAAAAAATTCTATTTAAAAGAGTCTTTTTTTGTTACTTGCATCATGGTGTGTTTCACTGGGAACACACCCATTACTATATAAACAGACTAGGGGCCAATGCCGACAGGGCTATTGACAGCAGGCAACTCAACTGGAGATTAGCCTGCGACGTGTTTTACCACTTAATTGGTAGTATATGATAAAAAATTCTATGAAAAAGAGAATTTTTTTTGTTATTTGCATCATGGAGTGTTTCCCTGAGAACACTCCCATTACTATATAAAAGGCCTAGGAGCCAATGCCGACAGGGCTGTGGACAGCAGGCAACTCCGCTGGATGTTAGCCTGCGACTTGTTTTACCTATTAATTGGTAGTATATGATAAAAAATCTATTTAAAAGAGAATATTTGTTTTGTTTTTTTGTTATTTGCATCATGGTATGTTTCCCTGGGAACACTTCCATTACTATATAAAGAGCATAGGAGCGAATGCCGACAGGGCTGTGGACAACAGGCAACTCCACTGGAGTTAGCCTGTGATGTGTTTTACCACTTAATTGGTACTACATGATAAAAAATTCTATTTAAAAGAGAATTTTTTGGTTTTTTTTGTTATTTGCATCATGTTGTGTTCCCCTGGGAACACTTCCATGACTGTATAAAGAGCCTAAGAGCCAATGCCGACAGGGCTGTGGACAGTAGGCTACTCCACTGGAGGTTAGCCAGCGACGTGTTATCCCACTTCATTGGTAGTATATTATAATATAAACTGAATTTTTTATCATATACTACCAATTAAGAGGTAAAACACAACGCAGGTTAACCTCCACTGGAGCTGGTTGCTGTCCACAGCCCTGTCGGTATTGCGTCCTAGGGTCTTTATATAGTAATGGTAGTGTTACCGGGGAAAACACAATTATGAGAAATACAAATAAAAAGAAAAAAAAATTAGAAATTTCTCTTTTAAATAGTATTTATTATCATATACTACCAATGAAGAGATAAAACACATCGCAGACTAACCTCCAGTGGATTTGCCTGCTGTCCGCAGCCATGTCGGCATTGGCTCCTACTCTATTTATATAGTAATGGGAGTGTTCCCAGGGAAACACAGCATGATGCATATAACAAAAAATAAAAAAATCACTTTTAAATAGAATTTTTTATCATATACTACCAATTAAGAGGTAAAACACGTCGCAGGCTAACCTACATTGGAGTTGCATGCTGTCCGCAGCCGTGTCGGCATTGGCTCCTAGGCTCTTTATATAGTATTGGGAGTGTTCCCAGAGAAACACACCAAGATGCATATAACAAAAAAACAAAAAAATTCTCTTTTAAATAGAATTTTTTATCATATACTACCAATGAAGAGGTAAAAAACGTCGCTGGCTAATCTCCAGCGGAGTTGCCTGCTGTACACAGCCCTGTCGAAATTGGCTCCTAGGCTCTTTATATAGTAATGGAAGTAATCCCAGGGAAACACAACATGATGCAAATTACAAAAAAACAAAAAAAAATTCTCTTTTAAATAAAATTTTTTTTTCATGTACTACGAATTAAGAGGTAAAACACATCGCAGGCTAAACTCCAGTGGAGCTGGTTGCTGTCCACAGCCCTGTCGGTATTGGCTCCTAGTGCCTTTATATAGCAATGGTAGTGTAACCGGGGAACACACAATTATGAGTAATAAAAAAAAAAGGAAAAAATTACAAATTTCCCCTTTATATAGTATTTATTATCATATACTACAAATGAAGAGAAAAAACACGTCGCACGGTAACCGCCAGCGGAGTTGCCTGCTGTCCATAGCCCTGTCGGCATTGGCTCCTAGGGTCTTCATATAGTAATGGGAGTGTTCCCAGGGAATCACACCATGATGCAAATAACAAAAAAATTCTCTGTTAAATAGAATTCATTACATATACTTCCAATTAAGAGGTAAAACACGTCGCAGGCTAACCGCGAGTGGAGTTTCCTGCTGTCCTCAGCCCTGTCGGTATTGGCTCCTAGGATCTTTATATAGTAATGGGACTGTTCCCAGGGAAACACCCCATGATGCAAATAACAAAAAAACAAAAAAATCTCTTTTAAATAGAGTTTTTTATCATATACTACCAATTAAGAGTTAAAACACGTCGCAGGCTAACCTCGAGTGGAGCTGGTTGCTGTCCACAGCCCTGTCGGTATTGGCTCGTAAGATCTTTATATAGTAATGGTAATATACTGGGGAACACACAATTATGAGAAAAAAGAAATTAAAAAAAAAATAAAAAAAATTACAAATTTCTCCTTTAAATAGTATTTATTATCGTATACTACCAATGACGAGGTAAACCACCTCGCAGGCTATTCTACAATGTAGTTGCCTGCTGTCCACAGCCCTGTCGGCATTGGCTCCTAGGCTCTTTATATAGTAAAGGGAGTGTTCCAAGGGAAACATACCATGATGCATATAACAAAAAAACGAAATATTCTCTGTCAAATAGAATTTTTTATCATATACTACCAATTAAGAAGTAAAACATGTCGCAGGCTAACCTCCAGTGGAGTTGCCTGCTGTCCACAGCCCTGTAGGCATTTACTCCTTGGCTCTTTATATAATAATGGTAGTGTTACTGGGAAAACACACCATTATGCAAATAACAAAAAAAATTCTCTTTTAAATAGAATTTTTATCATATACTACCAATTAAGAGTTAAAACACGTTGCAGGCTTACCTCCATTGGAGTTGCCTGCTGTCCACAGCCCTGTCGGCATTGGCTCCTAAGGTCTTTATATAGGAATGGGAGTGTTCCCAGGGAAACACACCATGATGCAAATAACAAAAAAATTCTCTTTTAAATAGTATTTATTATCATATACTACAAATGAAGAGGTAAAACACAGCGCAGGCTAACCTCCAGTGGAGTTGCCTGATGTCCACAGCCCTGTCAGCAATGGTTCCTAGGCACTTTATATAGTAATGGGGGTGTGCCCAGGGACAAACACCATGATGGAAATAACAAAAAAACAAACAAAAAATTCTTTTGAATAGAATTTTTTATCATATACTACCAATGAAGAAGTAAAACACGCTGCAGGCTGACCTCCAGTGCAGTTGCGTGCTGTCCACAGCCTGTCGGCATTGGCTCTAAGGCTCTTTATGTAGTAATGGGAGTGTTCTTAGGGAAACATACCATGATGCAAATAACAAAAAAACAAAAACTTCTCTTTTAAATAGTATTTAATATAATACACTACCAATTAAGTGGTAAAACAAGTCGCAGGCTAATCTCTAGTCGAGTTGGCTGCTGTCAACAGCCCTGTCGGTATTGGCTCCTAGGGTCTTTATATAGTAATGGGAGTGTTCTAGGGAAACACCCCATTATGGAAATAAAAAAAAACAAAAAAATTCTCTTTTAAATAGAATTTTAATGATATACTACCAATTAAGAGGTAAAACACGTCGCAGGCTAACCTACAGTGGAGTTGGTTGCTGTCCACAGCCCTGTCGGCATTGACTCCTAGGCTCTTTGTATAGTAATGGGCGTGTTCTCAGAGAAACACACCATAATGCAAATAACAAAAAAAAAATTAAATGGAATTTCTTATCATATACTACCAATTAAGAAGTAAAACACGTGTCAGGATAACCTTCAGTGGAGTTGCCTGCTGTCCACAGAACTGCCGGCATTGGCTCCTAAGGTCTTTATGTAGTAATGAGAGTGTTCTCAGGAAAACACACCATGATGCAAATAACAAAAAAATTCTCTTTTAAATAGAATTTTTTATCATATACTAACAATGGAGAGGTAAAACACGTCGCAGGCTAACCTCCAGTGGAGCTGGTTGCTGTCCACAACCCTGTCGGTATTGGCTCTTAGGGTCTCTATATAGTAATGGTAGTTTTACTGGGGAACACACAATTATGAGAAATACAAAAGAAAAAAAAATTACAAATTACTCATTTAATTAGTATTTATTATCATATACTACCAATTAAGCAGTAAAACGAGTCGCAGGCTAACCTCCAGTGCAGTTGCCTGCTGTCCACAGCCCTGTCGGCATTGGCTCCTAGGCTGTTTATATAGTAATGAGAGTGTTCCCAGGGAAACACAATATGATGCAAATTACAAAAAAATATTCGTTTATATAAATTTTTATATCATATACTACCAATTAAGAGTTAAAACACGTTGCAGGCTAACCGCCAGTGGAGTTGCGTGCTGTCCACAGCCCTGTCTGCATTGGTTCTCAGGCTCTTTATATAGTAATGGGATGTTCCCAGGGAAAAACACAATGAAGTAAAAAAAAAAAAGAAATAATTTCACTTTTAAATAGTAGTTTTTAACATATTCTACCAATTAAGAGGTAAAACACGTCGCAGGCTAATCTCCAGTGGAGCTGGTTACTGTCCACAGCCCTGTCGATATTGGCAACTAGTCTTTACATAGTAATGGTAGTGTTACCGGCGAACACACAATTATCAAAGAAACAAAAAAAACAAAAAATAAATCACCAAAAAATTAAAAAAAATTTCTCTTTTAAATAGTAGTTATTATCATATACTACCAATGAAGAGGTAAAACACGTTGCATGCTAACCTCCAGTGGAATTGCCTGCTGTCCACAGCCCTGTCGGCATTCTCTCCTAGGCTCTTTATATAGTAATGGGAGTGTTCCCAGAGAAACACACCATGATTCAAATACCAAAAAAACAAAAAAAAATTCTTTTATATGTTATTTATTAACATATACTACCAATGAAGAGGTAAAACGCATTGCAGGCTAACCTCCAGTGGAGTTGCCTGCTGTCCACAGTCCTGTCGGCATCGCTCCTATGGTCTTTATATAGTAATGAGAGTGTTCCAGGGAAAGACACCATGATGAAAATAACAAAAAAACAAAAAATAGTATTTTAAATAGAATTTTTTATCATATACTACCAATTAAGAGATAAAACATGTCGCAGGCATACCTCCTGTGGAGCTGGTTGCTGTCCACAGCCCTGTCGGCATTGGCTCCTCGAGTCTTTATATAGTAATGGGAGTGTTCCAAGGAAAACACAACAGTATGCAAATAATAAGAAAACAAAAAAAAATCTCTTTTAAATAGTATTTATTATCATATACTACCAATGAAGAGGTAAGACAGGTCGCAGGTTGACCTCCAGTGGAGTTGCCTGCTGTCCACAGCCCTGTCGGTATTGGCACCTACGGTCTTTATATAGTAATGGTACTGTTACTGGGGAACACACAATAATAAGATATAGAAAAAAAATTACAAATTTCTTTCTTAAATAGAATTTATTATCATATACTACCAATGAAGAGATAAAACACGTCGCAGGCTTACCTCCAATGGAGTGATGTGCTGTCCACAGCCTGTCGGCACTGGCTCTAAGGCTCTTTATATAGTAATGGGAGAGTTCCCAGGGAAACACACCATGATGCAAATAACAAAAAAACAAAAAATTCTGTTTTAAATAGTACTTATTATCACATACTACCAATGAAGAGGTAAAAGAAGTCGCAGGCTAACCTTTAGTCGAGTTGGCTGCTGTCTACAGCCCTGTCGGTATTGGCACCTAGGTTCTTTATATAGTAATGGTAGTGTTAACGCGGAAAACACTATAATGAGATATAGAAAAAAAATTACAAATTTCTCTTTTAAATAGTATTTATTATCATATACTACCAATGAAGAGGTAAAACATGTCGCAGGGTAAACTCCAGTGGAGTTGGCTGCTGTCCACAGCCCTGTCGGCATTGACTCCTAGGGTCTTTATATAGTAATGGGAGAGTTCCCAGGGAAACACACCATGATGAAAATAACAAAATAACAAATAAATTCTCTTTTAAATAGAATTATTTTACATATACTACCAATTAAGAGGTAAAACACGTCGCAGGCTAACCTCCAGTGGAGTTGCTTGCTGTCCACATCCCTGTCGGTATTGGCACCTAGGTTCTTTATATAGTAATGGTAGTGTTACTGGGGAACACAAAATTATGAGAAATACAAAAAAATTAAAATTTCTCTTTTAAATAGTATTTATTATCAAAAACTACCAATTAAGAGGTAAAACATGTCGCAGGCTAACCTCCAGTGGAGCTGGTTGCTGTCTACACCACTGTCGGTATTGGCTCCTAGATTCTTTATATAGTAATGCTAGTGCTGCCGGGGAACAAACAATTATAAGAAATAAAAAAATAAAATAAATAAATAAATAAAAATTTGTTTTTTATTTAGTATTTATTATCAGATACTACCAATGAAGCGGTAAAACACGTCGCAGGCTAACCTCCAATGGAGTTGCTTGCTGTCGACAGCCCTGTCGGCATTGTCTCCTAGGCTCTTTATATACTAATGGGGGAGTTTCCAGGGAAACACACCATGATGCAAACAACAAAAAAACAAAAAAATTCTTTTTTAAATAGAATTTGTTTTCATAAACTACCAATTAAGAGGTAAAACACGTCGCAAACTAACCTCCTGTGGAGCTGGTTACTATCCACAGCTGTGTCGGTATTGGCTCCTAGGGTCTTTATATAGTAATGGTAGTGTTACCGGGGAACACACAATTATAACAAATACAAAAAAAAAAAAAAAAAAAAAAAAAAAAAAAAAAAAAAAAAAAAATTACAAATTTCTCTATTAATTAGTATTAATTATCATATACTACCAATGAATAGGTAAAACACGTCGCAGGCTAACCTCCAGTGGAGTTGCGTGCTGTCCACAGCCCTGTCCCCATTGGCTCCTTGGGTCTTTATATAGTAATGGTAGTGTTAACGGGGAACACACGAATACAAAAAAAAAAAAAAAAAAAAAAAAAAAAAAAAAAAAAAGAGATATTAAAAAAATACAAATTTTTCTTTTAATTAGTATTTATTATCACATACTACCAGTGAAGAGGTAAAACACGTCGCATGCTAACCTACAGTGGAGTTGCCTGCTGTCCGCAGCCCTGTCAACATTAGCTCCTAGGGTCTTTATATTGTAATAGGAATGTTCCCAGGAAAACACCAATGCAAATAACAAAAAAAAAAAAAAAAAAAAAAAAAAAAAAAAAAAAAAAAAATTCTTTTAAATAGAATTTTTGATCATATACTACCAATTAAGAGGTAAAACACGTCGGAGGCTATAACCTCTCGTGGAACTGGTTGCTGTCCACAGCCTTGTCGGCATTGGCTATTAGGCTCTTTATATACTAATGTGAGTGTTCCCAGGAAAACACCAAAATGCAAAAAACAAAAAAACAATCAAATTCTCTGTTAAATAGAATTTTTTATCATATACTACCAATTAAGAGGTAAAACACGTTGCAGGCTATAACTTCCCGTGGAGCTGGTTGCTGTCCACATCCCTGTCGGTATTGGCTCCTAGTGTCTTTATATACTAATGCTAGTGTTACCGGGGAAAACAAAATTATAATAAATACAATTAAAAATAATTACGAATTTCCCTTTTAAATAGTATTTATTATCATATACTACCAATGAAGAGGTAAAACACGTCGCAGGCTAACCTCCAGTTAGTTGCCTGCTGTCCACAGCCCTGTCGGCATTGGCTCCTAGGCTCTTTATATAGTAATGGGAGTGTTCCCAGGGAAACACACAGTGATGCAAATAACAAAAAAACAAAAGAATTCTCTTTTAAATAGAATTTTTTATCATATACTACCAATTAAGAGGTAAAACACGTTGCAGGATAACCTCCAATGGAGCTTGTTGCTGTCCACAGCACTGTCGGTATTGGCTCCTAGAGTCTTTATATAGTAATTGTTGTGTTACCAGGGACACACAATTATGAGAAATACAAAAAGAAAAAAAAAGAGAAAATTTACAAGTTTCTCTTTTAATTAGTATTTATTATCATATACTACCTATGAAGAGGTCGAACACGTCGCAGGCTAATCTCCAATGGAGCTGGTTGCTGTACACAGCCCTGTGGGTATTGGCTCCTAGAGTCTTTATATAGTTGAAGCTGTATGTTACTGAAGCTGTACTCCTTAGCGTTAGGAAAGCAGCGACTTGTTTTATTTAACTTACGTGGAATCTCCAGTACACAGTAACATATTTTAACTGCTTCTTATAATTAATGCATCTGCATTTCATTTATAGAAGAACAATGCCGTAGATGTGGCAATAAAACATTTATTTTAGACATAACTAAAATGCAAATGAAAATATTCGACCACGAAAGGACACCGATACATTAAACAACAGAAATTAAATTATTTCAAAGAGTGTTGCTTCTGTGCCAAGGAATAAGCGCACAAGGCAGTGCCCCATGCGGCAGGCGCATGAACTTCTTGCGTACGCTTCAATCAGCTGATCGCGTCTGCTGAATACTTGTCGCTACATCAGCCCCCCGCGGAGTAGCGGAGCATCGTCGGCGTCCACCATACTCGATGCTGTCGACGAATCTTGCAGGAAAATGGACGTGCCGACCTGACCGCGTTTGACGTGGCGGCTGTGCCACTGGCGAGGCAGGAGATTGTTGGGTGTGTGTAGACGAAGGCGCCGGTGCTTGTGTGAGCAGGGTTGTATCACACAAGTCTTCAAATACAAACCCTGGTTTCACTCGGTCAATTGAGACGGTACTTTTTTTACCATTAAGCAGATTGTCCATAGTTTTGCCATTGTGTGCAAGGACACGGTGGGGTCCAGTATATGGAGGTGTATTTGCTGGGTTAATTCCATCTCGACGGAGCATGACATGTGAGCAATTTGACAATTCTTTGTGCACGAAGGAGGGGCGTATTCCATGTCGCGATGCTGGTTGATGTCTGATCTGGGTGATGTGCTCCCTGAGTTGAGCTTTAACATCTGGTGGTTGTAAGTTGTCCCGCGACATGGTTTTTGACTCAATAAATTCTCCTGGGAGGCGTAGTGTCTCGCCATATACTAATTCTGCAGGCGACGCGTCGAGGTCTGGCTTATGTACCGTTCGCAGGCCAAGTAAAACGAGGGACAAGGCTGCAGTCCACTTAGTCTCATAACACATTAGTGCCGCTTTGAGTGAGCGATGCCACCTCTCCACCATCCCATTGCTTGCTGGATGGTAACTTGTAGTGAAATGGTGGTTTGCGCCGCAAAACTTACTCATTTGAGTAAAGATTTCTGATTCAAATTGGCGCCCAATGTCCGTTGTAATGTGTAACGGGCAACCAAATCGTGCGACCCACTGTGACATGAAAGCGACTGCCAATGTCTCTGTGGAGGTATTTTCAACTGGAATCGCCTCTGGCCAACGTGTTAATCGATCAATAATCGTTAATAAGTAGCGATGTCCATCAGACTGCGGTAGGGGTCCCACGACGTCCAAATGAACATGGGCGAATCGTTCTGTGCTTTCTGGAAAATTCCCAATGGGCGCATGTACATGACGTGCAATCTTACTATGTTGACAAGCTACGCATGCGCGGGCCCACTGGCGGCATTTTTTGTAGTCCTGGCCAAACGTAACGGGAGGCGACAAGTTTAACTGTAGCTCTGACGCCTGGGTGGCAGAGGTTGTGGAGTCCATGGAAGACACTTTTGCGTAGTCCTACTGGCACATATGGGCGTGTTTTCCCAGTGGAAGTGTCGCAGTACAACTGAGCGTTCGCTCCCGGCACATCAATAAGTTTGAGTTGTAGGCTGGTCTCCGTATTATTAAGTAGGTTATTCAGCTCTTGATTGGTCTTTTGCATGTCGCACAGCTCCCAAAAACCAACAGTCTCTGTGATAGCACCGACTCGAGATAAGCAGTCAGCCACTACGTTAGTCAGTCCTGAGACGTGCTGTATGTCAGTGGAAAATTGTGCTATGTACTCAAGCGGACGAAATTGTCTTGGCGAGCACTTGTCATTGTTCTGACGAAAAGCATACATGAGAGGCATGTGGTCAGTAAATATTGTAAACATCCTCGCTTCGAGTTGCGTGCGGAAGTATTTAACAGCTGTGTAGATGGCCAACAATTCGCGATCGTACGCACTCCACTTTTGTTGCGTTGGCGTTAGTTTGTGCGAAAAGAATGCAAGAGGTTGCCACGTTTCGTTTCCATATTGCTGAAGTGCCACACCGATTGCAATCTGGCTAGCGTCTACTACCAGAGCCAGACGTGCGTCTTTTACAGGGTGTGCCAGAAGTGTAGCGTCAGCAAGTGTCTTTTTGGCAGTCTCGAAAGCGTCTATCATCGGTTGTGACCAGTGCAACAACGCCTTGCCTTTTGTCTTGGAACCGGTTAGTGCAGCTGTGAGTGGTTCTTGTATTTCAGCTGCATGTGGGAGGTGGAATCTGTAGAAATTCAGCATACCGAGAAATCGGCGTAGTTCTTTTGCTGTAATCGGACGTGGAATGTCTATTACCGCCTGTACCTTCTCAGGTAGTGGGCGTTATCCCTCTGACGAAATTTTATGTCCCAAGAAGGTTACCTCCAGTTGACCAAACACACACTTTTCCACATTCAGAACGATACCATGAGCAGCAAGGCTTTCAAAGACCTGAGTAATGTGCTGCTGATGTGTTTCAAGTGTTTCCGAAAAAACAAGGATATCGTCTAGGTAAGCAAAACATTGTGGTAAGCCTCGTAACACCGAATCTATGAAGCGTTGCCATGTCTGTGCCGCATTTCGCAGACCAAAGGTCATGAATAAACTTTCAAATAATCCAAAAGGCGTAATTATTGCAGTTTTCAGAATGTCCTTCTCGGCCATGGGAATCTGTGTATAAGCTTTTGCGCAGTCAAGTATACTAAACACTCGTTTCCCACTTAAAGCATGATTGTAATCTTTCAAGTGTGGCACTGGATATTGATCCGGAATAGTTCTGGCATTTAAAGCACGATAGTCCCCACATGGCCGCCATGCACCATTTTTCTTGGGTACTAAGTGCAGAGCTGACGACCAGGCACTACTGGATGGACGTATGATACCTTCAGCCAGCATAGAATCAAACTCAGCCTTTGATATGGCGTACTTGTCAGGGGCCAATCGTCGAGGTTTACATGATACAGGGGGGCCTGCTGTAGTATTGATGTAATGAATAGTATCATGACATACCTGTTGTGGGGCCCCTGGAGGCCTTGTAAGTGCTGGAAGCTGGTTGAGTAGCTTGGTGAACTCTCCGTCTGCTGTTTGGATAAGCTTGACGCCACAGCCGGCCGCGTGACGTCGGAATGCGGTGGCAGATAGCCCGGTGACTGCATCCCGTAAGCAGGTGTTGGCGGTGTCCAGCAAAAGATGGTAATGGGCCAATAGATCCGCTCCGATTATTGGTTCTGCAACATCGGCTATGACGAAATTCCACACTATTGCACGGCGTAGCCCAAGGTCTCTTTTAAATAGAATTTTTTACATATACTACCAATTAAGAGGTAAAACACGTCGCAGGCTAACCGCGAGTGGAGTTGCCTGCTGTCCACAGCCCTGTCGGTACTGGCTCCTAGGGTCTTTATATAGTAATGGGAGTGTACCCAGGTAAAAACACCAAGATGCAAATAACATAAAAACAAAATAATTTACTTTTAAATAGAATTTTTTAGCATATACTACCAATTAAGAAGTGAAACACGTCGCAGTCTAACCTCCAGTGGAGCTTGTTGCTGTCCACAGCCCTGTCGGCATTGGCTCCTAGGGTCTTTATATAGTAATGGTAGTGATACCGGGGAACACACAATTATGAGAAAAAAAATTAAAATTTAAAAAAATTTACAAATTTCTCTTTTAAATAGTATTTATAATCATATACTACCAATGAAGAGGTAACACACGTCGCAGGCTAACCTCCAGTGGAGTTGGCTGCTGTCCTCAGCCCAGTTGGCATTGGCTCCTTGGGTCTTTGTATAGTAATGGGAGTCTTCCCAGGTAAACACACCAGGATGCAAGTGACATAACAACAAAAAAATTCTCATTTAAATCGAATTTTTTATCATATACTACCAATTAAGAGGTGAAACACGTTGCAGGCTAACCTCCAGTGGAGCTGCTTGCTGTCCACAGCCCTGTCGATATTAACTCCTAGGGTCTTTATATAGTAATGGTAGTGTTACCGGGGAACACACAATTAAAAAATAAATAAATAAATACAAATTTCTCTTTTGAATAGTATCATATACTACCAATGAAGAGGTAAAACACGTTGCAGGCTAACTTCCAGTGGAGTTGGCTGCTGTCCTCAGCCCAGTCGGCATTGGCTCCTTGGGTCTTTATATAGTAATGGTAGTGTTACCGGGGAATACACAATTATGAGGAATAAAAAAAAATTTACAAATTTCTCTTTTAAATAGTATTTATAATCATATACTACCAATGAAGAGGTAACACATGTCGCAGGCTAACCTCCAGTGGAGTTGGCTGCTGTCCACAGCCCTGTCGGCATTGGCTACTAGGGTCTTTATATAGTAATGGGAGTGTTCCCAGGGAAACACACCATGATGCAAATAACAAAAATAATCTCTTTTAAATAGATTTTTTTACATATACTACAAATTAAGAGGTGAAACACGTCGCAGGCTAACCTCCAGTGGAGTTGGCTGCTGTCCTCAGCCCAAGTCGGCATTGGCTCCTTGGGTCTTTACAGTAAAACCTCGTTTTTACGTTCCCGGTTTTTACATTTTCCTGCCATTTACACCATTTTGTGTCGGTCCTGTTGAATTTCCTATGTTCACAATGTTAATTTGCCCTCGTTTTTGCATTAACATATTTACACTTTTCCTGCGTTTTACACTTTTCGAAAGCATGTTTGTGAAGAAAAAATGACGTAATCTAAATAAATTGACGCTAGCATGGGTGACCCTTAAAGTATAGTTCTTAAACATTATTTGCAGTCATGTTTCTTGACACTTTGCATTTATTCAAACGTATATTTCGCGTTTCGTTGTTGGCAGTATGCGGCTACTTGACTTACGACGTGCCGATTTGTGGTGATATAGTTCCTCTTTCCAACAGCTTTTTTGCCAGATTGCCTGGCATGTACCCAAACAATCAGAACCAGTTGCTTTGTTGATGTGAGAATAAAGAGTTGCATTGTTTTGGTGATACATATTTTTGATTAATAAAGAACGTTATCTGTCAAAGTTGGGTATCATAATATGCAAATAACACAAAAATACTTGTGCATATGTTTGTGCACTCAAGAATGTGAATAAATTTTCTAATATTGTTGTGTGAAACATCAAAAAATAGAAAAAGATCGTAACTTCAGGAGTTTTATTACTTAAATAATTAATGCCGGTAAAAGGCAGTAATTTTGAAGATGTGTTACATAGCCCAGCAGTGGCATCCTCGAGTCTAATGCATAAAATTACGTCAAAAATTTCTACTTGCCATAAAATTACCAGTTCTGCCCTGCGCTTAACATAGTAAAAATTTGGATAACCTTTATTGTATAATAAACTTCCTGGCGAGGATTTAGATGCCTATTATGTACATATATCACAAATAAACTATCAAAATTCAAGGCTGATCCAGTAAGCATATTTTACCATTTAAAACATTATTTCCTGCATTTTACATTTTCCTGCATTTTACACCATTTTACTGAAGTCCCTTGAAAAGCGTAAAAACGAGGTTCTACTGTATATAGTAATGGTAGTGTTACCGGGAAACACAAAATTAAAAAAAAAAAAAAATAAATGAATAAATACAAATATCTCTTTTGAATAGTATTTATTATCATATACTACCAATAAAGAGGTAAAACACGTCGCAGGCTAACCTCCAGTAGAGTTGCCTACTGCCCACAGCCCTGTCGGCATTGGCTCCTAGGCTCTTTATATAGTAATGGGAGTGTTCCCAGGGAAAAATACCATGATGCAAATCACAAAACAAAAAAAAAAAATTCTGTTTTAAATAGAATTTTTTATCATATACTACCAATAAAGAGGTAAATCACGTCACAGGCTAACCTCCAGTTGAGCTGGTTGCTGTTCACAGGCCTGTCGGTATCGGCTCCTAGGATCTTTATATAGTAATGGTATTGTTACAGGGGAACACACAATTATGAGAAGTAAAAAAAAAAAAAAAAAAAATTAAATTAAAGCATAAAAAAAATTATAAATTTCTCTTTTAAATAGGATTTTTTATCATATACTACCAATGAAGAGGTAAAACACGTCGCAGGCTAACCTCCTGTGGAGTTGCCTGCTGTCGGCATTGGCTCCTAGGCTCTTTATATAGTAATGGGAGTGTTCCCAGGGCAACACACCATGATGCAAATAACAAAAAAACAAAAAAAAATTCTCTTTTAAATAGAATTTTTTACATACACTACCAATTAAGAGGTAAAACACATCGCAGGCTAACCTCCAGTGGAGTTGCCTGCTGTGCACAGCCCTGTCCGTATTGGCTCCTTGGGTCTTTATATAGTAACGCTAGTGTTACCGGGGAACACACAATTATGAGAAAAAAAAAAAAAAAGAAAATTACTAATTTCTCTTTTAAATAGTATTTATTATCATATACTACCAATGAAGAAGTAAAACATGTTGCAGGATAACCTCCAATGGAGTTGGCGGCTGTCCACAGTCCTGTCCGCATTTGCTCCTAGGCTCTTTTTATAGTAATGGGAGTGTTCCCAGGGAAACACACCATGATGGAAATAACAAAAAAATTCTCTTTTGAATAGAATTTTTTACATATACTACCAATTAAGAGGTAAAACACGTCGGAGGCTAACCTCCAGTGGAGCTGGTTGCTGTCCACAACACTGTCGGCATTGGCTCCTAGGGTCTTTTTATAGTAATGGGAGTGTTCCCAGGGAAACACACCATGATGCAAATAACAAAAAAGAAAAAAAATTCTCTTTTAAATAGAATTATTTATCATATACTACCAATTAAGAGGAAAATCACGTCACAGGCTAACATCCAGTGGAGCTGGTTGCTCTCCACAGCTATGTCGGTATCTGCTACTGGGGTCTTTATATAGTAATGGTAGTGTTACCGGGGGACACACAATTATGAGAAATAAAAAAAAATACAAATTTCTCTTTTAAATAGTATTTATTATCATATACTGCATTTGAAGTGGTAAAACACATCGCAGGCTAACCTCCAGTGGAGTTGGCTGGTGTCCGCAGCCCTGTCGTCATTGGCTCCTAGGGTCTTTATATAGTAATGGGAGTGTTCCCAGGGAATCACACCATGATGGAAATAAAAAAAATATTCTCTTTCAAATAGAATTTCTTACATATACTACCAATTAAGAGGTAAAACACGTCGCATGCCAACCTCGAGTGGAGTTGCTTGCTGTCCACAGCCCTGTCGGTATTGGCTCCTAGGTTCTTTATACAGTAATGGGAGTCTTCCCAGGGAAACACACCATGATGCAAATAACAAAAAAAAAATTCTCTTTTAAATAGTATTTATTATCATATACTACCAATGAAGAGGTAAAACACGTTGCAGGCTAACCTCCAGTGGAGCTGGTTTCTGTCCACAGCCCTGTCGGCATTGGCTCCTGGGGCCTTTATATCGTAATAAGGGTGTTCCCAGGGAAACACACCACATTGCAAATCACAAAAAATTAAAAAATTCTCTTTTAATAAAAATTTTGGATCATATACTACCAATTAAGAGGTAAAACACGTCGGAGGCTAATCTCAAGTGGAGCTGGTTGCTGTCCACAGCGCAGTCGGTATTGGCTCCTAGGGTCTTTATATAGTAATGGTAGTGTTACTGGGGAACACACATTTATGAGAAATACATTAAAAAAAACTAAATACAAATTTCTGTTTTAAATGTGATTTATTATCATATACATTATATACTACCAATGAAGAGGTAACACACGTCGCAGGCTGACCTCCATTGGAGTTGGCTGCTGTCCACAGCCCTGTCGGTATTGGCTCCTAGGGTCTTTATATAGTAATGGTAGTGTTACCAGGGAACACACAATTATGAGAAATACATTATAAAAAAAAAAGAAAAAAAAATTACAAATTTCTCTATTAAATAAGATTTATTATCATATACTACCAATGAAGAGGTAACACACGTCGCAGGCTAACCTCCAGTGGAGTTGGCTGCTGTCCACAGCCCTGTCGGCATTGGCTCCTGGGGTCTTTATATAGTAATGGGAGTGTTCCCAGGGAAACACACCAAGATGCAAATAATAAAAAAACAAAAAAATTCTCTTTTAAATAGAATTTTTAATCATATACTACCAATAAAGAGGTAAAACTCATCTCAGGCTAACCTCCAGTGGAGTTGCCTGCTGTCCACAGCCCTGTCGTTATTGGCTCCTAGTGTCTTTATATAGTTTATTTTATTTATTTATTTATTTGTTTTTTTCTGTTCCATAGGACCCACTTGAGGAGTAAGACTCCATGGTCATGGAACAAGACAATACATTGTTACACAAGAATGGTAATAGAAAAAATTTAGGTAGTCCTTTGCACACGACAATCTTAAGACAAAGTGAAAAGAATCAATAATGAAAAAATGAATTAGCTTAATTGTTTAACTTTTCTAGGAGTTCCTTGACAGAATAAAAGGAGTGAGCCAAGAGATAACTCTTCAGTTTAGATTTGAAAACATGTGGATTAGTGCTAAGATTCTTAAGTTCTTGTGGCAGCTTATTGAAAATGGATGCCGCAGAATACTGCACCCCTTTCTGCACAAGTGTTAAGGTGGTGTGGTGCAAATGTAGATTAGACATCTGTCTAGTATTCACCGAGTGAAAGCTACTAACTCGTGGGAATATGGTGATATTATTAACAACAAACGACATTAAAGAAAAAACGTATTGTGACGCCAGAGTCAAAATTCCCAGACTACTGAAAAGGGGTCGACATGACGTTCGCGAACTTACACCAGATATTGCTTGAACCACCCGTTTTTGAGCCAGAAATATCCTTTTTGCATCAGGCGCCTCCCCCAAAAAACAATGCCGTACGTTATAAGTGAGTGAAAGTAAGCAAAATAGCCTACTTTTCGTGTTGAAAAATCACTTACCTCAGATATTGTTCTAATGGTAAATATAGCAGAATTTAGTTTTGGAGCAAGATCCTGAACATGGGCTTTCCATGACAGCTTACTGTCTATATGAACACCTAGAAATTTGAACTGTTGAGTCTCACTTATCACATGCCCATTATGTGTAATCATAATGTCAGATTTCGTCAAATTATGTGTTAGAAATTGTAAAAACTGAGTTTTACTGTGATTTAACATCAACTTGTTTTCTATTAGCCATGAACTTATCTCTTGAACTGCATTATTTGATACTGTGTCAATATTACGAGCAACATCCTTCACTGCCAAACTGGTATCATCAGTAAACAAAAATATTTTACAATCACCTGTTATACTCAAAGGCATATCATTTATATAAATGAGAAACAGCAATGGTCCCAAAACAGACCCCTGGGGCACCCCATACTTAATTGTGCCCCATTGGGATTGCACGTCATAGCCATTTTCTACACTGCGGAGAATTATCTTCTGTTGTCTATTATTAAAGTAAGAGGTGAACCAGTTGTGGGCTACTCCCCGTATTCCATAATGTTCCAACTTCTGCAACAATATTTTGTGATCAACACAATCAAACGCTTTTGTTAAATCAAAGAAGACGCCTAATGTCCGTAGTCTCTTATTTAACCCATCAAGTGCCTCACAGAGAAACGAAAATATAGCGTTTTCAGTCGTTAAACCACTTCTAAAACCAAACTGTACGTTTGACAGGAAATTATGTAAACTGAAATGATCAATTAATCTTGAATATACAGCCTTTTCAATAACTTTGGAAAAAACCGATGGCATAGAAATAGGTCTATAGTTGTCTACATTATCCCTTTCTCCTTTTTTATAAAGCGGTTTCACTACTGAGTACTTTAATCTGTTAGGAAACTGACCATTCTGAAAGGAAAAATTACAAATAAGGCTTAGTACTGGGCTAACATATGGAGAACAGTAATTTAGAATTCTGCTAGATACCCCATCATATCCACAAGAGTCCTTAGTCTTTAGTGATTTAATTATTGACTCAATCTCACCTATGGAAGTATCATGAAGGATCATTGCAGGTAACAGCCTCGGAAACGCATTTTCTAAAAACGTTATATGATTACCTGTAGAAACTAGAGTTTTGTTTAGTTCCTCTACTATATTCAGAAAGTGATTATTGAATATTGCACATATATCTAACTTGTCAGTAACTGAAACATTCCTACTACGCACTGACGTTATATCTTCTACCTGCTGCTCCTGACCAGGCACTTCATTCACGACTGACCAGATAGTTTTAATTTTATCCCGAGAGTATGCTATTCTTTTTGCGTACCACATACATTTTGCATTCTTAATGACATTTTTCAGAACCTTACAGTACTGTTTGTAATGAGCTACTGCATCTTCATTCTGACTGCTTCTAACATTTTGATACAACTCCCGCTTAGTTCTACATGATACTCTTATCCCCTTTGTCAGCCACCCTGGCTGTCTGTTACTGAAAGTACCCTGTTTTGAGCATTCTAGCGGAAAGCAACTTTCAAACACCATAATAAATGTGTTCAGAAAAGCATTATATTTATCATCTGCATTATCAGCACTATAAACATCCTGCCATTTGTGTTCCTTAATTAGGCTTAAAAAGTTCTCAATTGCAACTGGATTAACTTTTCTGAGTAGTTGATATTTATGTTTAACATTTGTTTGAGAACAAATACTTTTTAGAATTAAAAGTTGGGCATCGTGGTCTGATAGGCCATTTACTAATCTGCTGACAGAGTGCCCCTCTAATAATGAAGAATGAACAAAAATATTGTCAATGGTAGAACTGCTATTTCGTTGCACTCTCGATGGAAAAAATATTGTTTGCATCATGTTATAGGAATTAAATAGATCTAACAGCTGACTTTTCCTTGAGCTATCACCTACAAAATTAATGTTGAAATCTCCACACACAATTAAATTTTTATAATTCCTATACAATGAACAAAGAACTAATTCCAGCTTGGGCAGAAACATTTTAAAATCTGAGTCAGGGGATCTGTAAATAACAACTATTACTAGTTTAATTCCATTAACATTAACAACTCCTGCGCAACATTCAAATATTTGTTCTGTGCAGTGTTTAGAAAAATCGATTGACTCCGATGAAAAATTGTTTTTTACATACATGGCCACTCCCCCACACTGCAAGGAACTCCTAGAGTAGAAGGCAGCTAATCTGTATGGGAGTGTTCCCAGGGAAACACACCATGATGCAAATAACAAAAATATTCTCTTTAAAATAGAATTTTTTACATATACTACCAATTAAGAGGAAAAACACGTCACAGGCTAACCTCGAGTGGAGTTGACTGCTGTCCACAGCCCTGTCGGTATTGACTCCTAGGCTCTTTATATAGTAATGGGAGTCTCCCCAGGTAAACACACCATGATGCAAACAACATAAAAACAAAAAAATTCTCTTTTAAATAGAATTTTTTATCATATACTACCAATTAAGAGGTGAAACACGTCGCAGGCTAACCTCCAGTGGAGCCGGTTGCTGTCCACAGCCCTGTCGGTATCGGTCCTAGGATCTTTATATAGTACTGGTATTGTTACCGGAAAACACACAATTATGAGGGAAAAAAAAATAAAAATTTCTCTTTTAAATAGTATTTATTATCATATACTACCAATGAAGAGGTAACACACGTCGCAGGCTAACCTCCACTGTAGCTGACTGCTGTCCACAGCCTGTCGGTATTGACTCCTAGGGTCTTTATATAGTAATGATAGTGTTACCGGGGAACACACAATTATGAGAATAAAAAAAAATTAAAATTTCTCTTTTAAATAGTATTTATTATCATATACTGCATATGAAGAGGTAAAACACATTGCAGGCTAACCTCCAGTAGAGTTGGCTGCTGTCCACAGCCCTGTCGGCATTGGCTCCTAGGGTCTCTATATAGTATAGTATAGTATAGTATAGTATGTTCCCAGGGAAACACACCATGTTGCAAATAACAAAAAAATTCTCTTTTAAATAGAATTTATTACATGTACTACCAATTAAGAGGTAAAACACGTCGCAGGCTAACCTCCAGTGAAGCTGATTGCTGTCCACAGCCCTGTCGGCATTGGCTCCTAGGGTCTTTATTTAGTAATGGGAGTGTTAGGAGGGAAACACACCATGACGCAAATAACAAGAAAACAAAAAAATTCTCTTTTAATATAATTGTTTATCATATACCTCCAATTAAAAGGTAAAACACGTCGCAGGCTAACCGCCAGTGGAGTTGCCTGCTGTCCACAGCCCTGTCGGCATTGGCTCCTAGGGTCTTTATATAGTAATGGGAGAGTTCCCAGGGAAACACACCAAGATGCAAATAACAAAAAAACAAAACAAATTCTCTTTTAAATAGAATTTTTTATCATATACTACCAATTAAGAGGTGAAACACGTCGCAGGCTAACCTCCAGTGGAGCCGGTTGCTGTCCACAGCCCTGTCGGTATCGGTCCTAGGATCTTTATATAGTACTGGTATTGTTACCGGAAAACACACAATTATGAGGAAAAAAAAATTAAAAATTTCTCTTTTAAATAGTATTTATTATCATATACTACCAATGAAGAGGTAACACACGTCGCAGGCTAACCTCCAGTGGAGTTGGCTGCTGTCCACAGCCCTGTCGGCATTGGCTCCTAGGGTCTTTATATAGTAATGGGAGAGTTCCCAGGGAAACACACCAAGATGCAAATAACAAAAAAACAAAACAAATTCTCTTTTAAATAGAATTTTTTATCATATACTACCAATTAAGAGGTGAAACACGTCGCAGGCTAACCTCCAGTGGAGCTGGTTGCTGTCCACAGCCCTGTCGGTATCGGTCCTAGGATCTTTATATAGTACTGGTATTGTTACCGGAAAACACACAATTATGAGGAAAAAAAAAATTAAAAATTTCTCTTTTAAATAGTATTTATTATCATATACTACCAATGAAGAGGTAACACACGTCGCAGGCTAACCTCCAGTGGAGTTGGCTGCTGTCCACAGCCCTGTCGGCATTGGCTCCTAGGGTCTTTATATAGTAATGGGAGAGTTCCCAGGGAAACACACCAAGATGCAAATAACAAAAAAACAAAACAAATTCTCTTTTAAATAGAATTTTTTATCATATACTACCAATTAAGAGGTGAAACACGTCGCAGGCTAACCTCCAGTGGAGCTGGTTGCTGTCCACAGCCCTGTCGGTATCGGTCCTAGGATCTTTATATAGTACTGGTATTGTTACCGGAAAACACACAATTATGAGGAAAAAAAATTAAAAATTTCTCTTTTAAATAATATTTATTATCATATACTACCAATGAAGAGGTAACACACGTCGCAGGCTAACCTCCAGTGGAGTTGGCTGCTGTCCACAGCCCTGTCGGCATTGGCTCCTAGGGTCTTTATATAGTAATGGGAGAGTTCCCAGGGAAACACACCAAGATGCAAATAACCAAAAAACAAAACAAATTCTCTTTTAAATAGAATTTTTTATCATATACTACCAATTAAGAGGTGAAACACGTCGCAGGCTAACCTCCAGTGGAGCTGGTTGCTGTCCACAGCCCTGTCGGTATCGGTCCTAGGATCTTTATATAGTACTGGTATTGTTACCGGAAAACACACAATTATGAGGAAAAAAAATTAAAAATTTCTCTTTTAAATAGTATTTATTATCATATACTACCAATGAAGAGGTAACACACGTCGCAGGCTAACCTCCAGTGGAGTTGGCTGCTGTCCACAGCCCTGTCGGCATTGGCTCCTAGGGTCTTTATATAGTAATGGGAGAGTTCCCAGGGAAACACACCAAGATGCAAATAACAAAAAAACAAAACAAATTCTCTTTTAAATAGAATTTTTTATCATATACTACCAATTAAGAGGTGAAACACGTCGCAGGCTAACCTCCAGTGGAGCTGGTTGCTGTCCACAGCCCTGTCGGTATCGGTCCTAGGATCTTTATATAGTACTGGTATTGTTACCGGAAAACACACAATTATGAGGAAAAAAAAATTAAAAATTTCTCTTTTAAATAGTATTTATTATCATATACTACCAATGAAGAGGTAACACACGTCGCAGGCTAACCTCCAGTGGAGTTGGCTGCTGTCCACAGCCCTGTCGGCATTGGCTCCTAGGGTCTTTATATAGTAATGGGAGAGTTCCCAGGGAAACACACCAAGATGCAAATAACAAAAAAACAAAACAAATTCTCTTTTAAATAGAATTTTTTATCATATACTACCAATTAAGAGGTGAAACACGTCGCAGGCTAACCTCCAGTGGAGCTGGTTGCTGTCCACAGCCCTGTCGGTATCGGTCCTAGGATCTTTATATAGTACTGGTATTGTTACCGGAAAACACACAATTATGAGGAAAAAAAAATTAAAAATTTCTCTTTTAAATAGTATTTATTATCATATACTACCAATGAAGAGGTAACACACGTCGCAGGCTAACCTCCAGTGGAGTTGGCTGCTGTCCACAGCCCTGTCGGCATTGGCTCCTAGGGTCTTTATTTAGTAATGGGAGAGTTCCCAGGGAAACACACCAAGATGCAAATAACAAAAAAACAAAACAAATTCTCTTTTAAATAGAATTTTTTATCATATACTACCAATTAAGAGGTGAAACACGTCGCAGGCTAACCTCCAGTGGAGCTGGTTGCTGTCCACAGCCCTGTCGGTATCGGTCCTAGGATCTTTATATAGTACTGGTATTGTTACCGGAAAACACACAATTATGAGGAAAAAAAATTAAAAATTTCTCTTTTAAATAGTATTTATTATCATATACTACCATCGAAGAGGTAACACACGTCGCAGGCTAACCTCCAGTGGAGTTGGCTGCTGTCCACAGCCCTGTCGGCATTGGCTCCTACGGTCTTTATATAGTAATGGGAGAGTTCCCAGGGAAACACACCAAGATGCAAATAACAAAAAAACAAAACAAATTCTCTTTTAAATAGAATTTTTTATCATATACTACCAATTAAGAGGTGAAACACGTCGCAGGCTAACCTCCAGTGGAGCTGGTTGCTGTCCACAGCCCTGTCGGTATCGGTCCTAGGATCTTTATATAGTACTGGTATTGTTACCGGAAAACACACAATTATGAGGAAAAAAAATTAAAAATTTCTCTTTTAAATAGTATTTATTATCATATACTACCAATGAAGAGGTAACACACGTCGCAGGCTAACCTCCAGTGGAGTTGGCAGCTGTGCACAGCCCTGTCGGCATTGGCTCCTACGGTCTTTATATAGTAATGGGAGAGTTCCCAGGGAAACACACCAAGATGCAAATAACAAAAAAACAAAACAAATTCTCTTTTAAATAGAATTTTTTATCATATACTACCAATTAAGAGGTGAAACACGTCGCAGGCTAACCTTCAGTGGAGCTGGTTGCTATCCACAGCCCTGTCGGTATCGGTCCTAGGATCTTTATATAGTACTGGTATTGTTACCGGAAAACACACAATTATGAGGAAAAAAAAATTAAAAATTTCTCTTTTAAATAGTATTTATTATCATATACTACCAATGAAGAGGTAACACACGTCGCAGGCTAACCTCCAGTGGAGTTGGCTGCTGTCCACAGCCCTGTCGGCATTGGCTCCTAGGGTCTTTATATAGTAATGGGAGAGTTCCCAGGGAAACACACCAAGATGCAAATAACAAAAAAACAAAACAAATTCTCTTTTAAATAGAATTTTTTATCATATACTACCAATTAAGAGGTGAAACACGTCGCAGGCTAACCTCCAGTGGAGCCGGTTGCTGTCCACAGCCCTGTCGGTATCGGTCCTAGGATCTTTATATAGTACTGGTATTGTTACCAGAAAACACACAATTATGAGGAAAAAAAATTAAAAATTTCTGTTTTAAATAGTATTTATTATCATATACTACCAATGAAGAGGTAACACACGTCGCAGGCTAACCTCCAGTGGAGTTGGCTGCTGTCCACAGCCCTGTCGGCATTGGCTCCTAGGGTCTTTATATAGTAATGGGAGAGTTCCCAGGGAAACACACCAAGATGCAAATAACCAAAAAACAAAACAAATTCTCTTTTAAATAGAATTTTTTATCATATACTACCAATTAAGAGGTGAAACACGTCGCAGGCTAACCTCCAGTGGAGCCGGTTGCTGTCCACAGCCCTGTCGGTATCGGTCCTAGGATATTTATATAGTACTGGTATTGTTACCGGAAAACACACAATTATGAGGAAAAAAAAAATTAAAAATTTCTCTTTTAAATAGTATTTATTATCATATACTACCAATGAAGAGGTAACACACGTCGCAGGCTAACCTCCAGTGGAGTTGGCTGCTGTCCACAGCCCTGTCGGCATTGGCTCCTAGGGTCTTTATATAGTAATGGGAGAGTTCCCAGGGAAACACACCAAGATGCAAATAACAAAAAAACAAAACAAATTCTCTTTTAAATAGAATTTTTTATCATATACTACCAATTAAGAGGTGAAACATGTCGCAGGCTAACCTCCAGTGGAGCTGGTTGCTGTCCACAGCCCTGTCGGTATCGGTCCTAGGATCTTTATATAGTACTGGTATTGTTACCGGAAAACACACAATTATGAGGAAAAAAAATTAAAAATTTCTCTTTTAAATAGTATTTATTATCATATACTACCAATGAAGAGGTAACACACGTCGCAGGCTAACCACCAGTGGAGTTGGCTGCTGTCCACAGCCCTGTCGGCATTGGCTCCTAGGGTCTTTATTTAGTAATGGGAGAGTTCCCAGGGAAACACACCAAGATGCAAATAACAAAAAAACAAAACAAATTCTCTTTTAAATAGAATTTTTTATCATATACTACCAATTAAGAGGTGAAACACGTCGCAGGCTAACCTCCAGTGGAGCTGGTTGCTGTCCACAGCCCTGTCGGTATCGGTCCTAGGATCTTTATATAGTACTGGTATTGTTACCCGGAAAACACACAATTATGAGGAAAAAAAATTAAAAATTTCTCTTTTAAATAGTATTTATTATCATATACTACCAATGAAGAGGTAACACACGTCGCAGGCTAACCTCCAGTGGAGTTGGCTGCTGTCCACAGCCCTGTCGGCATTGGCTCCTACGGTCTTTATATAGTAATGGGAGAGTTCCCAGGGAAACACACCAAGATGCAAATAACAAAAAAACAAAACAAATTCTCTTTTAAATAGAATTTTTTATCATATACTACCAATTAAGAGGTGAAACACGTCGCAGGCTAACCTCCAGTGGAGCTGGTTGCTGTCCACAGCCCTGTCGGTATCGGTCCTAGGATCTTTATATAGTACTGGTATTGTTACCGGAAAACACACAATTATGAGGAAAAAATATTAAAAATTTCTCTTTTAAATAGTATTTATTATCATATACTACCAATGAAGAGGTAACACACGTCGCAGGCTAACCTCCAGTGGAGTTGGCTGCTGTCCACAGCCCTGTCGGCATTGGCTCCTAGGGTCTTTATATAGTAATGGGAGAGTTCCCAGGGAAACACACCAAGATGCAAATAACAAAAAAACAAAACAAATTCTCTTTTAAATAGAATTTTTTATCATATACTACCAATTAAGAGGTGAAACACGTCGCAGGCTAACCTCCAGTGGAGCCGGTTGCTGTCCACAGCCCTGTCGGTATCGGTCCTAGGATCTTTATATAGTACTGGTATTGTTACCGGAAAACACACAATTATGAGGAAAAAAAAATTAAAAATTTCTCTTTTAAATAGTATTTATTATCATATACTACCAATGTAGAGGTAACACACGTCGCAGGCTAACCTCCAGTGGAGTTGGCTGCTGTCCACAGCCCTGTCGGCATTGGCTCCTAGGGTCTTTATATAGTAATGGGAGAGTTCCCAGGGAAACACACCAAGATGCAAATAACAAAAAAACAAAACAAATTCTCTTTTAAATAGAATTTTTTTATCATATACTACCAATTAAGAGGTGAAACACGTCGCAGGCTAACCTCCAGTGGAGCCGGTTGCTGTCCACAGCCCTGTCGGTATCGGTCCTAGAATCTTTATATAGTACTGGTATTGTTACCGGAAAACACACAATTATGAGGAAAAAAAATTAAAAATTTCTCTTTTAAATAGTATTTATTATCATATACTACCAATGAAGAGGTAACACACGTCGCAGGCTAACCTCCAGTGGAGTTGGCTGCTGTCCACAGCCCTGTCAGCATTGGCTCCTAGGGTCTTTATATAGTAATGGGAGAGTTCCCAGGGAAACACACCAAGATGCAAATAACAAAAAAACAAAACAAATTCTCTTTTAAATAGAATTTTTTTATCATATACTACCAATTAAGAGGTGAAACACGTCGCAGGCTAACCTCCAGTGGAGCCGGTTGCTGTCCACAGCCCTGTCGGTATCGGTCCTAGGATCTTTATATAGTACTGGTATTGTTACCGGAAAACACACAATTATGAGGAAAAAAAATTAAAAATTTCTCTTTTAAATAGTATTTATTATCATATACTACCAATGAAGAGGTAACACACGTCGCAGGCTAACCTCCAGTGGAGTTGGCTGCTGTCCACAGCCCTGTCAGCATTGGCTCCTAGGGTCTTTATATAGTAATGGGAGAGTTCCCAGGGAAACACACCAAGATGCAAATAACAAAAAAACAAAACAAATTCTCTTTTAAATAGAATTTTTTATCATATACTACCAATTAAGAGGTGAAACACGTCGCAGGCTAACCTCCAGTGGAGCCGGTTGCTGTCCACAGCCCTGTCGGTATCGGTCCTAGGATCTTTATATAGTACTGGTATTGTTAGCGGAAAACACACAATTATGAGGAAAAAAAATTAAAAGTTTCTCTTTTAAATAGTATTTATTATCATATACTACCAATGAAGAGGTAACACACGTCGCAGGCTAACCTCCAGTGGAGTTGGCTGCTGTCCACAGCCCTGTCGGCATTGGCTCCTAGGGTCTTTATATAGTAATGGGAGAGTTCCCAGGGAAACACACCAAGATGCAAATAACAAAAAAACAAAACAAATTCTCTTTTAAATAGAATTTTTTATCATATACTACCAATTAAGAGGTGAAACACGTCGCAGGCTAACCTCCAGTGGAGCCGGTTGCTGTCCACAGCCCTGTCGGTATCGGTCCTAGGATCTTTATATAGTACTGGTATTGTTACCGGAAAACACACAATTATGAGGAAAAAAAAAATTAAAAATTTCTCTTTTAAATAGTATTTATTATCATATACTACCAATGAAGAGGTAACACACGTCGCAGGCTAACCTCCAGTGGAGTTGGCTGCTGTCCACAGCCCTGTCGGCATTGGCTCCTAGGGTCTTTATATAGATGGGAGAGTTCCCAGGGAAACACACCAAGACGCAAATCACAAAAAAACAAAACAAATTCTCTTTTAAATAGAATTTTTTATCATATACTACCAATTAAGAGGTGAAACATGTCGCAGGCTAACCTCCAGTGGAGCTGGTTGCTGTCCACAGCCCTGTCGGTATCGGTCCTAGGATCTTTATATAGTACTGGTATTGTTACCGGAAAACACACAATTATGAGGAAAAAAAAATTAAAAATTTCTCTTTTAAATAGTATTTATTATCATATACTACCAATGAAGAGGTAACACACGTCGCAGGCTAACCTCCAGTGGAGTTGGCTGCTGTCCACAGCCCTGTCGGCATTGGCTCCTAGGGTCTTTATATAGTAATGGGAGAGTTCCCAGGGAAACACACCAAGATGCAAATAACAAAAAAACGAAACAAATTCTCTTTTAAATAGAATTTTTTATCATATACTACCAATTAAGAGGTGAAACACGTCGCAGGCTAACCTCCAGTGGAGCTGGTTGCTGTCCACAGCCCTGTCGGTATCGGTCCTAGGATCTTTATATAGTACTGGTATTGTTACCGGAAAACACACAATTATGAGGAAAAAAAAATTAAAAATTTCTCTTTTAAATAGTATTTATTATCATATACTACCAATGAAGAGGTAACACACGTCGCAGGCTAACCTCCAGTGGAGTTGGCTGCTGTCCACAGCCCTGTCGGCATTGGCTCCTACGGTCTTTATATAGTAATGGGAGAGTTCCCAGGGAAACACACCAAGATGCAAATAACAAAAAAACAAAACAAATTCTCTTTTAAATAGAATTTTTTATCATATGCTACCAATTAAGAGGTGAAACACGTCGCAGGCTAACCTCCAGTGGAGCTGGTTGCTGTCCACAGCCCTGTCGGTATCGGTCCTAGGATCTTTATATAGTACTGGTATTGTTACCGGAAAACACACAATTATGAGGAAAAAAAATTAAAAATTTCTCTTTTAAATAGTATTTATTATCATATACTACCAATGAAGAGATAACACACGTCGCAGGGTAACCTCCAGTGGAGTAGGCTGCTGTATACAGCCCTGTCGGCATTGGCTCCTAGGGTCTTTATATAGTAATGGGAGAGTTCCCAGGGAAACACACCAAGATGCAAATAACCAAAAAACAAAACAAATTCTCTTTTAAATAGAATTTTTTATCATATACTACCAATTAAGAGGTGAAACACGTCGCAGGCTAACCTCCAGTGGAGCCGGTTGCTGTCCACAGCCCTGTCGGTATCGGTCCTAGGATCTTTATATAGTACTGGTATTGTTACCGGAAAACACACAATTATGAGGAAAAAAAAAATTAAAAATTTCTCTTTTAAATAGTATTTATTATCATATACTACCAATGAAGAGGTAACACACGTCGCAGGCTAACCTCCAGTGGAGTTGGCTGCTGTCCACAGCCCTGTCGGCATTGGCTCCTACGGTCTTTATATAGTAATGGGAGAGTTCCCAGGGAAACACACCAAGATGCAAATAACAAAAAAACAAAACAAATTCTCTTTTAAATAGAATTTTTTATCATATACTACCAATTAAGAGGTGAAACACGTCGCAGGCTAACCTCCAGTGGAGCTGGTTGCTGTCCACAGCCCTGTCGGTATCGGTCCTAGGATCTTTATATAGTACTGGTATTGTTACCGGAAAACACACAATTATGAGGAAAAAAAAATTAAAAATTTCTCTTTTAAATAGTATTTATTATCATATACTACCAATGAAGAGGTAACACACGTCGCAGGCTAACCTCCAGTGGAGTTGGCTGCTGTCCACAGCCCTGTCGGCATTGGCTCCTAGGGTCTTTATATAGTAATGGGAGAGTTCCCAGGGAAACACACCAAGATGCAAATAACAAAAAAACAAAACAAATTCTCTTTTAAATAGAATTTTTTATCATATACTACCAATTAAGAGGTGAAACACGTCGCAGGCTAACCTCCAGTGGAGCCGGTTGCTGTCCACAGCCCTGTCGGTATCGGTCCTAGGATCTTTATATAGTACTGGTATTGTTACCAGAAAACACACAATTATGAGGAAAAAAAATTAAAAATTTCTCTTTTAAATAGTATTTATTATCATATACTACCAATGAAGAGGTAACACACGTCGCAGGCTAACCTCCAGTGGAGCTGGTTGCTGTCCACAGCCCTGTCGGTATCGGTCCTAGGATCTTTATATAGTACTGGTATTGTTACCGGAAAACACACAATTATGAGGAAAAAAATTAAAAATTTCAATTTTAAATAGTATTTATTATCATATACTACCAATGAAGAGGTAACACACGTCGCAGGCTAACCTCCAGTGGAGTTGGCTGCTGTCCACAGCCCTGTCGGCATTGGCTCCTAGGGTCTTTATATAGTAATGGGAGAGTTCCCAGGGAAACACACCAAGATGCAAATAACAAAAAAACAAAACAAATTCTCTTTTAAATAGAATTTTTTATCATATACTACCAATTAAGAGGTGAAACACGTCGCAGGCTAACCTCCAGTGGAGCTGGTTGCTGTCCACAGCCCTGTCGGTATCGGTCCTAGGATCTTTATATAGTACTGGTATTGTTACCGGAAAACACACAATTATGAGGAAAAAATATTAAAAATTTCTCTTTTAAATAGTATTTATTATCATATACTACCAATGAAGAGGTAACACACGTCGCAGGCTAACCTCCAGTGGAGTTGGCTGCTGTCCACAGCCCTGTCGGCATTGGCTCCTAGGGTCTTTATATAGTAATGGGAGAGTTCCCAGGGAAACACACCAAGATGCAAATAACAAAAAAACAAAACAAATTCTCTTTTAAATAGAATTTTTTATCATATACTACCAATTAAGAGGTGAAACACGTCGCAGGCTAACCTCCAGTGGAGCCGGTTGCTGTCCACAGCCCTGTCGGTATCGGTCCTAGGATCTTTATATAGTACTGGTATTGTTACCGGAAAACACACAATTATGAGGAAAAAAAAATTAAAAATTTCTCTTTTAAATAGTATTTATTATCATATACTACCAATGAAGAGGTAACACACGTCGCAGGCTAACCTCCAGTGGAGTTGGCTGCTGTCCACAGCCCTGTCGGCATTGGCTCCTACGGTCTTTATATAGTAATGGGAGAGTTCCCAGGGAAACACACCAAGATGCAAATAACCAAAAAACAAAACAAATTCTCTTTTAAATAGAATTTTTTATCATATACTACCAATTAAGAGGTGAAACACGTCGCAGGCTAACCTCCAGTGGAGCCGGTTGCTGTCCACAGCCCTGTCGGTATCGGTCCTAGGATCTTTATATATTACTGGTATTGTTACCGGAAAACACACAATTATGAGGAAAAAAAAAATTAAAAATTTCTCTTTTAAATAGTATTTATTATCATATACTACCAATGAAGAGGTAACACACGTCGCAGGCTAACCTCCAGTGGAGTTGGCTGCTGTCCACAGCCCTGTCGGCATTGGCTCCTACGGTCTTTATATAGTAATGGGAGAGTTCCCAGGGAAACACACCAAGATGCAAATAACAAAAAAACAAAACAAATTCTCTTTTAAATAGAATTTTTTATCATATACTACCAATTAAGAGGTGAAACACGTCGCAGGCTAACCTCCAGTGGAGCTGGTTGCTGTCCACAGCCCTGTCGGTATCGGTCCTAGGATCTTTATATAGTACTGGTATTGTTACCGGAAAACACACAATTATGAGGAAAAAAAAATTAAAAATTTCTCTTTTAAATAGTATTTATTATCATATACTACCAATGAAGAGGTAACACACGTCGCAGGCTAACCTCCAGTGGAGTTGGCTGCTGTCCACAGCCCTGTCGGCATTGGCTCCTAGGGTCTTTATATAGTAATGGGAGAGTTCCCAGGGAAACACACCAAGATGCAAATAACAAAAAAACAAAACAAATTCTCTTTTAAATAGAATTTTTTATCATATACTACCAATTAAGAGGTGAAACACGTCGCAGGCTAACCTCCAGTGGAGCCGGTTGCTGTCCACAGCCCTGTCGGTATCGGTCCTAGGATCTTTATATAGTACTGGTATTGTTACCAGAAAACACACAATTATGAGGAAAAAAAATTAAAAATTTCTCTTTTAAATAGTATTTATTATCATATACTACCAATGAAGAGGTAACACACGTCGCAGGCTAACCTCCAGTGGAGCTGGTTGCTGTCCACAGCCCTGTCGGTATCGGTCCTAGGATCTTTATATAGTACTGGTATTGTTACCGGAAAACACACAATTATGAGGAAAAAAATTAAAAATTTCAATTTTAAATAGTATTTATTATCATATACTACCAATGAAGAGGTAACACACGTCGCAGGCTAACCTCCAGTGGAGTTGGCTGCTGTCCACAGCCCTGTCGGCATTGGCTCCTAGGGTCTTTATATAGTAATGGGAGAGTTCCCAGGGAAACACACCAAGATGCAAATAACAAAAAAACAAAACAAATTCTCTTTTAAATAGAATTTTTTATCATATACTACCAATTAAGAGGTGAAACACGTCGCAGGCTAACCTCCAGTGGAGCTGGTTGCTGTCCACAGCCCTGTCGGTATCGGTCCTAGGATCTTTATATAGTACTGGTATTGTTACCGGAAAACACACAATTATGAGGAAAAAATATTAAAAATTTCTCTTTTAAATAGTATTTATTATCATATACTACCAATGAAGAGGTAACACACGTCGCAGGCTAACCTCCAGTGGAGTTGGCTGCTGTCCACAGCCCTGTCGGCATTGGCTCCTAGGGTCTTTATATAGTAATGGGAGAGTTCCCAGGGAAACACACCAAGATGCAAATAACAAAAAAACAAAACAAATTCTCTTTTAAATAGAATTTTTTATCATATACTACCAATTAAGAGGTGAAACACGTCGCAGGCTAACCTCCAGTGGAGCCGGTTGCTGTCCACAGCCCTGTCGGTATCGGTCCTAGGATCTTTATATAGTACTGGTATTGTTACCGGAAAACACACAATTATGAGGAAAAAAAAATTAAAAATTTCTCTTTTAAATAGTATTTATTATCATATACTACCAATGAAGAGGTAACACACGTCGCAGGCTAACCTCCAGTGGAGTTGGCTGCTGTCCACAGCCCTGTCGGCATTGGCTCCTACGGTCTTTATATAGTAATGGGAGAGTTCCCAGGGAAACACACCAAGATGCAAATAACAAAAAAACAAAACAAATTCTCTTTTAAATAGAATTTTTTATCATATACTACCAATTAAGAGGTGAAACACGTCGCAGGCTAACCTCCAGTGGAGCTGGTTGCTGTCCACAGCCCTGTCGGTATCGGCCCTAGGATCTTTATATAGTACTGGTATTGTTACCGGAAAACACACAATTATGAGGAAAAAAAAATTAAAAATTTCTCTTTTAAATAGTATTTATTATCATATACTACCAATGAAGAGGTAACACACGTCGCAGGCTAACCTCCAGTGGAGTTGGCTGCTGTCCACAGCCCTGTCGGCATTGGCTCCTAGGGTCTTTATATAGTAATGGGAGAGTTCCCAGGGAAACACACCAAGATGCAAATAACAAAAAAACAAAACAAATTCTCTTTTAAATAGAATTTTTTATCATATACTACCAATTAAGAGGTGAAACACGTCGCAGGCTAACCTCCAGTGGAGCCGGTTGCTGTCCACAGCCCTGTCGGTATCGGTCCTAGGATCTTTATATAGTACTGGTATTGTTACCAGAAAACACACAATTATGAGGAAAAAAAATTAAAAATTTCTCTTTTAAATAGTATTTATTATCATATACTACCAATGAAGAGGTAACACACGTCGCAGGCTAACCTCCAGTGGAGCTGGTTGCTGTCCACAGCCCTGTCGGTATCGGTCCTAGGATCTTTATATAGTACTGGTATTGTTACCGGAAAACACACAATTATGAGGAAAAAAATTAAAAATTTCAATTTTAAATAGTATTTATTATCATATACTACCAATGAAGAGGTAACACACGTCGCAGGCTAACCTCCAGTGGAGTTGGCTGCTGTCCACAGCCCTGTCGGCATTGGCTCCTAGGGTCTTTATATAGTAATGGGAGAGTTCCCAGGGAAACACACCAAGATGCAAATAACAAAAAAACAAAACAAATTCTCTTTTAAATAGAATTTTTTATCATATACTACCAATTAAGAGGTGAAACACGTCGCAGGCTAACCTCCAGTGGAGCTGGTTGCTGTCCACAGCCCTGTCGGTATCGGTCCTAGGATCTTTATATAGTACTGGTATTGTTACCGGAAAACACACAATTATGAGGAAAAAATATTAAAAATTTCTCTTTTAAATAGTATTTATTATCATATACTACCAATGAAGAGGTAACACACGTCGCAGGCTAACCTCCAGTGGAGTTGGCTGCTGTCCACAGCCCTGTCGGCATTGGCTCCTAGGGTCTTTATATAGTAATGGGAGAGTTCCCAGGGAAACACACCAAGATGCAAATAACAAAAAAACAAAACAAATTCTCTTTTAAATAGAATTTTTTATCATATACTACCAATTAAGAGGTGAAACACGTCGCAGGCTAACCTCCAGTGGAGCCGGTTGCTGTCCACAGCCCTGTCGGTATCGGTCCTAGGATCTTTATATAGTACTGGTATTGTTACCGGAAAACACACAATTATGAGGAAAAAAAAATTAAAAATTTCTCTTTTAAATAGTATTTATTATCATATACTACCAATGAAGAGGTAACACACGTCGCAGGCTAACCTCCAGTGGAGTTGGCTGCTGTCCACAGCCCTGTCGGCATTGGCTCCTAGGGTCTTTATATAGTAATGGGAGAGTTCCCAGGGAAACACACCAAGATGCAAATAACAAAAAAACAAAACAAATTCTCTTTTAAATAGAATTTTTTATCATATACTACCAATTAAGAGGTGAAACACGTCGCAGGCTAACCTCCAGTGGAGCCGGTTGCTGTCCACAGCCCTGTCGGTATCGGTCCTAGGATCTTTATATAGTACTGGTATTGTTACCAGAAAACACACAATTATGAGGAAAAAAAATTAAAAATTTCTCTTTTAAATAGTATTTATTATCATATACTACCAATGAAGAGGTAACACACGTCGCAGGCTAACCTCCAGTGGAGCTGGTTGCTGTCCACAGCCCTGTCGGTATCGGTCCTAGGATCTTTATATAGTACTGGTATTGTTACCGGAAAACACACAATTATGAGGAAAAAAATTAAAAATTTCAATTTTAAATAGTATTTATTATCATATACTACCAATGAAGAGGTAACACACGTCGCAGGCTAACCTCCAGTGGAGTTGGCTGCTGTCCACAGCCCTGTCGGCATTGGCTCCTAGGGTCTTTATATAGTAATGGGAGAGTTCCCAGGGAAACACACCAAGATGCAAATAACAAAAAAACAAAACAAATTCTCTTTTAAATAGAATTTTTTATCATATACTACCAATTAAGAGGTGAAACACGTCGCAGGCTAACCTCCAGTGGAGCTGGTTGCTGTCCACAGCCCTGTCGGTATCGGTCCTAGGATCTTTATATAGTACTGGTATTGTTACCGGAAAACACACAATTATGAGGAAAAAATATTAAAAATTTCTCTTTTAAATAGTATTTATTATCATATACTACCAATGAAGAGGTAACACACGTCGCAGGCTAACCTCCAGTGGAGCCGGTTGCGGTCCACAGCCCTGTCGGTATCGGTCCTAGGATCTTTATATAGTACTGGTATTGTTACCGGAAAACACACAATTATGAGGAAAAAAAAATTAAAAATTTCTCTTTTAAATAGTATTTATTATCATATACTACCAATGAAGAGGTAACACACGTCGCAGGCTAACCTCCAGTGGAGTTGGCTGCTGTCCACAGCCCTGTCGGCATTGGCTCCTAGGGTCTTTATATAGTAGTGGGAGAGTTCCCAGGGAAACACACCAAGATGCAAATAACAAAAAAACAAAACAAATTCTCTTTTAAATAGAATTTTTTATCATATACTACCAATTAAGAGGTGAAACACGTCGCAGGCTAACCTCCAGTGGAGCCGGTTGCTGTCCACAGCCCTGTCGGTATCGGTCCTAGGATCTTTATATAGTACTGGTATTGTTACCGGAAAACACACAATTATGAGGAAAAAAAAATTAAAAATTTCTCTTTTAAATAGTATTTATTATCATATACTACCAATGAAGAGGTAACACACGTCGCAGGCTAACCTCCAGTGGAGTTGGCTGCTGTCCACAGCCCTGTCGGCATTGGCTCCTAGGGTCTTTATATAGTAATGGGAGAGTTCCCAGGGAAACACACCAAGATGCAAATAACAAAAAAACAAAACAAATTCTCTTTTAAATAGAATTTTTTATCATATACTACCAATTAAGAGGTGAAACACGTCGCAGGCTAACCTCCAGTGGAGCCGGTTGCTGTCCACAGCCCTGTCGGTATCGGTCCTAGGATCTTTATATAGTACTGGTATTGTTACCAGAAAACACACAATTATGAGGAAAAAAAATTAAAAATTTCTCTTTTAAATAGTATTTATTATCATATACTACCAATGAAGAGGTAACACACGTCGCAGGCTAACCTCCAGTGGAGCTGGTTGCTGTCCACAGCCCTGTCGGTATCGGTCCTAGGATCTTTATATAGTACTGGTATTGTTACCGGAAAACACACAATTATGAGGAAAAAAATTAAAAATTTCAATTTTAAATAGTATTTATTATCATATACTACCAATGAAGAGGTAACACACGTCGCAGGCTAACCTCCAGTGGAGTTGGCTGCTGTCCACAGCCCTGTCGGCATTGGCTCCTAGGGTCTTTATATAGTAATGGGAGAGTTCCCAGGGAAACACACCAAGATGCAAATAACAAAAAAACAAAACAAATTCTCTTTTAAATAGAATTTTTTATCATATACTACCAATTAAGAGGTGAAACACGTCGCAGGCTAACCTCCAGTGGAGCTGGTTGCTGTCCACAGCCCTGTCGGTATCGGTCCTAGGATCTTTATATAGTACTGGTATTGTTACCGGAAAACACACAATTATGAGGAAAAAATATTAAAAATTTCTCTTTTAAATAGTATTTATTATCATATACTACCAATGAAGAGGTAACACACGTCGCAGGCTAACCTCCAGTGGAGCTGGTTGCTGTCCACAGCCCTGTCGGTATCGGTCCTAGGATCTTTATATAGTACTGGTATTGTTACCGGAAAACACACAATTATGAGGAAAAAAATTAAAAATTTCAATTTTAAATAGTATTTATTATCATATACTACCAATGAAGAGGTAACACACGTCGCAGGCTAACCTCCAGTGGAGTTGGCTGCTGTCCACAGCCCTGTCGGCATTGGCTCCTAGGGTCTTTATATAGTAATGGGAGAGTTCCCAGGGAAACACACCAAGATGCAAATAACAAAAAAACAAAACAAATTCTCTTTTAAATAGAATTTTTTATCATATACTACCAATTAAGAGGTGAAACACGTCGCAGGCTAACCTCCAGTGGAGCTGGTTGCTGTCCACAGCCCTGTCGGTATCGGTCCTAGGATCTTTATATAGTACTGGTATTGTTACCGGAAAACACACAATTATGAGGAAAAAAAATTAAAAATTTCTCTTTTAAATAGTATTTATTATCATATACTACCAATGAAGAGGTAACACACGTCGCAGGCTAACCTCCAGTGGAGTTGGCTGCTGTCCACAGCCCTGTCGGCATTGGCTCCTAGGGTCTTTATATAGTAATGGGAGAGTTCCCAGGGAAACACACCAAGATGCAAATAACAAAAAAACAAAACAAATTCTCTTTTAAATAGAATTTTTTATCATATACTACCAATTAAGAGGTGAAACACGTCGCAGGCTAACCTCCAGTGGAGCCGGTTGCTGTCCACAGCCCTGTCGGTATCGGTCCTAGGATCTTTATATAGTACTGGTATTGTTACCGGAAAACACACAATTATGAGGAAAAAAAAATTAAAAATTTCTCTTTTAAATAGTATTTATTATCATATACTACCAATGAAGAGGTAACACACGTCGCAGGCTAACCTCCAGTGGAGTTGGCTGCTGTCCACAGCCCTGTCGGCATTGGCTCCTAGGGTCTTTATATAGTAATGGGAGAGTTCCCAGGGAAACACACCAAGATGCAAATAACAAAAAAACAAAACAAATTCTCTTTTAAATAGAATTTTTTATCATATACTACCAATTAAGAGGTGAAACACGTCGCAGGCTAACCTCCAGTGGAGCCGGTTGCAGTCCACAGCCCTGTCGGTATCGGTCCTAGGATCTTTATATAGTACTGGTATTGTTACCGGAAAACACACAATTATGAGGAAAAAAAAATTAAAAATTTCTCTTTTAAATAGTATTTATTATCATATACTACCAATGAAGAGGTAACACACGTCGCAGGCTAACCTCCAGTGGAGTTGGCTGCTGTCCACAGCCCTGTCGGCATTGGCTCCTAGGGTCTTTATATAGTAATGGGAGAGTTCCCAGGGAAACACACCAAGATGCAAATAACAAAAAAACAAAACAAATTCTCTTTTAAATAGAATTTTTTATCATATACTACCAATTAAGAGGTGAAACACGTCGCAGGCTAACCTCCAGTGGAGCCGGTTGCTGTCCACAGCCCTGTCGGTATCGGTCCTAGGATCTTTATATAGTACTGGTATTGTTAGCGGAAAACACACAATTATGAGGAAAAAAAATTAAAAGTTTCTCTTTTAAATAGTATTTATTATCATATACTACCAATGAAGAGGTAACACACGTCGCAGGCTAACCTCCAGTGGAGCTGGTTGCTGTCCACAGCCCTGTCGGTATCGGTCCTAGGATCTTTATATAGTACTGGTATTGTTACCGGAAAACACACAATTATGAGGAAAAAAAATTAAAAATTTCTCTTTTAAATAGTATTTATTATCATATACTACCAATGAAGAGGTAACACACGTCGCAGGCTAACCTCCAGTGGAGTTGGCTGCTGTCCACAGCCCTGTCGGCATTGGCTCCTAGGGTCTTTATATAGTAATGGGAGAGTTCCCAGGGAAACACACCAAGATGCAAATAACAAAAAAACAAAACAAATTCTCTTTTAAATAGAATTTTTTATCATATACTACCAATTAAGAGGTGAAACACGTCGCAGGCTAACCTCCAGTGGAGCTGGTTGCTGTCCACAGCCCTGTCGGTATCGGTCCTAGGATCTTTATATAGTACTGGTATTGTTACCGGAAAACACACAATTATGAGGGAAAAAAAATTAAAAATTTCTCTTTTAAATAGTATTTATTATCATATACTACCAATGAAGAGGTAACACACGTCGCAGGCTAACCTCCAGTGGAGTTGGCTGCTGTCCACAGCCCTGTCGGCATTGGCTCCTAGGGTCTTTATATAGTAATGGGAGAGTTCCCAGGGAAACACACCAAGATGCAAATAACAAAAAAACAAAACAAATTCTCTTTTAAATAGAATTTTTTATCATATACTACCAATTAAGAGGTGAAACACGTCGCAGGCTAACCTCCAGTGGAGCTGGTTGCTGTCCACAGCCCTGTCGGTATCGGTCCTAGGATCTTTATATAGTACTGGTATTGTTACTGGAAAACACACAATTATGAGGAAAAAAAAATTAAAAATTTCTCTTTTAAATAGTATTTATTATCATATACTACCAATGAAGTGGTAACACACGTCGCAGGCTAACCTCCAGTGGAGTTGGCTGCTGTCCACAGCCCTGTCGGCATTGGCTCCTAGGGTCTTTATATAGTAATGGGAGAGTTCCCAGGGAAACACACCAAGATGCAAATAACAAAAAAAACAAAACAAATTCTCTTTTAAATAGAATTTTTTATCATATACTACCAATTAAGAGGTGAAACACGTCGCAGGCTAACCTCCAGTGGAGCCGGTTGCTGTCCACAGCCCTGTCGGTATCGGTCCTAGGATCTTTATATAGTACTGGTATTGTTACCGGAAAACACACAATTATGAGGAAAAAAAAATTAAAAATTTCTCTTTTAAATAGTATTTATTATCATATACTACCAATGAAGAGGTAACACACGTCGCAGGCTAACATCCAGTGGAGCTGGTTGCTGTCCACAGCCCTGTCGGTATCGGTCCTAGGATCTTTATATAGTACTGGTATTGTTACCGGAAAACACACAATTATGAGGAAAAAAAATTAAAAATTTCTCTTTTAAATAGTATTTATTATCATATACTACCAATGAAGAGGTAACACACGTCGCAGGCTAACCTCCAGTGGAGTTGGCTGCTGTCCACAGCCCTGTCGGCATTGGCTCCTAGGGTCTTTATATAGTAATGGGAGAGTTCCCAGGGAAACACACCAAGATGCAAATAACAAAAAAACAAAACAAATTCTCTTTTAAATAGAATTTTTTATCATATACTACCAATTAAGAGGTGAAACACGTCGCAGGCTAACCTCCAGTGGAGCTGGTTGCTGTCCACAGCCCTGTCGGTATCGGTCCTAGGATCTTTATATAGTACTGGTATTGTTACCGGAAAACACACAATTATGAGGAAAAAATATTAAAAATTTCTCTTTTAAATAGTATTTATTATCATATACTACCAATGAAGAGGTAACACACGTCGCAGGCTAACCTCCAGTGGAGTTGGCTGCTGTCCACAGCCCTGTCGGCATTGGCTCCTAGGGTCTTTATATAGTAATGGGAGAGTTCCCAGGGAAACACACCAAGATGCAAATAACAAAAAAACAAAACAAATTCTCTTTTAAATAGAATTTTTTATCATATACTACCAATTAAGAGGTGAAACACGTCGCAGGCTAACCTCCAGTGGAGCCGGTTGCTGTCCACAGCCCTGTCGGTATCGGTCCTAGGATCTATATATAGTACTGGTATTGTTACCGGAAAACACACAATTATGAGGAAAAAAAATTAAAAGTTTCTCTTTTAAATAGTACTTATTATCATATACTACCAATGAAGAGGTAACACACGTCCCAGGCTAACCTCCAGTGGAGCTGGTTGCTGTCCACAGCCCTGTCGGTATCGGTCCTAGGATCTTTATATAGTACTGGTATTGTTACCGGAAAACACACAATTATGAGGAAAAAAAATTAAAAATTTCTCTTTTAAATAGTATTTTTTTTATCATATACTACCAATGAAGAGGTAACACACGTCGCAGGCTAACCTCCGGTGGAGTTGGCTGCTGTCCACAGCCCTGTCGGCATTGGCTCCTAGGGTCTTTATATAGTAATGGGAGAGTTCCCAGGGAAACACACCAAGATGCAAATAACAAAAAAACAAAACAAATTCTCTTTTAAATAGAATTTTTTATCATATACTACCAATTAAGAGGTGAAACACGTCGCAGGCTAACCTCCAGTGGAGCTGGTTGCTGTCCACAGCCCTGTCGGTATCGGTCCTAGGATCTTTATATAGTACTGGTATTGTTACCAGAAAACACACAATTATGAGGAAAAAAAAATTAAAAATTTCTCTTTTAAATAGTATTTATTATCATATACTACCAATGAAGAGGTAACACACGTCGCAGGCTAACCTCCAGTGGAGTTGGCTGCTGTCCACAGCCCTGTCGGCATTGGCTCCTAGGGTCTTTATATAGTAATGGGAGAGTTCCCAGGGAAACACACCAAGATGCAAATAACAAAAAAACAAAACAAATTCTCTTTTAAATAGAATTTTTTATCATATACTACCAATTAAGAGGTGAAACACGTCGCAGGCTAACCTTTAGTGGAGCCGGTTGCTGTCCACAGCCCTGTCGGTATCGGTCCTAGGATCTTTATATAGTACTGGTATTGTTACCGGAAAACACACAATTATGAGGAAAAAAATTAAAAGTTTCTCTTTTAAATAGTATTTATTATCATATACTACCAATGAAGAGGTAACACACGTCGCAGGCTAACCTCCAGTGGACCTGGTTGCTGCCCACAGCCCTGTCGGTATCGGTCCTAGGATCTTTATATAGTACTGGTATTGTTACCGGAAAACACACAATTATGAGGAAAAAAAATTAAAAATTTCTCTTTTAAATAGTATTTATTATCATATACTACCAATGAAGAGGTAACACACGTCGCAGGCTAACCTCCAGTGGAGTTGGCTGCTGTCCACAGCCCTGTCGGCATTGGCTCCTAGGGTCTTTATATAGTAATGGGAGAGTTCCCAGGGAAACACACCAAGATGCAAATAACAAAAAAACAAAACAAATTCTCTTTTAAATAGAATTTTTTATCATATACTACCAATTAAGAGGTGAAACACGTCGCAGGCTAACCTCCAGTGGAGCTGGTTGCTGTCCACAGCCCTGTCGGTATCGGTCCTAGGATCTTTATATAGTACTGGTATTGTTACCGGAAAACACACAATTATGAGGAAAAAAAATTAAAAATTTCTCTTTTAAATAGTATTTATTATCATATACTACCAATGAAGAGGTAACACACGTCGCAGGCTAACCTCCAGTGGAGTTGGCTGCTGTCCACAGCCCTGTCGGCATTGGCTCCTAGGGTCTTTATATAGTAATGGGAGAGTTCCCAGGGAAACACACCAAGATGCAAATAACAAAAAAACAAAACAAATTCTCTTTTAAATAGAATTTTTTATCATATCCTACCAATTAAGAGGTGAAACACGTCGCAGGCTAACCTCCAGTGGAGCTGGTTGCTGTCCACAGCCCTGTCGGTATCGGTCCTAGGATCTTTATATAGTACTGGTATTGTTACCGGAAAACACACAATTATGAGGAAAAAAAAATTAAAAATTTCTCTTTTAAATAGTATTTATTATCATATACTACCAATGAAGTGGTAACACACGTCGCAGGCTAACCTCCAGTGGAGTTGGCTGCTGTCCACAGCCCTGTCGGCATTGGCTCCTAGGGTCTTTATATAGTAATGGGAGAGTTCCCAGGGAAACACACCAAGATGCAAATAACAAAAAAAACAAAACAAATTCTCTTTTAAATAGAATTTTTTATCATATACTACCAATTAAGAGGTGAAACACGTCGCAGGCTAACCTCCAGTGGAGCCGGTTGCTGTCCACAGCCCTGTCGGTATCGGTCCTAGGATCTTTATATAGTACTGGTATTGTTACCGGAAAACACACAATTATGAGGAAAAAAAAATTAAAAATTTCTCTTTTAAATAGTATTTATTATCATATACTACCAATGAAGAGGTAACACACGTCGCAGGCTAACATCCAGTGGAGCTGGTTGCTGTCCACAGCCCTGTCGGTATCGGTCCTAGGATCTTTATATAGTACTGGTATTGTTACCGGAAAACACACAATTATGAGGAAAAAAAATTAAAAATTTCTCTTTTAAATAGTATTTATTATCATATACTACCAATGAAGAGGTAACACACGTCGCAGGCTAACCTCCAGTGGAGTTGGCTGCTGTCCACAGCCCTGTCGGCATTGGCTCCTAGGGTCTTTATATAGTAATGGGAGAGTTCCCAGGGAAACACACCAAGATGCAAATAACAAAAAAACAAAACAAATTCTCTTTTAAATAGAATTTTTTATCATATACTACCAATTAAGAGGTGAAACACGTCGCAGGCTAACCTCCAGTGGAGCTGGTTGCTGTCCACAGCCCTGTCGGTATCGGTCCTAGGATCTTTATATAGTACTGGTATTGTTACCGGAAAACACACAATTATGAGGAAAAAATATTAAAAATTTCTCTTTTAAATAGTATTTATTATCATATACTACCAATGAAGAGGTAACACACGTCGCAGGCTAACCTCCAGTGGAGTTGGCTGCTGTCCACAGCCCTGTCGGCATTGGCTCCTAGGGTCTTTATATAGTAATGGGAGAGTTCCCAGGGAAACACACCAAGATGCAAATAACAAAAAAACAAAACAAATTCTCTTTTAAATAGAATTTTTTATCATATACTACCAATTAAGAGGTGAAACACGTCGCAGGCTAACCTCCAGTGGAGCCGGTTGCTGTCCACAGCCCTGTCGGTATCGGTCCTAGGATCTATATATAGTACTGGTATTGTTACCGGAAAACACACAATTATGAGGAAAAAAAATTAAAAGTTTCACTTTTAAATAGTACTTATTATCATATACTACCACTGAAGAGGTAACACACGTCCCAGGCTAACCTCCAGTGGAGCTGGTTGCTGTCCACAGCCCTGTCGGTATCGGTCCTAGGATCTTTATATAGTACTGGTATTGTTACCGGAAAACACACAATTATGAGGAAAAAAAATTAAAAATTTCTCTTTTAAATAGTATTTTTTTTATCATATACTACCAATGAAGAGGTAACACACGTCGCAGGCTAACCTCCGGTGGAGTTGGCTGCTGTCCACAGCCCTGTCGGCATTGGCTCCTAGGGTCTTTATATAGTAATGGGAGAGTTCCCAGGGAAACACACCAAGATGCAAATAACAAAAAAACAAAACAAATTCTCTTTTAAATAGAATTTTTTATCATATACTACCAATTAAGAGGTGAAACACGTCGCAGGCTAACCTCCAGTGGAGCTGGTTGCTGTCCACAGCCCTGTCGGTATCGGTCCTAGGATCTTTATATAGTACTGGTATTGTTACCAGAAAACACACAATTATGAGGAAAAAAAAATTAAAAATTTCTCTTTTAAATAGTATTTATTATCATATACTACCAATGAAGAGGTAACACACGTCGCAGGCTAACCTCCAGTGGAGTTGGCTGCTGTCCACAGCCCTGTCGGCATTGGCTCCTAGGGTCTTTATATAGTAATGGGAGAGTTCCCAGGGAAACACACCAAGATGCAAATAACAAAAAAACAAAACAAATTCTCTTTTAAATAGAATTTTTTATCATATACTACCAATTAAGAGGTGAAACACGTCGCAGGCTAACCTTTAGTGGAGCCGGTTGCTGTCCACAGCCCTGTCGGTATCGGTCCTAGGATCTTTATATAGTACTGGTATTGTTACCGGAAAACACACAATTATGAGGAAAAAAATTAAAAGTTTCTCTTTTAAATAGTATTTATTATCATATACTACCAATGAAGAGGTAACACACGTCGCAGGCTAACCTCCAGTGGACCTGGTTGCTGCCCACAGCCCTGTCGGTATCGGTCCTAGGATCTTTATATAGTACTGGTATTGTTACCGGAAAACACACAATTATGAGGAAAAAAAATTAAAAATTTCTCTTTTAAATAGTATTTATTATCATATACTACCAATGAAGAGGTAACACACGTCGCAGGCTAACCTCCAGTGGAGTTGGCTGCTGTCCACAGCCCTGTCGGCATTGGCTCCTAGGGTCTTTATATAGTAATGGGAGAGTTCCCAGGGAAACACACCAAGATGCAAATAACAAAAAAACAAAACAAATTCTCTTTTAAATAGAATTTTTTATCATATACTACCAATTAAGAGGTGAAACACGTCGCAGGCTAACCTCCAGTGGAGCTGGTTGCTGTCCACAGCCCTGTCGGTATCGGTCCTAGGATCTTTATATAGTACTGGTATTGTTACCGGAAAACACACAATTATGAGGAAAAAAAAATTAAAAATTTCTCTTTTAAATAGTATTTATTATCATATACTACCAATGAAGAGGTAACACACGTCGCAGGCTAACCTCCAGTGGAGTTGGCTGCTGTCCACAGCCCTGTCGGCATTGGCTCCTAGGGTCTTTATATAGTAATGGGAGAGTTCCCAGGGAAACACACCAAGATGCAAATAACAAAAAAACAAAACAAATTCTCTTTTAAATAGAATTTTTTATCATATACTACCAATTAAGAGGTGAAACACGTCGCAGGCTAACCTCCAGTGGAGCTGGTTGCTGTCCACAGCCCTGTCGGTATCGGTCCTAGGATCTTTATATAGTACTGGTATTGTTACTGGAAAACACACAATTATGAGGAAAAAAAAAATTAAAAATTTCTCTTTTAAATAGTATTTATTATCATATACTACCAATGAAGTGGTAACACACGTCTCAGGCTAACCTCCAGTGGAGTTGGCTGCTGTCCACAGCCCTGTCGGCATTGGCTCCTAGGGTCTTTATATAGTAATGGGAGAGTTCCCAGGGAAACACACCAAGATGCAAATAACAAAAAAAACAAAACAAATTCTCTTTTAAATAGAATTTTTTATCATATACTACCAATTAAGAGGTGAAACACATCGCAGGCTAACCTCCAGTGGAGCCGGTTGCTGTCCACAGCCCTGTCGGTATCGGTCCTAGGATCTTTATATAGTACTGGTATTGTTACCGGAAAACACACAATTATGAGGAAAAAAAAATTAAAAATTTCTCTTTTAAATAGTATTTATTATCATATACTACCAATGAAGAGGTAACACACGTCGCAGGCTAACATCCAGTGGAGCTGGTTGCTGTCCACAGCCCTGTCGGTATCGGTCCTAGGATCTTTATATAGTACTGGTATTGTTACCGGAAAACACACAATTATGAGGAAAAAAAATTAAAAATTTCTCTTTTAAATAGTATTTATTATCATATACTACCAATGAAGAGGTAACACACGTCGCAGGCTAACCTCCAGTGGAGTTGGCTGCTGTCCACAGCCCTGTCGGCATTGGCTCCTAGGGTCTTTATATAGTAATGGGAGAGTTCCCAGGGAAACACACCAAGATGCAAATAACAAAAAAACAAAACAAATTCTCTTTTAAATAGAATTTTTTATCATATACTACCAATTAAGAGGTGAAACACGTCGCAGGCTAACCTCCAGTGGAGCTGGTTGCTGTCCACAGCCCTGTCGGTATCGGTCCTAGGATCTTTATATAGTACTGGTATTGTTACCGGAAAACACACAATTATGAGGAAAAAATATTAAAAATTTCTCTTTTAAATAGTATTTATTATCATATACTACCAATGAAGAGGTAACACACGTCGCAGGCTAACCTCCAGTGGAGTTGGCTGCTGTCCACAGCCCTGTCGGCATTGGCTCCTAGGGTCTTTATATAGTAATGGGAGAGTTCCCAGGGAAACACACCAAGATGCAAATAACAAAAAAACAAAACAAATTCTCTTTTAAATAGAATTTTTTATCATATACTACCAATTAAGAGGTGAAACACGTCGCAGGCTAACCTCCAGTGGAGCCGGTTGCTGTCCACAGCCCTGTCGGTATCGGTCCTAGGATCTATATATAGTACTGGTATTGTTACCGGAAAACACACAATTATGAGGAAAAAAAATTAAAAGTTTCTCTTTTAAATAGTACTTATTATCATATACTACCAATGAAGAGGTAACACACGTCCCAGGCTAACCTCCAGTGGAGCTGGTTGCTGTCCACAGCCCTGTCGGTATCGGTCCTAGGATCTTTATATAGTACTGGTATTGTTACCGGAAAACACACAATTATGAGGAAAAAAAATTAAAAATTTCTCTTTTAAATAGTATTTTTTTTATCATATACTACCAATGAAGATGTAACACACGTCGCAGGCTAACCTCCGGTGGAGTTGGCTGCTGTCCACAGCCCTGTCGGCATTGGCTCCTAGGGTCTTTATATAGTAATGGGAGAGTTCCCAGGGAAACACACCAAGATGCAAATAACAAAAAAACAAAACAAATTCTCTTTTAAATAGAATTTTTTATCATATACTACCAATTAAGAGGTGAAACACGTCGCAGGCTAACCTCCAGTGGAGCTGGTTGCTGTCCACAGCCCTGTCGGTATCGGTCCTAGGATCTTTATATAGTACTGGTATTGTTACCAGAAAACACACAATTATGAGGAAAAAAAAATTAAAAATTTCTCTTTTAAATAGTATTTATTATCATATACTACCAATGAAGAGGTAACACACGTCGCAGGCTAACCTCCAGTGGAGTTGGCTGCTGTCCACAGCCCTGTCGGCATTGGCTCCTAGGGTCTTTATATAGTAATGGGAGAGTTCCCAGGGAAACACACCAAGATGCAAATAACAAAAAAACAAAACAAATTCTCTTTTAAATAGAATTTTTTATCATATACTACCAATTAAGAGGTGAAACACGTCGCAGGCTAACCTTTAGTGGAGCCGGTTGCTGTCCACAGCCCTGTCGGTATCGGTCCTAGGATCTTTATATAGTACTGGTATTGTTACCGGAAAACACACAATTATGAGGAAAAAAATTAAAAGTTTCTCTTTTAAATAGTATTTATTATCATATACTACCAATGAAGAGGTAACACACGTCGCAGGCTAACCTCCAGTGGACCTGGTTGCTGCCCACAGCCCTGTCGGTATCGGTCCTAGGATCTTTATATAGTACTGGTATTGTTACCGGAAAACACACAATTATGAGGAAAAAAAATTAAAAATTTCTCTTTTAAATAGTATTTATTATCATATACTACCAATGAAGAGGTAACACACGTCGCAGGCTAACCTCCAGTGGAGTTGGCTGCTGTCCACAGCCCTGTCGGCATTGGCTCCTAGGGTCTTTATATAGTAATGGGAGAGTTCCCAGGGAAACACACCAAGATGCAAATAACAAAAAAACAAAACAAATTCTCTTTTAAATAGAATTTTTTATCATATACTACCAATTAAGAGGTGAAACACGTCGCAGGCTAACCTCCAGTGGAGCTGGTTGCTGTCCACAGCCCTGTCGGTATCGGTCCTAGGATCTTTATATAGTACTGGTATTGTTACCGGAAAACACACAATTATGAGGAAAAAAAATTAAAAATTTCTCTTTTAAATAGTATTTATTATCATATACTACCAATGAAGAGGTAACACACGTCGCAGGCTAACCTCCAGTGGAGTTGGCTGCTGTCCACAGCCCTGTCGGCATTGGCTCCTAGGGTCTTTATATAGTAATGGGAGAGTTCCCAGGGAAACACACCAAGATGCAAATAACAAAAAAACAAAACAAATTCTCTTTTAAATAGAATTTTTTATCATATCCTACCAATTAAGAGGTGAAACACGTCGCAGGCTAACCTCCAGTGGAGCTGGTTGCTGTCCACAGCCCTGTCGGTATCGGTCCTAGGATCTTTATATAGTACTGGTATTGTTACCGGAAAACACACAATTATGAGGAAAAAAAAATTAAAAATTTCTCTTTTAAATAGTATTTATTATCATATACTACCAATGAAGAGGTAACACACGTCGCAGGCTAACCTCCAGTGGAGTTGGCTGCTGTCCACAGCCCTGTCGGCATTGGCTCCTAGGGTCTTTATATAGTAATGGGAGAGTTCCCAGGGAAACACACCAAGATGCAAATAACAAAAAAACAAAACAAATTCTCTTTTAAATAGAATTTTTTATCATATACTACCAATTAAGAGGTGAAACACGTCGCAGGCTAACCTCCAGTGGAGCTGGTTGCTGTCCACAGCCCTGTCGGTATCGGTCCTAGGATCTTTATATAGTACTGGTATTGTTACCGGAAAACACACAATTATGAGGAAAAAAAAATTAAAAATTTCTCTTTTAAATAGTATTTATTATCATATACTACCAATGAAGAGGTAACACACGTCGCAGGCTAACCTCCAGTGGAGTTGGCTGCTGTCCACAGCCCTGTCGGCATTGGCTCCTAGGGTCTTTATATAGTAATGGGAGAGTTCCCAGGGAAACACACCAAGATGCAAATAACAAAAAAACAAAACAAATTCTCTTTTAAATAGAATTTTTTATCATTTACTACCAATTAAGAGGTGAAACACGTCGCAGGCTAACCTCCAGTGGAGCTGGTTGCTGTCCACAGCCCTGTCGGTATCGGTCCTAGGATCTTTATATAGTACTGGTATTGTTACCGGAAAACACACAATTATGAGGAAAAAAAATTAAAAATTTCTCTTTTAAATAGTATTTATTATCATATACTACCAATGAAGAGGTAACACACGTCGCAGGCTAACCTCCAGTGGAGTTGGCTGCTGTCCACAGCCCTGTCGGCATTGGCTCCTAGGGTCTTTATATAGTAATGGGAGAGTTCCCAGGGAAACACACCAAGATGCAAATAACAAAAAAACAAAACAAATTCTCTTTTAAATAGAATTTTTTATCATTTACTACCAATTAAGAGGTGAAACACGTCGCAGGCTAACCTCCAGTGGAGCTGGTTGCTGTCCACAGCCCTGTCGGTATCGGTCCTAGGATCTTTATATAGTACTGGTATTGTTACCGGAAAACACACAATTATGAGGAAAAAAAAATTAAAAATTTTTTTTTTAAATAGTATTTATTATCATATACTACCAATGAAGAGGTAACACACGTCGCAGGCTAACCTCCAGTGGAGTTGGCTGCTGTCCACAGCCCTGTCGGCATTGGCTCCTAGGGTCTTTATATAGTAATGGGAGAGTTCCCAGGGAAACACACCAAGATGCAAATAACAAAAAAATAAAACAAATTCTCTTTTAAATAGAATTTTTTATCATATACTACCAATTAAGAGGTGAAACACGGCGCAGGCTAACCTCCAGTGGAGCTGGTTGCTGTCCACAGCCCTGTCGGTATCGGTCCTAGGATCTTTATATAGTACTGGTATTGTTACCGGAAAACACACAATTATGAGGAAAAAAAATTAAAAATTTCTCTTTTAAATAGTATTTATTATCATATACTACCAATGAAGAGGTAACACACGTCGCAGGCTAGCCTCCAGTGGAGTTGGCTGCTGTCCACAGCCCTGTCGGCGTTGGCTCCTAGGGTCTTTATATAGTAATGGGAGAGTTCCCAGGGAAACACACCAAGATGCAAATAACAAAAAAACAAAACAAATTCTCTTTTAAATAGAATTTTTTATCATATACTACCAATTAAGAGGTGAAACACGTCGCAGGCTAACCTCCAGTGGAGCCGGATGCTGTCCACAGCCCTGTCGGTATCGGTCCTAGGATCTTTATATAGTACTGGTATTGTTACCGGAAAACACACAATTATGAGGAAAAAAAATTAAAAATTTCTCTTTTAAATAGTATTTATTATCATATACTACCAATGAAGAGGTAACACACGTCGCAGGCTAACCTCCAGTGGAGTTGGCTGCTGTCCACAGCCCTGTCGGCATTGGCTCCTAGGGTCTTTATATAGTAATGGGAGAGTTCCCAGGGAAACACACCAAGATGCAAATAACAAAAAAGCAAAACAAATTCTCTTTTAAATAGAATTTTTTATCATATACCAATTAAGAGGTGAAACACGTCGCAGGCTAACCTCCAGTGGAGCTGGTTGCTGTCCACAGCCCTGTCGGTATCGGTCCTAGGATCTTTATATAGTACTGGTATTGTTACCGGAAAACACACAATTATGAGGAAAAAAAATTAAAAATTTCTCTTTTAAATAGTATTTATTATCATATACTACCAATGAAGAGGTAACACACGTCGCAGGCTAACCTCCAGTGGAGTTGGCTGCTGTCCACAGCCCTGTCGGCATTGGCTCCTAGGGTCTTCATATAGTAATGGGAGAGTTCCCAGGGAAACACACCAAGATGCAAATAACAAAAAAACAAAACAAATTCTCTTTTAAATAGAATTTTTTATCATATACTACCAATTAAGAGGTGAAACACGTCGCAGGCTAACCTCCAGTGGAGCCGGTTGGTGTCCACAGCCCTGTCGGTATCGGTCCTAGGATCTTTATATAGTACTGGTATTGTTACCGGAAAACACACAATTATGAGGAAAAAAAATTAAAAATTTCTCTTTTAAATAGTATTTATTATCATATACTACCAATGAAGAGGTAACACACGTCGCAGGCTAACCTCCAGTGGAGTTGGCTGCTGTCCACAGCCCTGTCGGCATTGGCTCCTAGGGTCTTTATATAGTAATGGGAGAGTTCCCAGGGAAACACACCAAGATGCAAATAACAAAAAAACAAAACAAATTCTCTTTTAAATAGAATTTTTTATCATATACTACCAATTAAGAGGTGAAACACGTCGCAGGCTAACCTCCAGTGGAGCTGGTTGCTGTCCACAGCCCTGTCGGTATCGGTCCTAGGATCTTTATATAGTACTGGTATTGTTACCGGAAAACACACAATTATGAGGAAAAAAAAAAATTAAAAATTTCTCTTTTAAATAGTATTTATTATCATATACTACCAATGAAGAGGTAACACACGTCGCAGGCTAACCTCCAGTGGAGTTGGCTGCTGTCCACAGCCCTGTCGGCATTGGCTCCTAGGGTCTTTATATAGTAATGGGAGAGTTCCCAGGGAAACACACCAAGATGCAAATAACAAAAAAACAAAACAAATTCTCTTTTAAATAGAATTTTTTATCATATACTACCAATTAAGAGGTGAAACACGTCGCAGGCTAACCTCCAGTGGAGCTGGTTGCTGTCCACAGCCCTGTCGGTATCGGTCCTAGGATCTTTATATAGTACTGGTATTGTTACCGGAAAACACACAATTATGAGGAAAAAAAATTAAAAATTTCTCTTTTAAATAGTATTTATTATCATATACTACCAATGAAGAGGTAACACACGTCGCAGGCTAACCTCCAGTGGAGTTGGCTGCTGTCCACAGCCCTGTCAGCATTGGCTCCTAGGGTCTTTATATAGTAATGGGAGAGTTCCCAGGGAAACACACCAAGATGCAAATATCAAAAAAACAAAACAAATTCTCTTTTAAATAGAATTTTTTATCATATACTACCAATTAAGAGGTGAAACACGTCGCAGGCTAACCTCCAGTGGAGCCGGTTGCTGTCCACAGCCCTGTCGGTATCGGTCCTAGGATCTTTATATAGTACTGGTATTGTTACCCGGAAAACACACAATTATGAGGAAAAAAAAATTAAAAATTTCTCTTTTAAATAGTATTTATTATCATATACTACCAATGAAGAGGTAACACACGTCGCAGGCTAACCTCCAGTGGAGTTGGCTGCTGTCCACAGCCCTGTCGGCATTGGCTCCTAGGGTCTTTATATAGTAATGGGAGAGTTCCCAGGGAAACACACCAAGATGCAAATAACAAAAAAACAAAACAAATTCTCTTTTCAATAGAATTTTTTATCATATACTACCAATTAAGAGGTGAAACACGTCGCAGGCTAACCTCCAGTGGAGCTGGTTGCTGTCCACAGCCCTGTCGGTATCGGTCCTAGGATCTTTATATAGTACTGGTATTGTTACCGGAAAACACACAATTATGAGGAAAAAAAAATTAAAAATTTCTCTTTTAAATAGTATTTATTATCATATACTACCAATGAAGAGGTAACACACGTCGCAGGCTAACCTCCAGTGGAGTTGGCTGCTGTCCACAGCCCTGTCGGCATTGGCTCCTAGGGTCTTTATATAGTAATGGGAGAGTTCCCAGGGAAACACACCAAGATGCAAATAACAAAAAAACAAAACAAATTCTCTTTTAAATAGAATTTTTTATCATATACTACCAATTAAGAGGTGAAACACGTCGCAGACTAACCTCCAGTGGAGCTGGTTGCTGTCCACAGCCCTGTCGGTATCGGTCCTAGGATCTTTATATAGTACTGGTATTGTTACCGGAAAACACACAATTATGAGGGAAAAAAAATAAAAAATTTCTCTTTTAAATAGTATTTATTATCATATACTACCAATGAAGAGGTAACACACGTCGCAGGCTAACCTCCAGTGGAGTTGGCTGCTGTCCACATCCCTGTCGGCATTGGCTCCTAGGGTCTTTATATAGTAATGGGAGAGTTCCCAGGGAAACACACCAAGATGCAAATAACAAAAAAAACAAAACAAATTCTCTTTTAAATAGAATTTTTTATCATATACTACCAATTAAGAGGTGAAACACGTCGCAGGCTAACCTCCAGTGGGGCTGGTTGCTGTCCACAGCCCTGTCGGTATCGGTCCTAGGATCTTTATATAGTACTGGTATTGTTACCGGAAAACACACAATTATGAGGAAAAAAAAATTAAAAATTTCTCTTTTAAATAGTATTTATTATCATATACTACCAATGAAGAGGTAACACACATCGCAGGCTAACCTCCAGTGGAGTTGGCTGCTGTCCACAGCCCTGTCGGCATTGGCTCCTAGGGTCTTTATATAGTAATGGGAGAGTTCCCAGGGAAACACACCAAGATGCAAATAACAAAAAAACAAAACAAATTCTCTTTTAAATAGAATTTTTTATCATATACTACCAATTAAGAGGTGAAACACGTCGCAGGCTAACCTCCAGTGGAGCTGGTTGCTGTCCACAGCCCTGTGGGTATCGGTCCTAGGATCTTTATATAGTACTGGTATTGTTACCGGAAAACACACAATTATGAGGAAAAAAAAATTAAAAATTTCTCTTTTAAATAGTATTTATTATCATATACTACCAATGAAGAGGTAACACACGTCGCAGGCTAACCTCCAGTGGAGTTGGCTGCTGTCCACAGCCCTGTCGGCATTGGCTCCTAGGGTCTTTATATAGTAATGGGAGAGTTCCCAGGGATACACACCAAGATGCAAATAACAAAAAAACAAAACAAATTCTCTTTTAAATAGAATTTTTTATCATATACTACCAATTAAGAGGTGAAACACGTCGCAGGCTAACCTCCAGTGGAGCTGGTTGCTGTCCACAGCCCTGTCGGTATCGGTCCTAGGATCTTTATATAGTACTGGTATTGTTACCGGAAAACACACAATTATGAGGAAAACAAAATTAAAAATTTCTCTTTTAAATAGTATTTATTATCATATACTACCAATGAAGAGGTAACACACATCGTAGGCTAACCTCCAGTGGAGTTGGCTGCTGTCCACAGCCCTGTCGGCATTGGCTCCTAGGGTCTTTATATAGTAATGGGAGAGTTCCCAGGGAAACACACCAAGATGCAAATAACAAAAAAACATAACAAATTCTCTTTTAAATAGAATTTTTTATCATATACTACCAATTAAGAGGTGAAACACGTCGCAGGCTAACCTCCAGTGGAGCTGGTTGCTGTCCACAGCCCTGTCGGTATCGGTCCTAGGATCTTTATATAGTACTGGTATTGTTACCGGAAAACACACAATTATGAGGAAAAAAAAAATTAAAAATTTCTCTTTTAAATAGTATTTATTATCATATACTACCAATGAAGAGGTAACACACGTCGCAGGCTAACCTCCAGTGGAGTTGGCTGCTGTCCACAGCCCTGTCGGCATTGGCTCCTAGGGTCTTTATATAGTAATGGGAGAGTTCCCAGGGAAACACACCAAGATGCAAATAACAAAAAAACAAAACAAATTCTCTTTTAAATAGAATTTTTTATCATATACTACCAATTAAGAGGTGAAACACGTCGCAGGCTAACCTCCAGTGGAGCTGGTTGCTGTCCACAGCCCTGTCGGTATCGGTCCTAGGATCTTTATATAGTACTGGTATTGTTACCGGAAAACACACAATTATGAGGAAAAAAAAATTAAAAATTTCTCTTTTAAATAGTATTTATTATCATATACTACCAATGAAGAGGTAACACACGTCGCAGGCTAACCTCCAGTGGAGTTGGCTGCTGTCCACAGCCCTGTCGGCATTGGCTCCTAGAGTCTTTATATAGTAATGGGAGAGTTCCCAGGGAAACACACCAAGATGCAAATAACAAAAAAACAAAACAAATTCTCTTTTAAATAGAATTTTTTATCATATACTACCAATTAAGAGGTGAAACACGTCGCAGGCTAACCTCCAGTGGAGCTGGTTGCTGTCCACAGCCCTGTCGGTATCGGTCCTAGGATCTTTATATAGTACTGGTATTGTTACCGGAAAACACACAATTATGAGGAAAAAAAAATTAAAAATTTCTCTTTTAAATAGTATTTATTATCATATACTACCAATGAAGAGGTAACACACGTCGCAGGCTAACCTCCAGTGGAGTTGGCTGCTGTCCACAGCCCTGTCGGCATTGGCTCCTAGGGTCTTTATATAGTAATGGGAGAGTTCCCAGGGAAACACACCAAGATGCAAATAACAAAAAAACATAACAAATTCTCTTTTAAATAGAATTATTTATCATATACTACCAATTAAGAGGTGAAACACGTCGCAGGCTAACCTCGAGTGGAGCTGGTTGCTGTCCACAGCCCTGTCAGTATCGGTCCTAGGATCTTTATATAGTACTGGTATTGTTACCGGAAAACACACATTTATGAGGAAAAAAAATTAAAAATTTCTCTTTTAAATAGTATTTATTATCATATACTACCAATGAAGAGGTAACACACGTCGCAGGCTAACCTCCAGTGGAGTTGGCTGCTGTCCACAGCCCTGTCGGCATTGGCTCCTAGGGTCTTTATATAGTAATGGGAGAGTTCCCAGGGAAACACACCAAGATGCAAATAACAAAAAAACAAAACAAATTCTCTTTTAAATAGAATTTTTTATCATATACTACCAATTAAGAGGTGAAATACGTCGCAGGCTAACCTCCAGTGGAGCCGGTTGCTGTCCACAGCGCTGTCGGTATCGGTCCTAGGATCTTTATATAGTACTGGTATTGTTACCGGAAAACACACAATTATGAGGAAAAAAAAATTAAAAATTTCTCTTTTAAATAGTATTTATTATCATATACTACCAATGAAGAGGTAACACACGTCGCAGGCTAACCTCCAGTGGAGTTGGCTGCTGTCCACAGCCCTGTCGGCATTGGCTCCTAGGGTCTTTATATAGTAATGGGAGAGTTCCCAGGGAAACACACCAAGATGCAAATAACAAAAAAACAAAACAAATTCTCTTTTCAATAGAATTTTTTATCATATACTACCAATTAAGAGGTTAAACACGTCGCAGGCTAACCTCCAGTGGAGCTGGTTGCTGTCCACAGCCCTGTCGGTATCGGTCCTAGGATCTTTATATAGTACTGGTATTGTTACCGGAAAACACACAATCATGAGGAAAAAAAAATTAAAAATTTCTCTTTTAAATAGTATTTATTATCATATACTACCAATGAAGAGGTAACACACGTCGCAGGCTAACCTCCAGTGGAGTTGGCTGCTGTCCACAGCCCTGTCGGCATTGGCTCCTAGGGTCTTTATATAGTAATGGGAGAGTTCCCAGGGAAACACACCAAGATGCAAATAACAAAAAAGCAAAACAAATTCTCTTTTAAATAGAATTTTTTATCATATACCAATTAAGAGGTGAAACACGTCGCAGGCTAACCTCCAGTGGAGCCGGTTGCTGTCCACAGCCCTGTCGGTATCGGTCCTAGGATCTTTATATAGTACTGGTATTGTTACCGGAAAACACACAATTATGAGGAAAAAAAAATTAAAAATTTCTCTTTTAAATAGTATTTATTATCATATACTACCAATGAAGAGGTAACACACGTCGCAGGCTAACCTCCAGTGGAGTTGGCTGCTGTCCACAGCCCTGTCGGCATTGGCTCCTAGGGTCTTTATATAGTAATGGGAGAGTTCCCAGGGAAACACACCAAGATGCAAATAACAAAAAAGCAAAACAAATTCTCTTTTAAATAGAATTTTTTATCATATACTACCAATTAAGAGGTGAAACACGTCGCAGGCTAACCTCCAGTGGAGCCGGTTGCTGTCCACAGCCCTGTCGGTATCGGTCCTAGGATCTTTATATAGTACTGGTATTGTTACCGGAAAACACACAATTATGAGGAAAAAAAAATTAAAAATTTCTCTTTTAAATAGTATTTATTATCATATACTACCAATGAAGAGGTAACACACGTCGCAGGCTAACCTCCAGTGGAGTTGGCTGCTGTCCACAGCCCTGTCGGCATTGGCTCCTAGGGTCTTTATATAGTAATGGGAGAGTTCCCAGGGAAACACACCAAGATGCAAATAACAAAAAAGCAAAACAAATTCTCTTTTAAATAGAATTTTTTATCATATACCAATTAAGAGGTGAAACACGTCGCAGGCTAACCTCCAGTGGAGCCGGTTGCTGTCCACAGCCCTGTCGGTATCGGTCCTAGGATCTTTATATAGTACTGGTATTGTTACCGGAAAACACACAATTATGAGGAAAAAAAAAAATTAAAAATTTCTCTTTTAAATAGTATTTATTATCATATACTACCAATGAAGAGGTAACACACGTCGCAGGCTAACCTCCAGTGGAGTTGGCTGCTGTCCACAGCCCTGTCGGCATTGGCTCCTAGGGTCTTTATATAGTAATGGGAGAGTTCCCAGGGAAACACACCAAGATGCAAATAACAAAAAAACAAAACAAATTCTCTTTTTAATAGAATTTTTTATCATATACTACCAATTAAGAGGTGAAACACGTCGCAGGCTAACCTCCAGTGGAGCTGGTTGCTGTCCACAGCCCTCTCGGTATCGGTCCTAGGATCTTTATATAGTACTGGTATTGTTACCGGAAAACACGCAATTATGAGGAAAAAAAAAAATTAAAAATTTCTCTTTTAAATAGTATTTATTATCATATACTACCAATGAAGAGGTAACACACGTTGCAGGCTAACCTCCAGTGGAGTTGGCTGCTGTCCACAGCCCTGTCGGCATTGGGTCCTAGGGTCTTTATATAGTAATGGGAGAGTTCCCAGGGAAACACACCAAGATGCAAATAACAAAAAAACAAAACAAATTCTCTTTTAAATAGAATTTTTTATCATATACTACCAATTAAGAGGTGAAACACGTCGCAGGCTAACCTCCAGTGGAGCTGGTTGCTGTCCACAGCCCTCTCGGTATCGGTCCTAGGATCTTTATATAGTACTGGTATTGTTACCGGAAAACACACAATTATGAGGGAAAAAAAATTAAAAATTTCTCTTTTAAATAGTATTTATTATCATATACTACCAATGAAGAGGTAACACACGTCGCAGGCTAACCTCCAGTGGAGTTGGCTGCTGTCCACATCCCTGTCGGCATTGGCTCCTAGGGTCTTTATATAGTAATGGGAGAGTTCCCAGGGAAACACACCAAGATGCAAATAACAAAAAAACAAAACAAATTCTCTTTTAAATAGAATTTTTTATCATATACCAATTAAGAGGTGAAACACGTCGCAGGCTAACCTCCAGTGGAGCCGGTTGCTGTCCACAGCCCTGTCGGTATCGGTCCTAGGATCTTTATATAGTACTGGTATTGTTACCGGAAAACACGCAATTATGAGGAAAAAAAAATTAAAAATTTCTCTTTTAAATAGTATTTATTATTATATACTACCAATGAAGAGGTAACACACGTTGCAGGCTAACCTCCAGTGGAGTTGGCTGCTGTCCACAGCCCTGTCGGCATTGGCTCCTAGGGTCTTTATATAGTAATGGGAGAGTTCCCAGGGAAACACACCAAGATGCAAATAACAAAAAAGCAAAACAAATTCTCTTTTAAATAGAATTTTTTATCATATACTACCAATTAAGAGGTGAAACACGTCGCAGGCTAACCTCCAGTGGAGCCGGTTGCTGTCCACAGCCCTGTCGGTATCGGTCCTAGGATCTTTATATAGTACTGGTATTGTTACCGGAAAACACACAATTATGAGGAAAAAAAAATTAAAAATTTCTCTTTTAAATAGTATTTATTATCATATACTACCAATGAAGAGGTAACACACGTCGCAGGCTAACCTCCAGTGGAGTTGGCTGCTGTCCACAGCCCTGTCGGCATTGGCTCCTAGGGTCTTTATATAGTAATGGGAGAGTTCCCAGGGAAACACACCAAGATGCAAATAACAAAAAAGCAAAACAAATTCTCTTTTAAATAGAATTTTTTATCATATACCAATTAAGAGGTGAAACACGTCGCAGGCTAACCTCCAGTGGAGCCGGTTGCTGTCCACAGCCCTGTCGGTATCGGTCCTAGGATCTTTATATAGTACTGGTATTGTTACCGGAAAACACACAATTATGAGGAAAAAAAAAAATTAAAAATTTCTCTTTTAAATAGTATTTATTATCATATACTACCAATGAAGAGGTAACACACGTCGCAGGCTAACCTCCAGTGGAGTTGGCTGCTGTCCACAGCCCTGTCGGCATTGGCTCCTAGGGTCTTTATATAGTAATGGGAGAGTTCCCAGGGAAACACACCAAGATGCAAATAACAAAAAAACAAAACAAATTCTCTTTTTAATAGAATTTTTTATCATATACTACCAATTAAGAGGTGAAACACGTCGCAGGCTAACCTCCAGTGGAGCTGGTTGCTGTCCACAGCCCTCTCGGTATCGGTCCTAGGATCTTTATATAGTACTGGTATTGTTACCGGAAAACACGCAATTATGAGGAAAAAAAAAATTAAAAATTTCTCTTTTAAATAGTATTTATTATCATATACTACCAATGAAGAGGTAACACACGTTGCAGGCTAACCTCCAGTGGAGTTGGCTGCTGTCCACAGCCCTGTCGGCATTGGGTCCTAGGGTCTTTATATAGTAATGGGAGAGTTCCCAGGGAAACACACCAAGATGCAAATAACAAAAAAACAAAACAAATTCTCTTTTAAATAGAATTTTTTATCATATACTACCAATTAAGAGGTGAAACACGTCGCAGGCTAACCTCCAGTGGAGCTGGTTGCTGTCCACAGCCCTCTCGGTATCGGTCCTAGGATCTTTATATAGTACTGGTATTGTTACCGGAAAACACACAATTATGAGGGAAAAAAAATTAAAAATTTCTCTTTTAAATAGTATTTATTATCATATACTACCAATGAAGAGGTAACACACGTCGCAGGCTAACCTCCAGTGGAGTTGGCTGCTGTCCACATCCCTGTCGGCATTGGCTCCTAGGGTCTTTATATAGTAATGGGAGAGTTCCCAGGGAAACACACCAAGATGCAAATAACAAAAAAACAAAACAAATTCTCTTTTAAATAGAATTTTTTATCATATACCAATTAAGAGGTGAAACACGTCGCAGGCTAACCTCCAGTGGAGCCGGTTGCTGTCCACAGCCCTGTCGGTATCGGTCCTAGGATCTTTATATAGTACTGGTATTGTTACCGGAAAACACGCAATTATGAGGAAAAAAAAATTAAAAATTTCTCTTTTAAATAGTATTTATTATTATATACTACCAATGAAGAGGTAACACACGTTGCAGGCTAACCTCCAGTGGAGTTGGCTGCTGTCCACAGCCCTGTCGGCATTGGCTCCTAGGGTCTTTATATAGTAATGGGAGAGTTCCCAGGGAAACACACCAAGATGCAAATAACAAAAAAACAAAACAAATTCTCTTTTAAATAGAATTTTTTTATCATATACTACCAATTAAGAGGTGAAACACGTCGCAGGCTAACCTCCAGTGGAGCTGGTTGCTGTCCACAGCCCTGTCGGTATCGGTCCTAGGATCTTTATATAGTACTGGTATTGTTACCGGAAAACACACAATTATGAGGGAAAAAAAATTAAAAATTTCTCTTTTAAATAGTATTTATTATCATATACTACCAATGAAGAGGTAACACACGTCGCAGGCTAACCTCCAGTGGAGTTGGCTGCTGTCCACATCCCTGTCGGCATTGGCTCCTAGGGTCTTTATATAGTAATGGGAGAGTTCCCAGGGAAACACACCAAGATGCAAATAACAAAAAAACAAAACAAATTCTCTTTTAAATAGAATTTTTTATCATATACTACCAATTAAGAGGTGAAACACGTCGCAGGCTAACCTCCAGTGGAGCCGGTTGCTGTCCACAGCCCTGTCGGTATCGGTCCTAGGATCTTTATATAGTACTGGTATCGTTACCGGAAAACACACAATTATGAGGAAAAAAAAATTAAAAATTTCTCTTTTAAATAGTATTTATTATCATATACTACCAATGAAGAGGTAACACACGTCGCAGGCTAACCTCCAGTGGAGTTGGCTGCTGTCCACAGCCCTGTCGGCATTGGCTCCTAGGGTCTTTATATAGTAATGGGAGAGTTCCCAGGGAAACACACCAAGATGCAAATAACAAAAAAACAAAACAAATTCTCTTTTAAATAGAATTTTTTATCATATACTACCAATTAAGAGGTGAAACACGTCGCAGGCTAACCTCCAGTGGAGCTGGTTGCTGTCCACAGCCCTGTCGGTATCGGTCCTAGGATCTTTATATAGTACTGGTATTGTTACCGGAAAACACACAATTATGAGGAAAAAAAAATTAAAAATTTCTCTTTTAAATAGTATTTATTATCATATACTACCAATGAAGAGGTAACACACGTCGCAGGCTAACCTCCAGTGGAGTTGGCTGCTGTCCACAGCCCTGTCGGCATTGGCTCCTAGGGTCTTTATATAGTAATGGGAGAGTTCCCAGGGAAACACACCAAGATGCAAATAACAAAAAAACATAACAAATTCTCTTTTAAATAGAATTTTTTATCATATACTACCAATTAAGAGGTGAAACACGTCGCAGGCTAACCTCCAGTGGAGCTGGTTGCTGTCCACAGCCCTATCGGTATCGGTCCTAGGATCTTTATATAGTACTGGTATTGTTACCGGAAAACACACAATTATGAGGAAAAAAAAATTAAAAATTTCTCTTTTAAATAGTATTTATTATCATATACTACCAATGAAGAGGTAACACACGTCGCAGGCTAACCTCCAGTGGAGTTGGCTGCTGTCCACAGCCCTGTCGGCATTGGCTCCTAGGGTCTTTATATAGTAATGGGAGAGTTCCCAGGGAAACACACCAAGATGCAAATAACAAAAAAACAAAACAAATTCTCTTTTAAATAGAATTTTTTATCATATACTACCAATTAAGAGGTGAAACACGTCGCAGGCTAACCTCCAGTGGAGCCGGTTGCTGTCCACAGCGATGTCGGTATCGGTCCTAGGATCTTTATATAGTACTGGTATTGTTACCGGAAAACACACAATTATGAGGAAAAAAAAATTAAAAATTTCTCTTTTAAATAGTATTTATTATCATATACTACCAATGAAGAGGTAACACACGTCGCAGGCTAACCTCCAGTGGAGTTGGCTGCTGTCCACAGCCCTGTCGGCATTGGCTCCTAGGGTCTTTATATAGTAATGGGAGAGTTCCCAGGGAAACACACCAAGATGCAAATAACAAAAAAACAAAACAAATTCTCTTTTAAATAGATTTTTTTATCATATACTACCAATTAAGAGGTGAAACACGTCGCAGGCTAACCTCCGGTGGAGCCGGTTGCTGTCCACAGCCCTGTCGGTATCGGTCCTAGGATCTTTATATAGTACTGGTATTGTTACCGGAAAACACACAATTATGAGGAAAAAAAAATTAAAAATTTCTCTTTTAAATAGTATTTATTATCATATACTACCAATGAAGAGGTAACACACGTCGCAGGCTAACCTCCAGTGGAGTTGGCTGCTGTCCACAGCCCTGTCGGCATTGGCTCCTAGGGTCTTTATATAGTAATGGGAGAGTTCCCAGGGAAACACACCAAGATGCAAATAACAAAAAAACAAAACAAATTCTCTTTTAAATAGAATTTTTTATCATATACTACCAATTAAGAGGTGAAACACGTCGCAGGCTAACCTCCAGTGGAGCCGGTTGCTGTCCACAGCGCTGTCGGTATCGGTCCTAGGATCTTTATATAGTACTGGTATTGTTACCAGAAAACACACAATTATGAGGAAAAAAAAATTAAAAATTTCTCTTTTAAATAGTATTTATTATCATATACTACCAATGAAGAGGTAACACACGTCGCAGGCTAACCTCCAGTGGAGTTGGCTGCTGTCCACAGCCCTGTCGGCATTGGCTCCTAGGGTCTTTATATAGTAATGGGAGAGTTCCCAGGGAAACACACCAAGATGCAAATAACAAAAAAACAAAACAAATTCTCTTTTAAATAGAATTTTTTATCATATACTACCAATTAAGAGGTGAAACACGTCGCAGGCTAACCTCCAGTGGAGCTGGTTGCTGTCCACAGCCCTGTCGGTATCGGTCCTAGGATCTTTATATAGTACTGGTATTGTTACCGGAAAACACACAATTATGAGGAAAAAAAATTAAAAATTTCTCTTTTAAATAGTATTTATTATCATATACTACCAATGAAGAGGTAACACACGTCGCAGGCTAACCTCCAGTGGAGTTGGCTGCTGTCCACAGCCCTGTCGGCATTGGCTCCTAGGGTCTTTATATAGTAATGGGAGAGTTCCCAGGGAAACACACCAAGATGCAAATAACAAAAAAACAAAACAAATTCTCTTTTAAATAGAATTTTTTATCATATACTACCAATTAAGAGGTGAAACACGTCGCAGGCTAACCTCCGGTGGAGCCGGTTGCTGTCCACAGCCCTGTCGGTATCGGTCCTAGGATCTTTATATAGTACTGGTATTGTTACCGGAAAACACACAATTATGAGGAAAAAAAATTAAAAATTTCTCTTTTAAATAGTATTTATTATCATATAATACCAATGAAGAGGTAACACACGTCGCAGGCTAACCTCCAGTGGAGTTGGCTGCTGTCCACAGCCCTGTCGGCATTGGCTCCTAGGGTCTTTATATAGTAATGGGAGAGTTCCCAGGGAAACACACCAAGATGCAAATAACAAAAAAACAAAACAAATTCTCTTTTAAATAGAATTTTTTATCATATACTACCAATTAAGAGGTGAAACACGTCGCAGACTAACCTCCAGTGGAGCTGGTTGCTGTCCACAGCCCTGTCGGTATCGGTCCTAGGATCTTTATATAGTACTGGTATTGTTACCGGAAAACACACAATTATGTGGAAAAAAAATTAAAAATTTCTCTTTTAAATAGTATTTATTATCATATACTACCAATGAAGAGGTAACACACGTCGCAGGCTAACCTCCAGTGGAGTTGGCTGCTGTCCACAGCCCTGTCGGCATTGGCTCCTAGGGTCTTTATATAGTAATGGGAGAGTTCCCAGGGAAACACACCAAGATGCAAATAACAAAAAAACAAAACAAATTCTCTTTTAAATAGAATTTTTTATCATATACTACCAATTAAGAGGTGAAACACGTCGCAGGCTAACCTCCAGTGGAGCTGGTTGCTGTCCACAGCCCTGTCGGTATCGGTCCTAGGATCTTTATATAGTACTGGTATTGTTACCGGAAAACACACAATTATGAGGAAAAAAATTAAAAATTTCTCTTTTAAATAGTATTTATTATCATATACTACCAATGAAGAGGTAACACACGTCGCAGGCTAACCTCCAGTGGAGTTGGCTGCTGTCCACAGCCCTGTCGGCATTGGCTCCTAGGGTCTTTATATAGTAATGGGAGAGTTCCCAGGGAAACACACCAAGATGCAAATAACAAAAAAACAAAACAAATTCTCTTTTAAATAGAATTTTTTATCATATACTACCAATTAAGGGCTGAAACACGTCGCAGGCTAACCTCCAGTGGAGCCGGTTGCTGTCCACAGGGCTGTCGGTATCGGTCCTAGGATCTTTATATAGTACTGGTATTGTTACCGGAAAACACACAATTATGAGGAAAAAAAAATTAAAAATTTCTCTTTTAAATAGTATTTATTATCATATACTACCAATGAAGAGGTAACACACGTCGCAGGCTAACCTCCAGTGGAGTTGGCTGCTGTCCACAGCCCTGTCGGCATTGGCTCCTAGGGTCTTTATATAGTAATGGGAGAGTTCCCAGAGAAACACACCAAGATGCAAATAACAAAAAAACAAAACAAATTCTCTTTTAAATAGATTTTTTTATCATATACTACCAATTAAGAGGTGAAACACGTCGCAGGCTAACCTCCGGTGGAGCCGGTTGCTGTCCACAGCGCTGTCGGTATCGGTCCTAGGATCTTTATATAGTACTGGTATTGTTACCGGAAAACACACAATTATGAGGAAAAAAAAATTAAAAATTTCTCTTTTAAATAGTATTTATTATCATATACTACCAATGAAGAGGTAACACACGTCGCAGGCTAACCTCCAGTGGAGTTGGCTGCTGTCCACAGCCCTGTCGGCATTGGCTCCTAGGGTCTTTATATAGTAATGGGAGAGTTCCCAGGGAAACACACCAAGATGCAAATAACAAAAAAACAAAACAAATTCTCTTTTAAATAGAATTTTTTATCATATACTACCAATTAAGAGGTGAAACACGTCGCAGGCTAACCTCCAGTGGAGCCGGTTGCTGTCCACAGCGCTGTCGGTATCGGTCCTAGGATCTTTATATAGTACTGGTATTGTTACCGGAAAACACACAATTATGAGGAAAAAAAAATTAAAAATTTCTCTTTTAAATAGTATTTATTATCATATACTACCAATGAAGAGGTAACACACGTCGCAGGCTAACCTCCAGTGGAGTTGGCTGCTGTCCACAGCCCTGTCGGTATCGGTCCTAGGATCTTTATATAGTACTGGTATTGTTACCGGAAAACACACAATTATGAGGAAAAAAAATTAAAAATTTCTCTTTTAAATAGTATTTATTATCATATACTACCAATGAAGAGGTAACACACGTCGCAGGCTAACCTCCAGTGGAGTTGGCTGCTGTCCACAGCCCTGTCGGCATTGGCTCCTAGGGTCTTTATATAGTAATGGGAGAGTTCCCAGGGAAACACACCAAGATGCAAATAACAAAAAAACAAAACAAATTCTCTTTTAAATAGAATTTTTTATCATATACTACCAATTAAGAGGTGAAACACGTCGCAGGCTAACCTCCAGTGGAGCCGGTTGCTGTCCACAGCCCTGTCGGTATCGGTCCTAGGATCTTTATATAGTACTGGTATTGTTACCGGAAAACACACAATTATGAGGAAAAAAAATTAAAAATTTCTCTTTTAAATAGTATTTATTATCATATACTACCAATGAAGAGGTAACACACGTCGCAGGCTAATCTCCAGTGGAGTTGGCTGCTGTCCACAGCCCTGTCGGCATTGGCTCCTAGGGTCTTTATATAGTAATGGGAGAGTTCCCAGGGAAACACACCAAGATGCAAATAACAAAAAAACAAAACAAATTCTCTTTTAAATAGAATTTTTTATCATATACTACCAATTAAGAGGTGAAACACGTCGCAGGCTAACCTCCAGTGGAGCTGGTTGCTGTCCACAGCCCTGTCGGTATCGGTCCTAGGATCTTTATATAGTACTGGTATTGTTACCGGAAAACACACAATTATGAGGAAAAAAAATTAAAAATTTCTCTTTTAAATAGTATTTATTATCATATACTACCAATGAAGAGGTAACACACGTCGCAGGCTAACCTCCAGTGGAGTTGGCTGCTGTCCACAGCCCTGTCGGCATTGGCTCCTAGGGTCTTTATATAGTAATGGGAGAGTTCCCAGGGAAACACACCAAGATGCAAATAACAAAAAAACAAAACAAATTCTCTTTTAAATAGAATTTTTTATCATATACTACCAATTAAGAGGTGAAACACGTCGCAGGCTAACCTCCAGTGGAGCCGGTTGCTGTCCACAGCCCTGTCGGTATCGGTCCTAGGATCTTTATATAGTACTGGTATTGTTACCGGAAAACACACAATTATGAGGAAAAAAAATTAAAAATTTCTCTTTTAAATAGTATTTATTATCATATACTACCAATGAAGAGGTAACACACGTCGCAGGCTAATCTCCAGTGGAGTTGGCTGCTGTCCACAGCCCTGTCGGCATTGGCTCCTAGGGTCTTTATATAGTAATGGGAGAGTTCCCAGGGAAACACACCAAGATCCAAATAACAAAAAAACAAAACAAATTCTCTTTTAAATAGAATTTTTTATCATATACTACCAATTAAGAGGTGAAACACGTCGCAGGCTAACCTCCAGTGGAGCCGGTTGCTGTCCACAGCCCTGTCGGTATCGGTCCTAGGATCTTTATATAGTACTGGTATTGTTACCGGAAAACACACAATTATAAGGAAAAAAAAATTAAAAATTTCTCTTTTAAATAGTATTTATTATCATATACTACCAATGAAGAGGTAACACACGTCGCAGGCTAACCTCCAGTGGAGTTGGCTGCTGTCCACAGCCCTGTCGGCATTGGCTCCTAGGGTCTTTATATAGTAATGGGAGAGTTCCCAGGGAAACACACCAAGATGCAAATAACAAAAAAACAAAACAAATTCTCTTTTAAATAGAATTTTTTATCATATACTACCAATTAAGAGGTGAAACACGTCGCAGGCTAACCTCCAGTGGAGCCGGTTGCTGTCCACAGCCCTGTCGGTATCGGTCCTAGGATCTTTATATAGTACTGGTATTGTTACCGGAAAACACACAATTATGAGGAAAAAAAAATTAAAAATTTCTCTTTTAAATAGTATTTATTATCATATACTACCAATGAAGAGGTAACACACGTCGCAGGCTAACCTCCAGTGGAGTTGGCTGCTGTCCACAGCCCTGTCGGCATTGGCTCCTAGGGTCTTTATATAGTAATGGGAGAGTTCCCAGGGAAACACACCAAGATGCAAATAACAAAAAAACAAAACAAATTCTCTTTTAAATAGAATTTTTTATCATATACTACCAATTAAGAGGTGAAACACGTCGCAGGCTAACCTCCAGTGGAGCTGGTTGCTGTCCACAGCCCTGTCGGTATCGGTCCTAGGATCTTTATATAGTACTGGTATTGTTACCGGAAAACACACAATTATGAGAAAAAAAAAATTAAAAATTTCTCTTTTAAATAGTATTTATTATCATATACTACCAATGAAGAGGTAACACACGTCGCAGGCTAACCTCCAGTGGAGTTGGCTGCTGTCCACAGCCCTGTCGGCATTGGCTCCTAGGGTCTTTATATAGTAATGGGAGAGTTCCCAGGGAAACACACCAAGATGCAAATAACAAAAAAACAAAACAAATTCTCTTTTAAATAGAATTTTTTATCATATACTACCAATTAAGAGGTGAAACACGTCGCAGGCTAACCTCCAGTGGAGCCGGTTGCTGTCCACAGCCCTGTCGGTATCGGTCCTAGGATCTTTATATAGTACTGGTATTGTTACCGGAAAACACACAATTATGAGGAAAAAAAAATTAAAAATTTCTCTTTTAAATAGTATTTATTATCATATACTACCAATGAAGAGGTAACACACGTCGCAGGCTAACCTCCAGTGGAGTTGGCTGCTGTCCACAGCCCTGTCGGCATTGGCACCTAGGGTCTTTATATAGTAATGGGAGAGTTCCCAGGGAAACACACCAAGATGCAAATAACAAAAAAACAAAACAAATTCTCTTTTCAATAGAATTTTTTATCATATACTACCAATTAAGAGGTGAAACACGTCGCAGGCTAACCTCCAGTGGAGCTGGTTGCTGTCCACAGCCCTGTCGGTATCGGTCCTAGGATCTTTATATAGTACTGGTATTGTTACCGGAAAACACACAATTATGAGAAAAAAAAAATTAAAAATTTCTCTTTTAAATAGTATTTATTATCATATACTACCAATGAAGAGGTAACACACGTCGCAGGCTAACCTCCAGTGGAGTTGGCTGCTGTCCACAGCCCTGTCGGCATTGGCTCCTAGGGTCTTTATATAGTAATGGGAGAGTTCCCAGGGAAACACACCAAGATGCAAATAACAAAAAAACAAAACAAATTCTCTTTTAAATAGAATTTTTTATCATATACTACCAATTAAGAGGTGAAACACGTCGCAGGCTAACCTCCAGTGGAGCTGGTTGCTGTCCACAGCCCTGTCGGTATCGGTCCTAGAATCTTTATATAGTACTGGTATTGTTACCCGGAAAACACACAATTATGAGGAAAAAAAAATTAAAAATTTCTCTTTTAAATAGTATTTATTATCATATACTACCAATGAAGAGGTAACACACGTCGCAGGCTAACCTCCAGTGGAGTTGGCTGCTGTCCACAGCCCTGTCGGCATTGGCTCCTAGGGTCTTTATATAGTAATGGGAGAGTTCCCAGGGAAACATACCAAGATGCAAATAACAAAAAAACAAAACAAATTCTCTTTTAAATAGAATTTTTTATCATATACTACCAATTAAGAGGTGAAACACGTCGCAGGCTAACCTCCAGTGGAGCCGGTTGCTGTCCACAGCCCTGTCGGTATCGGTCCTAGGATCTTTATATAGTACTGGTATTGTTACCGGAAAACACACAATTATGAGGAAAAAAAATTAAAAATTTCTCTTTTAAATAGTATTTATTATCATATAATACCAATGAAGAGGTAACACACGTCGCAGGCTAACCTCCAGTGGAGTTGGCTGCTGTCCACAGCCCTGTCGGCATTGGCTCCTAGGGTCTTTATATAGTAATGGGAGAGTTCCCAGGGAAACACACTAAGATGCAAATAACAAAAAAACAAAACAAATTCTCTTTTAAATAGAATTTTTTATCATATACTACCAATTAAGAGGTGAAACACGTCGCAGGCTAACCCCCAGTGGAGCCGGTTGCTGTCCACAGCCCTGTCGGTATCGGTCCTAGGATCTTTATATAGTACTGGTATTGTTACCGGAAAACACACAATTATGAGGAAAAAAAATTAAAAATTTCTCTTTTAAATAGTATTTATTATCATATACTACCAATGAAGAGGTAACACACGTCGCAGGCTAACCTCCAGTGGAGTTGGCTGCTGTCCACAGCCCTGTCGGCATTGGCTCCTAGGGTCTTTATATAGTAATGGGAGAGTTCCCAGGGAAACACACCAAGATGCAAATAACAAAAAAACAAAACAAATTCTCTTTTAAATAGAATTTTTTATCATATACTACCAATTAAGAGGTGAAACACGTCGCAGGCTAACCTCCAGTGGAGCTGGTTGCTGTCCACAGCCCTGTCGGTATCGGTCCTAGGATCTTTATATAGTACTGGTATTGTTACCGGAAAACCCACAATTATGAGGAAAAAAAAATTAAAAATTTCTCTTTTAAATAGTATTTATTATCATATACTACCAATGAAGAGGTAACACACATCGCAGACTAACCTCCAGTGGAGTTGGCTGCTGTCCACAGCCCTGTCGGCATTGGCTCCTAGGTTCTTTATATAGTAATGGGAGAGTTCCCAGGTAAACACACCAAGATGCAAATAACAAAAAAACAAAACAAATTCTCTTTTAAATAGAATTTTTTTATCATATACTACCAATTAAGAGGTGAAACACGTCGCAGGCTAACCTCCAGTGGAGCTGGTTGCTGTCCACAGCCCTGTCGGTATCGGTCCTAGGATCTTTATATAGTACTGGTATTGTTACCGGAAAACACACAATTATGAGGAAAAAAAATTAAAAATTTCTCTTTTAAATAGTATTTATTATCATATACTACCAATGAAGAGGTAACACACGTCGCAGGCTAACCTCCAGTGGAGTTGGCTGCTGTCCACAGCCCTGTCGGCATTGGCTCCGAGGGTCTTTATATAGTAATGGGAGAGTTCCCAGGGAAACACACCAAGATGCAAATAACAAAAAAACAAAACAAATTCTCTTTTAAATAGAATTTTTTATCATATACTACCAATTAAGAGGTGAAACACGTCGCAGGCTAACCTCCGGTGGAGCCGGTTGCTGTCCACAGCCCTGTCGGTATCGGTCCTAGGATCTTTATATAGTACTGGTATTGTTACCAGAAAACACACAATTATGAGGAAAAAAAATTAAAAATTTCTCTTTTAAATAGTATTTATTATCATATACTACCAATGAAGAGGTAACACACGTCACAGGCTAATCTCCAGTGGAGTTGGCTGCTGTCCACAGCCCTTTTGGCATTGGCTCCTAGGGTCTTTATATAGTAATGGGAGAGTTCCCAGGGAAACACACCAAGATGCAAATAACAAAAAAACAAAACAAATTCTCTTTTAAATAGAATTTTTTATCATATACTACCAATTAAGAGGTGAAACACGTCGCAGGCTAACCTCCAGTGGAGCTGGTTGCTGTCCACAGCCCTGTCGGTATCGGTCCTAGGATCTTTATATAGTACTGGTATTGTTACCGGAAAACACACAATTATGAGGAAAAAAAAATTAAAAATTTCTCTTTTAAATAGTATTTATTATCATATACTACCAATGAAGAGGTAACACACGTCGCAGGCTAACCTCCAGTGGAGTTGGCTGCTGTCCACAGCCCTGTCGGCATTGGCTCCTAGGGTCTTTATATAGTAATGGGAGAGTTCCCAGGGAAACACACCAAGATGCAAATAACAAAAAAACAAAACAAATTCTCTTTTAAATAGAATTTTTTATCATATACTACCAATTAAGAGGTGAAACACGTCGCAGGCTAACCTTCAGTGGAGCCGGTTGCTGTCCACAGCCCTGTCGGTATCGGTCCTAGGATCTTTATATAGTACTGGTATTGTTACCGGGAAACACACAATTATGAGGAAAAAAAAATTAAAAATTTCTCTTTTAAATAGTATTTATTATCATATACTACCAATGAAGAGGTAACACACGTCGCAGGCTAACCTCCAGTGGAGTTGGCTGCTGTCCACAGCCCTGTCGGCATTGGCTCCTAGGGTCTTTATATAGTAATGGGAGAGTTCCCAGGGAAACATACCAAGATGCAAATAACAAAAAAACAAAACAAATTCTCTTTTAAATAGAATTTTTTATCATATACTACCAATTAAGAGGTGAAACACGTCGCAGGCTAACCTCCAGTGGAGCTGGTTGCTGTCCACAGCCCTGTCGGTATCGGTCCTAGGATCTTTATATAGTACTGGTATTGTTACCGGAAAACACACAATTATGAGGAAAAAAAATTAAAAATTTCTCTTTTAAATAGTATTTATTATCATATACTACCAATGAAGAGGTAACACACGTCGCAGGCTAACCTCCAGTGGAGTTGGGTGCTGTCCACAGCCCTGTCGGCATTGGCTCCTAGGGTCTTTATATAGTAATGGGAGAGTTCCCAGGGAAACACGCCAAGATGCAAATAACAAAAAAACAAAACAAATTCTCTTTTAAATAGAATTTTTTATCATATACTACAAATTAAGAGGTGAAACACGTCGCAGGCTAACCTCCAGTGGAGTTGGCTGCTGTCCACAGCCCTGTCGGCATTGGCTCCTAGGGTCTTTATATAGTAATGGGAGAGTTCCCAGGGAAACACACCAAGATGCAAATAACAAAAAAACAAAACAAATTCTCTTTTAAATAGAATTTTTTATCATATACTACCAATTAAGAGGTGAAACACGTCGCAGGCTAACCTTCAGTGGAGCCGGTTGCTGTCCACAGCCCTGTCGGTATCGGTCCTAGGATCTTTATATAGTACTGGTATTGTTACCGGGAAACACACAATTATGAGGAAAAAAAAATTAAAAATTTCTCTTTTAAATAGTATTTATTATCATATACTACCAATGAAGAGGTAACACACGTCGCAGGCTAACCTCCAGTGGAGTTGGCTGCTGTCCACAGCCCTGTCGGCATTGGCTCCTAGGGTCTTTATATAGTAATGGGAGAGTTCCCAGGGAAACATACCAAGATGCAAATAACAAAAAAACAAAACAAATTCTCTTTTAAATAGAATTTTTTATCATATACTACCAATTAAGAGGTGAAACACGTCGCAGGCTAACCTCCAGTGGAGCTGGTTGCTGTCCACAGCCCTGTCGGTATCGGTCCTAGGATCTTTATATAGTACTGGTATTGTTACCGGAAAACACACAATTATGAGGAAAAAAAATTAAAAATTTCTCTTTTAAATAGTATTTATTATCATATACTACCAATGAAGAGGTAACACACGTCGCAGGCTAACCTCCAGTGGAGTTGGCTGCTGTCCACAGCCCTGTCGGCATTGGCTCCTAGGGTCTTTATATAGTAATGGGAGAGTTCCCAGAAAACACACCAAGATGCAAATAACAAAAAAACAAAACAAATTCTCTTTTAAATAGAATTTTTTATCATATACTACCAATTAAGAGGTGAAACACGTCGCAGGCTAACCTCCAGTGGAGCTGGTTGCTGTCCACAGCCCTGTCGGTATCGGTCCTAGGATCTTTATATAGTACTGGTATTGTTACCGGAAAACACACAATTATGAGGAAAAAAAATTAAAAATTTCTCTTTTAAATAGTATTTATTATCATATACTACCAATGAAGAGGTAACACACGTCGCAGGCTAACCTCCAGTGGAGTTGGGTGCTGTCCACAGCCCTGTCGGCATTGGCTCCTAGGGTCTTTATATAGTAATGGGAGAGTTCCCAGGGAAACACGCCAAGATGCAAATAACAAAAAAACAAAACAAATTCTCTTTTAAATAGAATTTTTTATCATATACTACAAATTAAGAGGTGAAACACGTCGCAGGCTAACCTCCAGTGGAGTTGGCTGCTGTCCACAGCCCTGTCGGCATTGGCTCCTAGGGTCTTTATATAGTAATGGGAGAGTTCCCAGGGAAACACACCAAGATGCAAATAACAAAAAAACAAAACAAATTCTCTTTTAAATAGAATTTTTTATCATATACTACCAATTAAGAGGTGAAACACGTCGCAGGCTAACCTTCAGTGGAGCCGGTTGCTGTCCACAGCCCTGTCGGTATCGGTCCTAGGATCTTTATATAGTACTGGTATTGTTACCGGGAAACACACAATTATGAGGAAAAAAAAATTAAAAATTTCTCTTTTAAATAGTATTTATTATCATATACTACCAATGAAGAGGTAACACACGTCGCAGGCTAACCTCCAGTGGAGTTGGCTGCTGTCCACAGCCCTGTCGGCATTGGCTCCTAGGGTCTTTATATAGTAATGGGAGAGTTCCCAGGGAAACATACCAAGATGCAAATAACAAAAAAACAAAACAAATTCTCTTTTAAATAGAATTTTTTATCATATACTACCAATTAAGAGGTGAAACACGTCGCAGGCTAACCTCCAGTGGAGCTGGTTGCTGTCCACAGCCCTGTCGGTATCGGTCCTAGGATCTTTATATAGTACTGGTATTGTTACCGGAAAACACACAATTATGAGGAAAAAAAATTAAAAATTTCTCTTTTAAATAGTATTTATTATCATATACTACCAATGAAGAGGTAACACACGTCGCAGGCTAACCTCCAGTGGAGTTGGCTGCTGTCCACAGCCCTGTCGGCATTGGCTCCTAGGGTCTTTATATAGTAATGGGAGAGTTCCCAGGGAAACACACCAAGATGCAAATAACAAAAAAACAAAACAAATTCTCTTTTAAATAGAATTTTTTATCATATACTACCAATTAAGAGGTGAAACACGTCGCAGGCTAACCTCCAGTGGAGCCGGTTGCTGTCCACAGCCCTGTCGGTATCGGTCCTAGGATCTTTATATAGTACTGGTATTGTTACCGGAAAACACACAATTATGAGGAAAAAAAAATTAAAAATTTCTCTTTTAAATAGTATTTATTATCATATACTACCAATGAAGAGGTAACACACGTCGCAGGCTAACCTCCAGTGGAGCTGGTTGCTGTCCACAGCCCTGTCGGTATCGGTCCTAGGATCTTTATATAGTACTGGTATTGTTACCGGAAAACACACAATTATGAGGAAAAAAAATTAAAAATTTCTCTTTTAAATAGTATTTATTATCATATACTACCAATGAAGAGGTAACACACGTCGCAGGCTAACCTCCAGTGGAGTTGGCTGCTGTCCACAGCCCTGTCGGCATTGGCTCCTAGGGTCTTTATATAGTAATGGGAGAGTTCCCAGGGAAACACACCAAGATGCAAATAACAAAAAAACAAAACAAATTCTCTTTTAAATAGAATTTTTTATCATATACTACCAATTAAGAGGTGAAACACGTCGCAGGCTAACCTCCAGTGGAGCCGGTTGCTGTCCACAGCCCTGTCGGTATCGGTCCTAGGATCTTTATATAGTACTGGTATTGTTACCGGAAAACACACAATTATGAGGAAAAAAAAATTAAAAATTTCTCTTTTAAATAGTATTTATTATCATATACTACCAATGAAGAGGTAACACACGTCGCAGGCTAACCTCCAGTGGAGCTGGTTGCTGTCCACAGCCCTGTCGGTATCGGTCCTAGGATCTTTATATAGTACTGGTATTGTTACCGGAAAACACACAATTATGAGGAAAAAAAATTAAAAATTTCTCTTTTAAATAGTATTTATTATCATATACTACCAATGAAAAGGTAACACACGTTGCAGGCTAACCTCCAGTGGAGCTGGTTGCTGTCCACAGCCCTGTCGGTATCGGTCCTAGGATCTTTATATAGTACTGGTATTGATACCGGAAAACACACAATTATGAGGAAAAAAAAATTAAAAATTTCTCTTTTAAATAGTATTTATTATCATATACTACCAATGAAGAGGTAACACACGTCGCAGGCTAACCTCCAGTGGAGCTGGTTGCTGTCCACAGCCCTGTCGGTATCGGTCCTAGGATCTTTATATAGTACTGGTATTGTTACCGGAAAACACACAATTATGAGGAAAAAAAATTAAAAATTTCTCTTTTAAATAGTATTTATTATCATATACTACCAATGAAGAGGTAACACACGTCGCAGGCTAACCTCCAGTGGAGCTGGTTGCTGTCCACAGCCCTGTCGGTATCGGTCCTAGGATCTTTATATAGTACTGGTATTGTTACCGGAAAACACACAATTATGAGGAAAAAAAAATTAAAAATTACTCTTTTAAATAGTATTTATTATCATATACTACCAATGAAGAGGTAACACACGTCGCAGGCTAACCTCCAGTGGAGCTGGTTGCTGTCCACAGCCCTGTCGGTATCGGTCCTAGGATCTTTATATAGTACTGGTATTGTTACCGGAAAACACACAATTATGAGGAAAAAAAATTAAAAATTTCTCTTTTAAATAGTATTTATTATCATATACTACCAATGAAGAGGTAACACACGTCGCAGGCTAACCTCCAGTGGAGTTGGCTGCTGTCCACAGCCCTGTCGGCATTGGCTCCTAGGGTCTTTATATAGTAATGGGAGAGTTCCCAGGGAAACACACCAAGATGCAAATAACAAAAAAACAAAAAAAATTCTCTTTTAAATAGAATTTTTTATCATATACTACCAATTAAGAGGTGAAACACGTCGCAGGCTAACCTCCAGTGGAGCCGGTTGCTGTCCACAGCCCTGTCGGTATCGGTCCTAGGATCTTTATATAGTACTGGTATTGTTACCGGAAAACACACAATTATGAGGAAAAAAAATTAAAAATTTCTCTTTTAAATAGTATTTATTATCATATACTACCAATGAAGAGGTAACACACGTCGCAGGCTAACCTCCAGTGGAGTTGGCTGCTGTCCACAGCCCTGTCGGCATTGGCTCCTAGGGTCTTTATATAGTAATGGGAGAGTTCCCAGGGAAACACACCAAGATGCAAATAACAAAAAAACAAAACAAATTCTCTTTTAAATAGAATTTTTTATCATATACTACCAATTAAGAGGTGAAACACGTCGCAGGCTAACCTCCAGTGGAGCCGGTTGCTGTCCACAGCCCTGTCGGTATCGGTCCTAGGATCTTTATATAGTACTGGTATTGTTACCGGAAAACACACAATTATGAGGAAAAAAAATTAAAAATTTCTCTTTTAAATAGTATTTATTATCATATACTACCTATGAAGATGTAACACACGTCGCAGGCTAACCTCCAGTGGAGTTGGCTGCTGTCCACAGCCCTGTCGGCATTGGCTCCTAGGGTCTTTATATAGTAATGGGAGAGTTCCCAGGGAAACACACCAAGATGCAAATAACAAAAAAACAAAACAAATTCTCTTTTAAATAGAATTTTTTTTCATATACTACCAATTAAGAGGTGAAACACGTCGCAGGCTAACCTCCAGTGGAGCTGGTTGCTGTCCACAGCCCTGTCGGTATCGGTCCTAGGATCTTTATATGGTACTGGTATTGTTACCGGAAAACACACATTTATGAGGAAAAAAAATTAAAAATTTCTCTTTTAAATAGTATTTATTATCATATACTACCAATGAAGAGGTAACACACGTCGCAGGCTAACCTCCAGTGGAGTTGGCTGCTGTCCACCGCCCTGTCAGCATTGGCTCCTAGGGTCTTTATATAGTAATGGGAGAGTTCCCAGGGAAACACACCAAGATGCAAATAACAAAAAAACAAAACAAATTCTCTTTTAAATAGAATTTTTTATCATATACTACCAATTAAGAGGTGAAACACGTCGCAGGCTAACCTCCAGTGGAGTTGGCTGCTGTCCACAGCCCTGTCGGCATTGGCTCCTAGGGTCTTTATATAGTAATGGGAGAGTTCCCAGGGAAACACACCAAGATGCAAATAACAAAAAAACAAAACAAATTCTCTTTTAAATAGAATTTTTTATCATATACTACCAATTAAGAGGTGAAACACGTCGCAGGCTAACCTCCAGTGGAGTTGGCTGCTGTCCATAGCCCTGTCGGCATTGGCTCCTAGGGTCTTTATATAGTAATGGGAGAGTTCCCAGGGAAACACACCAAGATGCAAATAACAAAAAAACAAAACAAATTCTCTTTTAAATAGAATTTTTTTTTCATATACTACCAATTAAGAGGTGAAACACGTCGCAGGCTAACCTCCAGTGGAGCTGGTTGCTGTCCACAGCCCTGTCGGTATCGGTCCTAGGATCTTTATATAGTACTGGTATTGTTACCGGAAAACACACAATTATGAGGAAAAAAAATTAAAAATTTCTCTTTTAAATAGTATTTATTATCATATACTACCAATGAAGAGGTAACACACGTCGCAGGCTAACCTCCAGTGGAGTTGGCTGCTGTCCACAGCCCTGTCAGCATTGGCTCCTAGGGTCTTTATATAGTAATGGGAGAGTTCCCAGGGAAACACACCAAGATGCAAATAACAAAAAAACAAAACAAATTCTCTTTTAAATAGAATTTTTTATCATATACTACCAATTAAGAGGTGAAACACGTCTCAGGCTAACCTCCAGTGGAGTTGGCTGCTGTCCACAGCCCTGTCGGCATTGGCTCCTAGGGTCTTTATATAGTAATGGGAGAGTTCCCAGGGAAACACACCAAGATGCAAATAACAAAAAAACAAAACAAATTCTCTTTTAAATAGAATTTTTTTTCATATACTACCAATTAAGAGGTGAAACACGTCGCAGGCTAACCTCCAGTGGAGCTGGTTGCTGTCCACAGCCCTGTCGGTATCGGTCCTAGGATCTTTATATAGTACTGGTATTGTTACCGGAAAACACACAATTATGAGGGAAAAAAATTAACAATTTCTCTTTTAAATAGTATTTATTATCATATACTACCAATGAAGAGGTAACACACGTCGCAGGCTAACCTCCAGTGGAGTTGGCTGCTGTCCACAGCCCTGTCAGCATTGGCTCCTAGGGTCTTTATATAGTAATGGGAGAGTTCCCAGGGAAACACACCAAGATGCAAATAACAAAAAAACAAAACAAATTCTCTTTTAAATAGAATTTTTTATCATATACTACCAATTAAGAGGTGAAACACGTCGCAGGCTAACCTCCAGTGGAGCCGGTTGCTGTCCACAGCCCTGTCGGTATCGGTCCTAGGATCTTTATATAGTACTGGTATTGTTACCGGAAAACACACAATTATGAGGAAAAAAAAATTAAAAATTTCTCTTTTAAATAGTATTTATTATCATATACTACCAATGAAGAGGTAACACACGTCGCAGGCTAACCTCCAGTGGAGCTGGTTGCTGTCCACAGCCCTGTCGGTATCGGTCCTAGGATCTTTATATAGTACTGGTATTGTTACCGGAAAACACACAATTATGAGGAAAAAAAAATTAAAAATTTCTCTTTTAAATAGTATTTATTATCATATACTACCAATGAAGAGGTAACACACGTCGCAGGCTAACCTCCAGTGGAGTGGGCTGCTGTCCACAGCCCTGTCGGCATTGGCTCCTAGGGTCTTTATATAGTAATGGGAGAGTTCCCAGGGAAACACACCAAGATGCAAATAACAAAAAAACAAAACAAATTCTCATTTAAATAGAATTTTATATCATATACTTCCAATTAAGAGGTGAAACACGTCGCAGGCTAACCTCCAGTGGAGTTGGCTGCTGTCCACAGCACTGTCGGCATTGGCTCCTAGGGTCTTTATATAGTAATGGGAGAGTTCCCAGGGAAACACACCAAGATGCAAATAACAAAAATCAAAACAAATTCTCTTTTAAATAGAATTTTTTATCATATACTACCAATTAAGAGGTGAAACACGTCGCAGGCTAACCTCCAGTGGAGCTGGTTGCTGTCCACAGACCTGTCGGTATCGGTCCTAGGATCTTTATATAGTACTGGTATTGTTACCGGAAAACACTCAATTATGAGGAAAAAAAAATTAAAAATTTCTCTTTTAAATAGTATTTATTATCATATACTACCAATGAAGAGGTAACACACGTCGCAGGCTAACCTCCAGTGGAGTTGGCTGCTGTCCACAGCCCTGTCTGCATTGGCTCCTAGGGTCTTTATATAGTAATGGGAGAGTTCACAGGGAAACACACCAAGATGCAAATAACAAAAAAACAAAACAAATTCTCTTTTAAATAGAATTTTTTATCATATACTACCAATTAAGAGGTGAAACACGTCGCAGGCTAACCTCCAGTGGAGCTGGATGCTGTCCACAGCCCTGTCGGTATCGGTCCTAGGATCTTTATATAGTACTGGTATTGTTACCGGAAAACACACAATTATGAGGAAAAAAAAATTAAAAATTTCTCTTTTAAATAGTATTTATTATCATATACTACCAATGAAGAGGTAACACACGTCGCAGGCTAACCTCCAGTGGAGTTGGCTGCTGTCCACAGCCCTGTCGGCACTGGCTCTTAGGGTCTTTATATAGTAAAGGGAGAGTTCACAGGGAAACACACCAAGATGCAAATAACAAAAAAACAAAACAAATTCTCTTTTAAATAGAATTTCTTATCATATACTACCAATTAAGAGGTGAAACACGTCGCAGGCTAACCTCCAGTGGAGCCGGTTGCTGTCCACAGCCCTGTCGGTATCGGTCCTAGGATCTTTATATAGTACTGGTATTGTTACCGGAAAACACACAATTATGGGGAAAAAAATTAAAAATTTCTCTTTTAAATAGTATTTATTATCATATACTACCAATGAAGAGGTAACACACGTCGCAGGCTAACCTCCAGTGGAGTTGGCTGCTGTCCACAGCCCTGTCGGCATTGGCTCCTAGGGTCTTTATATAGTAATGGGAGAGTTCCCAGGGAAACACACCATGATGCAAATAACAAAAAAACAAAACAAATTCTTATTTAAATAGAATTTTTTATCATATACTACCAATTAAGAGGTGAAACACGTCACAGGCTAACCTCCAGTGGAGCTGGTTGTTGTCCACAGCCCTGTCGGTATCGGTCCTAGGATCTTTATATAGTACTGGTATTGTTACCGGAAAACACACAATTATGAGGAAAAAAAAAATTAAAAATTTCTCTTTTAAATAGTATTTATTATCATATACTACCAATGAAGAGGTAACACACGTCGCAGGCTAACCTCCAGTGGAGTTGGCTGCTGTCCACAGCCCTGTCGGCATTGGCTCCTAGGGTCTTTATATAGTAATGGGAGAGTTCCCAGGGAAACACACCAAGATGCAAATAACAAAAAAACAAAACAAATTCTCTTTTAAATAGAATTTTTTATCATATACTACCAATTAAGAGGTGAAACACGTCGCAGGCTAACCTCCAGTGGAGCCGGTTGCTGTCCACAGCCCTGTCGGTATCGGTCCTAGGATCTTTATATAGTACTGGTATTGTTACCGGAAAACACACAATTATGAGGAAAAAAAAATTAAAAATTTCTCTTTTAAATAGTATTTATTATCATATACTACCAATGAAGAGGTAACACACGTCGCAGGCTAACCTCCAGTGGAGCTGGTTGCTGTCCACAGCCCTGTCGTTATCGGTCCTAGGATCTTTATATAGTACTGGTATTGTTACCCGAAAACACACAATTATGAGGAAAAAAAATTAAAAATTTCTCTTTTAAATAGTATTTATTATCATATACTACCAATGAAGAGGTAACACACGTCGCAGGCTAACCTCCAGTGGAGTTGGCTGCTGTTCACAGCCCTGTCGGCATTGGCTCCTAGGGTCTTTATATAGTAATGGGAGAGTTCCCAGGGAAACACACCAAGATGCAAATAACAAAAAAACAAAACAAATTCTCTTTTCAATACAATTTTTTATCATATACTACCAATTAAGAGGTGAAACACGTCGCAGGCTAACCTCCAGTGGAGCCGGTTGCTGTCCACAGCCCTGTCGGTGTCGGTCCTAGGATCTTTATATAGTACTGGTATTGTTACCGGAAAACACACAATTATGAGGAAAAAAAAATTAAAAATTTCTCTTTTAAATAGTATTTATTATCATATACTACCAATGAAGAGGTAACATACGTCGCAGGCTAACCTCCAGTGGAGTTGGCTGCTGTCCACAGCCCTGTCGGCATTGGCTCCTAGGGTCTTTATATAGTAATGGGAGAGTTCCCAGGGAAACACACCAAGATGCTAATAACAAAACCACAAAACAAATTCTCTTTTAAATAGAATTTTTTATCATATACTACCAATTAAGAGGTGAAACACGTCGCAGGCTAACCTCCAGTTGAGCTGGTTGCTGTCCACAGCCCTGTCGGTATCGGTCGTAGGATCTTTATATAGTACTGGTATTGTTACCGGAAAACACACAATTATGAGGAAAAAAAATTAAAAATTTCTCTTTTAAATAGTATTTATTATCATATACTACCAATGAAGAGGTAACACACGTCGCAGGCTAACCTCCAGTGGAGTTGGCTGCTGTCCACAGCCCTGTCGGCATTGGCTCCTAGGGTCTTTATATAGTAATGGGAGAGTTCCCAGGGAAACACACCAAGATGCAAATAACAAAAAAACAAAACAAATTCTCTTTTAAATAGAATTTTTTATCATATACTACCAATTAAGAGGTGAAACACGTCGCAGGCTAACCTCCAGTGGAGTTGGCTGCTGTCCACAGCCCTGTCGGCATTGGCTCCTAGGGTCTTTATATAGTAATGGGAGAGTTCCCAGGGAAACACACCAAGATGCAAATAACAAAAAAACAAAACAAATTCTCTTTTAAATAGAATTTTTTATCATATACTACCAATTAAGAGGTGAAACACGTCGCAGGCTAACCTCCAGTGGAGCTGGTTGCTGTCCACAGCCCTGTCGGTATCGGTCCTAGGATCTTTATATAGTACTGGTATTGTTACCGGAAAACACACAATTATGAGGAAAAAAAAATTAAAAATTTCTCTTTTAAATAGTATTTATTATCATATACTACCAATGAAGAGGTAACACACGTCGCAGGCTAACCTCCAGTGGAGTTGGCTGCTGTCCACAGCCCTGTCGGCATTGGCTTCTAGGGTCTTTATATAGTAATGGGAGAGTTCCCAGGGAAACACACCAAGATGCAAATAACAAAAAAACAAAACAAATTCTCTTTTAAATAGAATTTTTTATCATATACTACCAATTAAGAGGTGAAACACGTCGCAGGCTAACCTCCAGTGGAGCTGGTTGCTGTCCACAGCCCTGTCGGTATCGGTCCTAGGATCTTTATATAGTACTGGTATTGTTACCGGAAAACACACAATTATGAGGAAAAAAAAATTAAAAATTTCTCTTTTAAATAGTATTTATTATCATATACTACCAATGAAGAGGTAACACACGTCGCAGGCTAACCTCCAGTGGAGTTGGCTGCTGTCCACAGCCCTGTCGGCATTGGCTCCTAGGGTCTTTATATAGTAATGGGAGAGTTCCCAGGGAAACACACCAAGATGCAAATAACAAAAAAACAAAACAAATTCTCTTTTAAATAGAATTTTTTATCATATACAACCAATTAAGAGGTGAAACACGTCGCAGGCTAACCTCCAGTGGAGCTGGTTGCTGTCCACAGCCCTGTCGGTATCGGTCCTAGGATCTTTATATAGTACTGGTATTGTTACCGGAAAACACACAATTATGAGGAAAAAAAAATTAAAAATTTCACTTTTAAATAGTATTTATTATCATATACTACCAATGAAGAGGTAACACACGTCGCAGGCTAACCTCCAGTGGAGTTGGCTGCTGTCCACAGCCCTGTCGGCATTGGCTCCTAGGGTCTTTATATAGTAATGGGAGAGTTCCCAGGGAAACACACCAAGATGCAAATAACAAAAAAACAAAACAAATTCTCTTTTAAATAGAATTTTTTATCATATACTACCAATTAAGAGGTGAAACACGTCGCAGGCTAACCTCCAGTGGAGCTGGTTGCTGTCCACAGCCCTGTCGGTATCGGTCCTAGGATCTTTATATAGTACTGGTATTGTTACCGGAAAACACACAATTATGAGGAAAAAAAATTAAAAATTTCTCTTTTAAATAGTATTTATTATCATATACTACCCATGGAGTGGTTAAACACGTCGCAGGCTAACCTCCAGTGGAGTTGGCTGCTGTCCACAGCCCTGTCGGCATTGGCTTCTAGGGTCTTTATATAGTAATGGGAGAGTTCCCAGGGAAACACACCAAGATGCAAATAACAAAAAAACAAAACAAATTCTCTTTTATATAGAATTTTTTATCATATACTACCAATTAAGAGGTGAAACACGTCGCAGGCTAACCTCCAGTGGAGCTGGTTGCTGTCCACAGCCCTGTCGGTATCGGTCCTAGGATCTTTATATAGTACTGGTATTGTTACCGGAAAACACACAATTATGAGGAAAAAAAAATTAAAAATTTCTCTTTTAAATAGTATTTATTATCATATACTACCAATGAAGAGGTAACACACGTCGCAGGCTAACCTCCAGTGGAGCTGGTTGCTGTCCACAGCCCTGTCGTTATCGGTCCTAGGATCTTTATATAGTACTGGTATTGTTACCGGAAAACACACAATTATGAGGAAAAAAAATTAAAAATTTCTCTTTTAAATAGTATTTATTATCATATACTACCAATGAAGAGGTAACACACGTCGCAGGCTAACCTCCAGTGGAGTTGGCTGCTGTTCACAGCCCTGTCGGCATTGGCTCCTAGGGTCTTTATATAGTAATGGGAGAGTTCCCAGGGAAACACACCAAGATGCAAATAACAAAAAAACAAAACAAATTCTCTTTTCAATACAATTTTTTATCATATACTACCAATTAAGAGGTGAAACACGTCGCAGGCTAACCTCCAGTGGAGCCGGTTGCTGTCCACAGCCCTGTCGGTGTCGGTCCTAGGATCTTTATATAGTACTGGTATTGTTACCGGAAAACACACAATTTTGAGGAAAAAAAAATTAAAAATTTCACTTTTAAATAGTATTTATTATCATATACTACCAATGAAGAGGTAACACACGTCGCAGGCTAACCTCCAGTGGAGTTGGCTGCTGTCCACAGCCCTGTCGGCATTGGCTCCTAGGGTCTTTATATAGTAATGGGAGAGTTCCCAGGGAAACACACCAAGATGCAAATAACAAAAAAACAAAACAAATTCTCTTTTAAATAGAATTTTTTATCATATACTACCAATTAAGAGGTGAAACACGTCGCAGGCTAACCTCCAGTGGAGCTGGTTGCTGTCCACAGCCCTGTCGGTATCGGTCCTAGGATCTTTATATAGTACTGGTATTGTTACCGGAAAACACACAATTATGAGGAAAAAAAATTAAAAATTTCTCTTTTAAATAGTATTTATTATCATATACTACCCATGGAGTGGTTAAACACGTCGCAGGCTAACCTCCAGTGGAGTTGGCTGCTGTCCACAGCCCTGTCGGCATTGGCTTCTAGGGTCTTTATATAGTAATGGGAGAGTTCCCAGGGAAACACACCAAGATGCAAATAACAAAAAAACAAAACAAATTCTCTTTTATATAGAATTTTTTATCATATACTACCAATTAAGAGGTGAAACACGTCGCAGGCTAACCTCCAGTGGAGCTGGTTGCTGTCCACAGCCCTGTCGGTATCGGTCCTAGGATCTTTATATAGTACTGGTATTGTTACCGGAAAACACACAATTATGAGGAAAAAAAAATTAAAAATTTCTCTTTTAAATAGTATTTATTATCATATACTACCAATGAAGAGGTAACACACGTCGCAGGCTAACCTCCAGTGGAGCTGGTTGCTGTCCACAGCCCTGTCGTTATCGGTCCTAGGATCTTTATATAGTACTGGTATTGTTACCGGAAAACACACAATTATGAGGAAAAAAAATTAAAAATTTCTCTTTTAAATAGTATTTATTATCATATACTACCAATGAAGAGGTAACACACGTCGCAGGCTAACCTCCAGTGGAGTTGGCTGCTGTTCACAGCCCTGTCGGCATTGGCTCCTAGGGTCTTTATATAGTAATGGGAGAGTTCCCAGGGAAACACACCAAGATGCAAATAACAAAAAAACAAAACAAATTCTCTTTTCAATACAATTTTTTATCATATACTACCAATTAAGAGGTGAAACACGTCGCAGGCTAACCTCCAGTGGAGCCGGTTGCTGTCCACAGCCCTGTCGGTGTCGGTCCTAGGATCTTTATATAGTACTGGTATTGTTACCGGAAAACACACAATTATGAGGAAAAAAAAATTAAAAATTTCTCTTTTAAATAGTATTTATTATCATATACTACCAATGAAGAGGTAACATACGTCGCAGGCTAACCTCCAGTGGAGTTGGCTGCTGTCCACAGCCCTGTCGGCATTGGCTCCTAGGGTCTTTATATAGTAATGGGAGAGTTCCCAGGGAAACACACCAAGATGCAAATAACAAAACCACAAAACAAATTCTCTTTTAAATAGAATTTTTTATCATATACTACCAATTAAGAGGTGAAACACGTCGCAGGCTAACCTCCAGTGGAGCTGGTTGCTGTCCACAGCCCTGTCGGTATCGGTCGTAGGATCTTTATATAGTACTGGTATTGTTACCGGAAAACACACAATTATGAGGAAAAAAAAATTAAAAATTTCTCTTTTAAATAGTATTTATTATCATATACTACCAATGAAGAGGTAACACACGTCGCAGGCTAACCTCCAGTGGAGTTGGCTGCTGTCCACAGCCCTGTCGGCATTGGCTCCTAGGGTCTTTATATAGTAATGGGAGAGTTCCCAGGGAAACACACCAAGATGCAAATAACAAAAAAACAAAACAAATTCTCTTTTAAATAGAATTTTTTATCATATACTACCAATTAAGAGGTGAAACACGTCGCAGGCTAACCTCCAGTGGAGTTGGCTGCTGTCCACAGCCCTGTCGGCATTGGCTCCTAGGGTCTTTATATAGTAATGGGAGAGTTCCCAGGGAAACACACCAAGATGCAAATAACAAAAAAACAAAACTAATTCTCTTTTAAATAGAATTTTTTATCATATACTACCAATTAAGAGGTGAAACACGTCGCAGGCTAACCTCCAGTGGAGCTGGTTGCTGTCCACAGCCCTGTCGGTATCGGTCCTAGGATCTTTATATAGTACTGGTATTGTTACCGGAAAACACACAATTATGAGGAAAAAAAAAATTAAAAATTTCTCTTTTAAATAGTATTTATTATCATATACTACCAATGAAGAGGTAACACACGTCACAGGCTAACCTCCAGTGGAGTTGGCTGCTGTCCACAGCCCTGTCGGCATTGGCTCCTAGGGTCTTTATATAGTAATGGGAGAGTTCCCAGGGAAACACACCAAGATGCAAATAACAAAAAAACAAAACAAATTCTCTTTTAAATAGAATTTTTTATCATATACAACCAATTAAGAGGTGAAACACGTCGCAGGCTAACCTCCAGTGGAGCTGGTTGCTGTCCACAGCCCTGTCGGTATCGGTCCTAGGATCTTTATATAGTACTGGTATTGTTAACGGAAAACACACAATTATGAGGAAAAAAAAATTAAAAATTTCACTTTTAAATAGTATTTATTATCATATACTACCAATGAAGGGGTAACACACGTCGCAGGCTAACCTCCAGTGGAGTTGGCTGCTGTCCACAGCCCTGTCGGCATTGGCTCCTAGGGTCTTTATATAGTAATGGGAGAGTTCCCAGGGAAACACACCAAGATGCAAATAACAAAAAAACAAAACAAATTCTCTTTTAAATAGAATTTTTTATCATATACTACCAATTAAGAGGTGAAACACGTCGCAGGCTAACCACCAGTGGAGCTGGTTGCTGTCCACAGCCCTGTCGGTATCGGTCCTAGGATCTTTATATAGTACTGGTATTGTTACCGGAAACACACAATTATGAGGAAAAAAAAATTAAAAATTTCTCTTTTAAATAGTATTTATTATCATATACTACCCATGGAGTGGTTAAACACGTCGCAGGCTAACCTCCAGTGGAGTTGGCTGCTGTCCACAGCCCTGTCGGCATTGGCTTCTAGGGTCTTTATATAGTAATGGGAGAGTTCCCAGGGAAACACACCAAGATGCAAATAACAAAAAAACAAAACAAATTCTCTTTTAAATAGAATTTTTTATCATATACTACCAATTAAGAGGTGAAACACGTCGCAGGCTAACCTCCAGTGGAGCTGGTTGCTGTCCACAGCCCTGTCGGTATCGGTCCTAGGATCTTTATATAGTACTGGTATTGTTACCGGAAAACACACAATTATGAGGAAAAAAAAATTAAAAATTTCTCTTTTAAATAGTATTTATTATCATATACTACCAATGAAGAGGTAACACACGTCGCAGGCTAACCTCCAGTGGAGTTGGCTGCTGTCCACAGCCCTGTCGGCATTGGCTCCTAGGGTCTTTATATAGTAATGGGAGAGTTCCCAGGGAAACACACCAAGATGCAAATAACAAAAAAACAAAACAAATTCTCTTTTAAATAGAATTTTTTATCATATACTACCAATTAAGAGGTGAAACACGTCGCAGGCTAACCTCCAGTGGAGCTGGTTGCTGTCCACAGCCCTGTCGGTATCGGTCCTAGGATCTTTATATAGTACTGGTATTGTTACCGGAAAACACACAATTATGAGGAAAAAAAAATTAAAAATTTCTCTTTTAAATAGTATTTATTATCATATACTACCAATGAAGAGGTAACACACGTCGCAGGCTAACCTCCAGTGGAGTTGGCTGCTGTCCACAGCCCTGTCGGCATTGGCTCCTAGGGTCTTTATATTTTAATGGGAGAGTTCCCAGGGAAACACACCAAGATGCAAATAACAAAAAAACAAAACAAATTCTCTTTTAAATAGAATTTTTTATCATATACTACCAATTAAGAGGTGAAACACGTCGCAGGCTAACCTCCAGTGGAGCTGGTTGCTGTCCACAGCCCTGTCGGTATCGGTCCTAGGATCTTTATATAGTACTGGTATTGTTACCGGAAAACACACAATTATGAGGAAAAAAAATTAAAAATTTCTCTTTTAAATAGTATTTATTATCATATACTACCCATGGAGTGGTTAAACACGTCGCAGGCTAACCTCCAGTGGAGTTGGCTGCTGTCCACAGCCCTGTCGGCATTGGCTCCTAGGGTCTTTATATAGTAATGGGAGAGTTCCCAGGGAAACACACCAAGATGCAAATAACAAAAAAACAAAACTAATTCTCTTTTAAATAGAATTTTTTATCATATACTACCAATTAAGAGGTGAAACACGTCGCAGGCTAACCTCCAGTGGAGCTGGTTGCTGTCCACAGCCCTGTCGGTATCGGTCCTAGGATCTTTATATAGTACTGGTATTGTTACCGGAAAACACACAATTATGAGGAAAAAAAAATTAAAAATTTCTCTTTTAAATAGTATTTATTGTCATATACTACCAATGAAGAGGTAACACACGTCGCAGGCTAACCTCCAGTGGAGTTGGCTGCTGTCCACAGCCCTGTCGGCATTGGCTCCTAGGGTCTTTATATAGTAATGGGAGAGTTCCAGGGAAACACACCAAGATGCAAATAACAAAAAAACAAAACAAATTCTCTTTTAAATAGAATTTTTTATCATATACTACCAATTAAGAGGTGAAACACGTCGCAGGCTAACCTCCAGTGGAGCTGGTTGCTGTCCACAGCCCTGTCGGTATCGGTCCTAGGATCTTTATATAGTACTGGTATTGTTACCGGAAAACACACAATTATGAGGAAAAAAAAATTAAAAATTTCTCTTTTAAATAGTATTTATTATCATATACTACCAATGAAGAGGTAACACACGTCGCAGGCTAACCTCCAGTGGAGTTGGCTGCTGTCCACAGCCCTGTCGGCATTGGCTTCTAGGGTCTTTATATAGTAATGGGAGAGTTCCCAGGGAAACACACCAAGATGCAAATAACAAAAAAACAAAACAAATTCTCTTTTAAATAGAATTTTTTATCATATACTACCAATTAAGAGGTGAAACACGTCGCAGGCTAACCTCCAGTGGAGCTGGTTGCTGTCCACAGCCCTGTCGGTATCGGTCCTAGGATCTTTATATAGTACTGGTATTGTTACCGGAAAACACACAATTATGAGGAAAAAAAAAATTAAAAATTTCTCTTTTAAATAGTATTTATTATCATATACTACCAATGAAGAGGTAACACACGTCGCAGGCTAACCTCCATTGGAGTTGGCTGCTGTCCACAGCCCTGTCGGCATTGGCTCCTAGGGTCTTTATATAGTAATGGGAGAGTTCCCAGGGAAACACACCAAGATGCAAATAACAAAAAAACAAAACAAATTCTCTTTTAAATAGAATTTTTTATCATATACTACCAATTAAGAGGTGAAACACGTCGCAGGCTAACCTCCAGTGGAGCTGGTTGCTGTCCACAGCCCTGTCGGTATCGGTCCTAGGATCTTTATACAGTACTGGTATTGTTACCGGAAAACACACAATTATGAGGAAAAAAAAATTAAAAATTTCTCTTTTAAATAGTATTTATTATCATATACTACCAATGAAGAGGTAACACACGTCGCAGGCTAACCTCCAGTGGAGTTGGCTGCTGTCCACAGCCCTGTCGGCATTGGCTCCTAGGGTCTTTATATAGTAATGGGAGAGTTCCCAGGGAAACACACCAAGATGCAAATAACAAAAAAACAAAACAAATTCTCTTTTAAATAGAATTTTTTATCATATACTACCAATTAAGAGGTGAAACACGTCGCAGGCTAACCTCCAGTGGAGCTGGTTGCTGTCCACAGCCCTGTCGGTATCGGTCCTAGGATCTTTATATAGTACTGGTATTGTTACCGGAAAACACACAATTATGAGGAAAAAAAAATTAAAAATTTCTCTTTTAAATAGTATTTATTATCATATACTACCCATGGAGTGGTTAAACACGTCGCAGGCTAACCTCCAGTGGAGTTGGCTGCTGTCCACAGCCCTGTCGGCATTGGCTCCTAGGGTCTTTATATAGTAATGGGAGAGTTCCCAGGGAAACACACCAAGATGCAAATAACAAAAAAACAAAACAAATTCTCTTTTAAATAGAATTTTTTATCATATACTACCAATTAAGAGGTGAAACACGTCGCAGGCTAACCTCCAGTGGAGCTGGTTGCTGTCCACAGCCCTGTCGGTATCGGTCCTAGGATCTTTATATAGTACTGGTATTGTTACCGGAAAACACACAATTATGAGGAAAAAAAAATTAAAAATTTCTCTTTTAAATAGTATTTATTATCATATACTACCAATGAAGAGGTAACACACGTCGCAGGCTAACCTCCAGTGGAGTTGGCTGCTGTCCACAGCCCTGTCGGCATTGGCTCCTAGGGTCTTTATATAGTAATGGGAGAGTTCCCAGGGAAACACACCAAGATGCAAATAACAAAAAAACAAAACAAATTCTCTTTTAAATAGAATTTTTTATCATATACTACCAATTAAGAGGTGAAACACGTCGCAGGCTAACCTCCAGTGGAGCTGGTTGCTGTCCACAGCCCTGTCGGTATCGGTCCTAGGATCTTTATATAGTACTGGTATTGTTACCGGAAAACACACATTATGAGGAAAAAAAAATTAAAAATTACTCTTTTAAATAGTATTCATTATCATATACTACCAATGAAGAGGTAACACACGTCGCAGGCTAACCTCCAGTGGAGTTGGCTGCTGTCCACAGCCCTGTCGGCATTGGCTCCTAGGGTCTTTATATAGTAATGGGAGAGTTCCCAGGGAAACACACCAAGATGCAAATAACAAAAAAACAAAACAAATTCTCTTTTAAATAGAATTTTTTATCATATACTACCAATTAAGAGGTGAAACACGTCGCAGGCTAACCTCCAGTGGAGCTGGTTGCTGTCCACAGCACTGTCGGTATCGGTCCTAGGATCTTTATATAGTACTGGTATTGTTACCGGAAAACACACAATTATGAGGAAAAAAAAATTAAAAATTTCTCTTTTAAATAGTATTTATTATCATATACTACCAATGAAGAGGTAACACACGTCGCAGGCTAACCTCCAGTGGAGTTGGCTGCTGTCCACAGCCCTGTCGGCATTGGCTCCTAGGGTCTTTATATAGTAATGGGAGAGTTCCCAGGGAAACACACCAAGATGCAAATAACAAAAAAACAAAACAAATTCTCTTTTCAATAGAATTTTTTATCATATACTACCAATTAAGAGGTGAAACACGTCGCAGGCTAACCTCCAGTGGAGCTGGTTGCTGTCCACAGCCCTGTCGGTATCGGTCCTAGGATCTTTATATAGTACTGGTATTGTTACCGGAAAACACACAATTATGAGGAAAAAAAAATTAAAAATTTCTCTTTTAAATAGTATTTATTATCATATACTACCAATGAAGAGGTAACACACGTCGCAGGCTAACCTCCAGTGGAGTTGGCTGCTGTCCACAGCCCTGTCGGCATTGGCTCCTAGGGTCTTTATATAGTAATGGGAGAGTTCCCAGGGAAACACACCAAGATGCAAATAACAAAAAAACAAAACAAATTCTCTTTTAAATAGAATTTTTTATCATATACTACCAATTAAGAGGTGAAACACGTCGCAGGCTAACCTCCAGTGGAGCTGGTTGCTGTCCACAGCCTTGTCGGTATCGGTCCTAGGATCTTTATATAGTACTGGTATTGTTACCGGAAAACACACAATTATGAGGAAAAAAAAAATTAAAAATTTCTCTTTTAAATAGTATTTATTATCATATACTACCCATGGAGTGGTTAAACACGTCGCAGGCTAACCTCCAGTGGAGTTGGCTGCTGTCCACAGCCCTGTCGGCATTGGCTCCTAGGGTCTTTATATAGTAATGGGAAAGTTCCCAGGGAAACACACCAAGATGCAAATAACAAAAAAACAAAACAAATTCTCTTTTAAATAGAATTTTTTATCATATACTACCAATTAAGAGGTGAAACACGTCGCAGGCTAACCTCCAGTGGAGCTGGTTGCTGTCCACAGCCCTGTCGGTATCGGTCGTAGGATCTTTATATAGTACTGGTATTGTTACCGGAAAACACACAATTATGAGGAAAAAAAAATTAAAAATTTCTCTTTTAAATAGTATTTATTATCATATACTACCAATGAAGAGGTAACACACGTCGCAGGCTAACCTCCAGTGGAGTTGGCTGCTGTCCACAGCCCTGTCGGCATTGGCTCCTAGGGTCTTTATATAGTAATGGGAGAGTTCCCAGGGAAACACTCCAAGATGCAAATAACAAAAAAACAAAACAAATTCTCTTTTAAATAGAATTTTTTATCATATACTACCAATTAAGAGGTGAAACACGTCGCAGGCTAACCTCCAGTGGAGTTGGCTGCTGTCCACAGCCCTGTCGGCATTGGCTCCTAGGGTCTTTATATAGTAATGGGAGAGTTCCCAGGGAAACACACCAAGATGCAAATAACAAAAAAACAAAACAAATTCTCTTTTAAATAGAATTTTTTATCATATACTACCAATTAAGAGGTGAAACACGTCGCAGGCTAACCTCCAGTGGAGCTGGTTGCTGTCCACAGCCCTGTCGGTATCGGTCCTAGGATCTTTATATAGTACTGGTATTGTTACCGGAAAACACACAATTATGAGGAAAAAAAAATTAAAAATTTCTCTTTTAAATAGTATTTATTATCATATACTACCAATGAAGAGGTAACACACGTCGCAGGCTAACCTCCAGTGGAGTTGGCTGCTGTCCACAGCCCTGTCGGCATTGGCTTCTAGGGTCTTTATATAGTAATGGGAGAGTTCCCAGGGAAACACACCAAGATGCAAATAACAAAAAAACAAAACAAATTCTCTTTTAAATAGAATTTTTTATCATATACTACCAATTAAGAGGTGAAACACGTCGCAGGCTAACCTCCAGTGGAGCTGGTTGCTGTCCACAGCCCTGTCGGTATCGGTCCTAGGATCTTTATATAGTACTGGTATTGTTACCGGAAAACACACAATTATGAGGAAAAAAAAATTAAAAATTTCTCTTTTAAATAGTATTTATTATCATATACTACCAATGAAGAGGTAACACACGTCGCAGGCTAACCTCCAGTGGAGTTGGCTGCTGTCCACAGCCCTGTCGGCATTGGCTCCTAGGGTCTTTATATAGTAATGGGAGAGTTCCCAGGGAAACACACCAAGATGCAAATAACAAAAAAACAAAACAAATTCTCTTTTAAATAGAATTTTTTATCATATACTACCAATTAAGAGGTGAAACACGTCGCAGGCTAACCTCCAGTGGAGCTGGTTGCTGTCCACAGCCCTGTCGGTATCGGTCCTAGGATCTTTATATAGTACTGGTATTGTTCCCGGAAAACACACAATTATGAGGAAAAAAAATTAAAAATTTCTCTTTTAAATAGTATTTATTATCATATACTACCAATGAAGAGGTAACACACGTCGCAGGCTAACCTCCAGTGGAGTTGGCTGCTGTCCACAGCCCTGTCGGCATTGGCTCCTAGGGTCTTTATATAGTAATGGGAGAGTTCCCAGGGAAACACACCAAGATGCAAATAACAAAAAAACAAAACAAATTCTCTTTTAAATAGAATTTTTTATCATATACTACCAATTAAGAGGTGAAACACGTCGCAGGCTAACCTCCAGTGGAGCTGGTTGCTGTCCACAGCCCTGTCGGTATCGGTCCTAGGATCTTTATATAGTACTGGTATTGTTACCGGAAAACACACAATTATGAGGAAAAAAAAATTAAAAATTTCTCTTTTAAATAGTATTTATTATCATATACTACCCATGGAGTGGTTAAACACGTCGCAGGCTAACCTCCAGTGGAGTTGGCTGCTGTCCACAGCCCTGTCGGCATTGGCTCCTAGGGTCTTTATATAGTAATGGGAGAGTTCCCAGGGAAACACACCAAGATGCAAATAACAAAAAAACAAAACAAATTCTCTTTTAAATAGAATTTTTTATCATATACTACCAATTAAGAGGTGAAACACGTCGCAGGCTAACCTCCAGTGGAGCTGGTTGCTGTCCACAGCCCTGTCGGTATCGGTCGTAGGATCTTTATATAGTACTGGTATTGTTACCGGAAAACACACAATTATGAGGAAAAAAAAATTAAAAATTTCTCTTTTAAATAGTATTTATTATCATATACTACCAATGAAGAGGTAACACACGTCGCAGGCTAACCTCCAGTGGAGTTGGCTGCTGTCCACAGCCCTGTCGGCATTGGCTCCTAGGGTCTTTATATAGTAATGGGAGAGTTCCCAGGGAAACACTCCAAGATGCAAATAACAAAAAAACAAAACAAATTCTCTTTTAAATAGAATTTTTTATCATATACTACCAATTAAGAGGTGAAACACGTCGCAGGCTAACCTCCAGTGGAGTTGGCTGCTGTCCACAGCCCTGTCGGCATTGGCTCCTAGGGTCTTTATATAGTAATGGGAGAGTTCCCAGGGAAACACACCAAGATGCAAATAACAAAAAAACAAAACAAATTCTCTTTTAAATAGAATTTTTTATCATATACTACCAATTAAGAGGTGAAACACGTCGCAGGCTAACCTCCAGTGGAGCTGGTTGCTGTCCACAGCCCTGTCGGTATCGGTCCTAGGATCTTTATATAGTACTGGTATTGTTACCGGAAAACACACAATTATGAGGAAAAAAAAATTAAAAATTTCTCTTTTAAATAGTATTTATTATCATATACTACCAATGAAGAGGTAACACACGTCGCAGGCTAACCTCCAGTGGAGTTGGCTGCTGTCCACAGCCCTGTCGGCATTGGCTTCTAGGGTCTTTATATAGTAATGGGAGAGTTCCCAGGGAAACACACCAAGATGCAAATAACAAAAAAACAAAACAAATTCTCTTTTAAATAGAATTTTTTATCATATACTACCAATTAAGAGGTGAAACACGTCGCAGGCTAACCTCCAGTGGAGCTGGTTGCTGTCCACAGCCCTGTCGGTATCGGTCCTAGGATCTTTATATAGTACTGGTATTGTTACCGGAAAACACACAATTATGAGGGAAAAAAAATTAAAAATTTCTCTTTTAAATAGTATTTATTATCATATACTACCAATGAAGAGGTAACACACGTCGCAGGCTAACCTCCAGTGGAGTTGGCTGCTGTCCACAGCCCTGTCGGCATTGGCTCCTAGGGTCTTTATATAGTAATGGGAGAGTTCCCAGGGAAACACACCAAGATGCAAATAACAAAAAAACAAAACAAATTCTCTTTTAAATAGAATTTTTTATCATATACTACCAATTAAGAGGTGAAACACGTCGCAGGCTAACCTCCAGTGGAGCTGGTTGCTGTCCACAGCCCTGTCGGTATCGGTCCTAGGATCTTTATACAGTACTGGTATTGTTACCGGAAAACACACAATTATGAGGAAAAAAAAATTAAAAATTTCTCTTTTAAATAGTATTTATTATCATATACTACCAATGAAGAGGTAACACACGTCGCAGGCTAACCTCCAGTGGAGTTGGCTGCTGTCCACAGCCCTGTCGGCATTGGCTCCTAGGGTCTTTATATAGTAATGGGAGAGTTCCCAGGGAAACACACCAAGATGCAAATAACAAAAATACAAAACAAATTCTCTTTTAAATAGAATTTTTTATCATATACTACCAATTAAGAGGTGAAACACGTCGCAGGCTAACCTCCAGTGGAGCTGGTTGCTGTCCACAGCCCTGTCGGTATCGGTCCTAGGATCTTTATATAGTACTGGTATTGTTACCGGAAAACACACAATTATGAGGAAAAAAAATTAAAAATTTATCTTTTAAATAGTATTTATTATCATATACTACCCATGGAGTGGTTAAACACGTCGCAGGCTAACCTCCAGTGGAGTTGGCTGCTGTCCACAGCCCTGTCGGCATTGGCTCCTAGGGTCTTTATATAGTAATGGGAGAGTTCCCAGGGAAACACACCAAGATGCAAATAACAAAAAAACAAAACAAATTCTCTTTTAAATAGAATTTTTTATCATATACTACCAATTAAGAGGTGAAACACGTCGCAGGCTAACCTCCAGTGGAGCTGGTTGCTGTCCACAGCCCTGTCGGTATCGGTCCTAGGATCTTTATATAGTACTGGTATTGTTACCGGAAAACACACAATTATGAGGAAAAAAAAATTAAAAATTTCTCTTTTAAATAGTATATATTATCATATACTACCAATGAATAGGTAACACACGTCGCAGGCTAACCTCCAGTGGAGTTGGCTGCTGTCCACAGCCCTGTCGGCATTGGCTCCTAGGGTCTTTATATAGTAATGGGAGAGTTCCCAGGGAAACACACCAAGATGCAAATAACAAAAAAACAAAACAAATTCTCTTTTAAATAGAATTTTTTATCATATACTACCAATTAAGAGGTAACACACGTCGCAGGCTAACCTCCAGTGGAGTTGGCTGCTGTCCACAGCCCTGTCGGCATTGGCTCCTAGGGTCTTTATATAGTAATGGGAGAGTTCCCAGGGAAACACACCAAGATGCAAATAACAAAAAAACAAAACAAATTCTCTTTTAAATAGAATTTTTTATCATATACTACCAATTATGAGGTGAAACACGTCGCAGGCTAACCTCCAGTGGAGCCGGTTGCTGTCCACAGCCCTGTCGGTATCGGTCCTAGGATCTTTATATAGTACTGGTATTGTTACCGGAAAACACACAATTATGAGGAAAAAAAATTAAAAATTTCTCTTTTAAATAGTATTTATTATCATATACCACCAATGAAGAGGTAACACACGTCGCAGGCTAACCTCCAGTGGAGTTGGCTGCTGTCCACAGCCCTGTCGGCATTGGCTCCTAGGGTCTTTATATAGTAATGGGAGAGTTCCCAGGGAAACACACCAAGATGCAAATAACAAAAAAACAAAACAAATTCTCTTTTAAATAGAATTTTTTATCATATACTACCAATTAAGAGGTGAAACACGTCGCAGGCTAAACTCCAGTGGAGCTGGTTGCTGTCCACAGCCCTGTCGGTATCGGTCCTAGGATCTTTATATAGTACTGGTATTGTTACCGGAAAACACACAATTATGAGGAAAAAAAAATTAAAAATTTCTCTTTTAAATAGTATTTATTATCATTTACTACCAATGAAGAGGTAACACACGTCGCAGGCTAACCTCCAGTGGAGTTGGCTGCTGTCCACAGCCCTGTCGGCATTGGCTCCTAGGGTCTTTATATAGTAATGGGAGAGTTCCCAGGGAAACACACCAAGATGCAAATAACAAAAAAACAAAACAAATTCTCTTTTAAATAGAATTTTTTATCATATACTACCAATTAAGAGGTGAAACACGTCGCAGGCTAACCTCCAGTGGAGCTGGTTGCTGTCCACAGCCCTGTCGGTATCGGTCCTAGGATCTTTATATAGTACTGGTATTGTTACCGGAAAACACACAATTGTGAGGAAAAAAAATTAAAAATTTCTCTTTTAAATAGTATTTATTATCATATACTACCAATGAAGAGGTAACACACGTCGCAGGCTAACCTCCAGTGGAGTTTGCTGCTGTCCACAGCCCTGTCGGCATTGGCTCCTAGGGTCTTTATATAGTAATGGGAGAGTTCCCAGGGAAACACACCAAGATGCAAATAACAAAAAAACAAAACAAATTCTCTTTTAAATAGAATTTTTTATCATATACTACCAATTAAGAGGTGAAACACGTCGCAGGCTAACCTCCAGTGGAGCTGGTTGCTGTCCACAGCCCTGTCGGTATCGGTCCTAGGATCTTTATATAGTACTGGTATTGTTACCGGAAAACACACAATTATGAGGAAAAAAAAATTAAAAATTTCTCTTTTAAATAGTATTTATTATCATATACTACCAATGAAGAGGTAACACACGTCGCAGGCTAACCTCCAGTGGAGTTGGCTGCTGTCCACAGCCCTGTCGGCATTGGCTCCTAGGGTCTTTATATAGTAATGGGAGAGTTCCCAGGGAAACACACCAAGATGCAAATAACAAAAAAACAAAACAAATTCTCTTTTAAATAGAATTTTTTATCATATACTACCAATTAAGAGGTGAAACACGTCGCAGGCTAACCTCCAGTGGAGCCGGTTTCTGTCCACAGCCCTGTCGGTATCGGTCCTAGGATCTTTATATAGTACTGGTATTGTTACCGGAAAACACACAATTATGAGGAAAAAAAAATTAAAAATTTCTCTTTTAAATAGTATTTATTATCATATACTACCAATGAAGAGGTAACACACGTCGCAGGCTAACCTCCAGTGGAGTTGGCTGCTGTCCACAGCCCTGTCGGCATTGGCTCCTAGGGTCTTTATATAGTAATGGGAGAGTTCCCAGGGAAACACACCAAGATGCAAATAACAAAAAAACAAAACAAATTCTCTTTTAAATAGAATTTTTTATCATATACTACCAATTAAGAGGTGAAACACGTCGCAGGCTAACCTCCAGTGGAGCTGGTTGCTGTCCACAGCCCTGTCGGTATCGGTCCTAGGATCTTTATATAGTACTGGTATTGTTACCGGAAAACACACAATTATGAGGGAAAAAAATTAAAAATTTCTCTTTTAAATAGTATTTATTATCATATACTACCAATGAAGAGGTAACACACGTCGCAGGCTAACCTCCAGTGGAGTTGGCTGCTGTCCACAGCCTGTCGGCATTGGCTCCTAGGGTCTTTATATAGTAATGGGAGAGTTCCCAGGGAAACACACCAAGATGCAAATAACAAAAAAACAAAACAAATTCTCTTTTAAATAGAATTTTTTATCATATACTACCAATTAAGAGGTGAAACACGTCGCAGGCTAACCTCCAGTGGAGCTGGTTGCTGTCCACAGCCCTGTCGGTATCGGTCCTAGGATCTTTATATAGTACTGGTATTGTTACCGGAAAACACACAATTATGAGGGAAAAAAAATTAAAAATTTCTCTTTTAAATAGTATTTATTATCATATACTACCAATGAAGAGGTAACACACGTCGCAGGCTAACCTCCAGTGGAGTTGGCTGCTGTCCACAGCCCTGTCGGCATTGGCTCCTAGGGTCTTTATATAGTAATGGGAGAGTTCCCAGGGAAACACACCAAGATGCAAATAACAAAAAAACAAAACAAATTCTCTTTTAAATAGAATTTTTTTTCATATACTACCAATTAAGAGGTGAAACACGTCGCAGGCTAACCTCCAGTGGAGCTGGTTGCTGTCCACAGCCCTGTCGGTATCGGTCCTAGGATCTTTATATAGTACTGGTATTGTTACCGGAAAACACACAATTATGAGGAAAAAAAAATTAAAAATTTCTCTTTTAAATAGTATTTATTATCTTATACTACCAATGAAGAGGTAACACACGTCGCAGGCTAACCTCCAGTGGAGTTGGCTGCTGTCCACAGCCCTGTCGGCATTGGCTCCTAGGTTCTTTATATAGTAATGGGAGAGTTCCCAGGGAAACACACCAAGATGCAAATAACAAAAAAACAAAACAAATTCTCTTTTAAATAGAATTTTTTTATCATATACTACCAATTAAGAGGTGAAACACGTCGCAGGCTAACCTCCAGTGGAGCTGGTTGCTGTCCACAGCCCTGTCGATATCGGTCCTAGGATCTTTATATAGTACTGGTATTGTTACCGGAAAACACACAATTATGAGGAAAAAAAAATTAAAAATTTCTCTTTTAAATAGTATTTATTATCATATACTACCAATGAAGAGGTAACACACGTCGCAGGCTAACCTCCAGTGGAGTTGGCTGCTGTCCACAGCCCTGTCGGCATTGGCTCCTAGGGTCTTTATATAGTAATGGGAGACTTCCCAGGGAAACACACCAAGATGCAAATAACAAAAAAACAAAACAAATTCTCTTTTAAATAGAATTTTTTATCATATACTACCAATTAAGAGGTGAAACACGTCGCAGGCTAACCTCCAGTGGAGCTGGTTGCTGTCCACAGCCCTGTCGGTATCGGTCCTAGGATCTTTATATAGTACTGGTATTGTTACCGGAAAACACACAATTATGAGGAAAAAAAATTAAAAATTTCTCTTTTAAATAGTATTTATTATCATATACTACCAATGAAGAGGTAACACACGTCGCAGGCTAACCTCCAGTGGAGTTGGCTGCTGTCCACAGCCCTGTCGGCATTGGCTCCTAGGGTCTTTATATAGTAATGGGAGAGTTCCCAGGGAAACACACCAAGATGCAAATAACAAAAAAACAAAACAAATTCTCTTTTAAATAGAATTTTTTATCATATACTACCAATTAAGAGGTGAAACACGTCGCAGGCTAACCTCCAGTGGAGCCGGTTGCTGTCCACAGCCCTGTCGGTATCGGTCCTAGGATCTTTATATAGTACTGGTATTGTTACCGGAAAACACACAATTATGAGGAAAAAAAAATTAAAAATTTCTCTTTTAAATAGTATTTATTATCATATACTACCAATGAAGAGGTAACACACGTCGCAGGCTAACCTCCAGTGGAGTTGGCTGCTGTCCACAGCCCTGTCGGCATTGGCTCCTAGGGTCTTTCTATAGTAATGGGAGAGTTCCCAGGGAAACACACTAAGATGCAAATAACAAAAAAACAAAACAAATTCTCTTTTAAATAGAATTTTTTATCATATACTACCAATTAAGAGGTGAAACACGTCGCAGGCTAACCTCCAGTGGAGCTGGTTGCTGTCCACAGCCCTGTCGGTATCGGTCCTAGGATCTTTATATAGTACTGGTATTGTTACCGGAAAACACACAATTATGAGGAAAAAAAATTAAAAATTTCTCTTTTAAATAGTATTTATTATCATATACTACCAAAGAAGAGGTAACACACGTCGCAGGCTAACCTCCAGTGGAGTTGGCTGCTGTCCACAGCCCTGTCGGCATTGGCTCCTAGGGTCTTTATATAGTAATGGGAGAGTTCCCAGGGAAACACACCAAGATGCAAATAACAAAAAAACAAAACAAATACTCTTTTAAATAGAATTTTTTATCATATACTACCAATTAAGAGGTGAAACACGTCGCAGGCTAACCTCCAGTGGAGCTGGTTGCTGTCCACAGCCCTGTCGGTATCGGTCCTAGGATCTTTATATAGTACTGGTATTGTTACCGGAAAACACACAATTATGAGGAAAAAAAATTAAAAATTTCTCTTTTAAATAGTATTTATTATCATATACTACCAAAGAAGAGGTAACACACGTCGCAGGCTAACCTCCAGTGGAGTTGGCTGCTGTCCACAGCCCTGTCGGCATTGCCTCCTAGGGTCTTTATATAGTAATGGGAGAGTTCCCACGGAAACACACCAAGATGCAAATAACAAAAAAACAAAACAAATTATCTTTTAAATAGAATTTTTTATCATATACTACCAATTAAGAGGTGAAACACGTCGCAGGCTAACCTCCAGTGGAGCTGGTTGCTGTCCACAGCCCTGTCGGTATCGGTCCTAGGATCTTTATATAGTACTGGTATTGTTACCGGAAAACACACAATTATGAGGAAAAAAAATTAAAAATTTCTCTTTTAAATAGTATTTATTATCATATACTACCAAAGAAGAGGTAACACACGTCGCAGGCTAACCTCCAGTGGAGTTGGCTGCTGTCCACAGCCCTGTCGGCATTGGCTCCTAGGGTCTTTATATAGTAATGGGAGAGTTCCCAGGGAAACACACCAAGATGCAAATAACAAAAAAACAAAACAAATTCTCTTTTAAATAGAATTTTTTATCATATACTACCAATTAAGAGGTGAAACACGTCGCAGGCTAACCTCCAGTGGAGCTGGTTGCTGTCCACAGCCCTGTCGGTATCGGTCCTAGGATCTTTATATAGTACTGGTATTGTTACCGGAAAACACACAATTATGAGGGAAAAAAATTAAAAATTTCTCTTTTAAATAGTATTTATTATCATATACTACCAAAGAAGAGGTAACACACGTCGCAGGCTAACCTCCAGTGGAGTTGGCTGCTGTCCACAGCCCTGTCGGCATTGGCTCCTAGGGTCTTTATATAGTAATGGGAGAGTTCCCAGGGAAACACACCAAGATGCAAATAACAAAAAAACAAAACAAATTCTCTTTTAAATAGAATTTTTTATCATATACTACCAATTAAGAGGTGAAACACGTCGCAGGCTAACCTCCAGTGGAGCTGGTTGCTGTCCACAGCCCTGTCGGTATCGGTCCTAGGATCTTTATATAGTACTGGTATTGTTACCGGAAAACACACAATTATGAGGAAAAAAAATTAAAAATTTCTCTTTTAAATAGTATTTATTATCATATACTACCAAAGAAGAGGTAACTCACGTCGCAGGCTAACCTCCAGTGGAGTTGGCTGCTGTCCACAGCCCTGTCGGCATTGGCTCCTAGGGTCTTTATATAGTAATGGGAGAGTTCCCAGGGAAACACACCAAGATGCAAATAACAAAAAAACAAAACAAATTCTCTTTTAAATAGAATTTTTTATCATATACTACCAATTAAGAGGTTAAACACGTCGCAGGCTAACCTCCAGTGGAGCTGGTTGCTGTCCACAGCCCTGTCGGTATCGGTCCTAGGATCTTTATATAGTACTGGTATTGTTACCGGAAAACACACAATTATGAGGAAAAAAAATTAAAAATTTCTCTTTTAAATAGTATTTATTATCATATACTACCAAAGAAGAGGTAACACACGTCGCAGGCTAACCTCCAGTGGAGTTGGCTGCTGTCCACAGCCCTGTCGGCATTGGCTCCTAGGGTCTTTATATAGTAATGGGAGAGTTCCCAGGGAAACACACCAAGATGCAAATAACAAAAAAACAAAACAAATTCTCTTTTAAATAGAATTTTTTATCATATACTATCAATTAAGAGGTGAAACACGTCGCAGGCTAACCTCCAGTGGAGCTGGTTGCTGTCCACAGCCCTGTCGGTATCGGTCCTAGGATCTTTATATAGTACTGGTATTGTTACCGGAAAACACACAATTATGAGGAAAAAAAATTAAAAATTTCTCTTTTAAATAGTATTTATTATCATATACTACCAAAGAAGAGGTAACACACGTCGCAGGCTAACCTCCAGTGGAGTTGGCTGCTGTCCACAGCCCTGTCGGCATTGGCTCCTAGGGTCTTTATATAGTAATGGGAGAGTTCCCAGGGAAACACACCAAGATGCAAATAACAAAAAAACAAAACAAATTCTCTTTTAAATAGAATTTTTTATCATATACTACCAATTAAGAGGTGAAACACGTCGCAGGCTAACCTCCAGTGGAGCTGGTTGCTGTCCACAGCCCTGTCGGTATCGGTCCTAGGATCTTTATATAGTACTGGTATTGTTACCGGAAAACACACAATTATGAGGAAAAAAAATTAAAATTTTCTCTTTTAAATAGTATTTATTATCATATACTACCAAAGAAGAGGTAACACACGTCGCAGGCTAACCTCCAGTGGAGTTGGCTGCTGTCCACAGCCCTGTCGGCATTGGCTCCTAGGGTCTTTATATAGTAATGGGAGAGTTCCCAGGGAAACACACCAAGATGCAAATAACAAAAAAACAAAACAAATTCTCTTTTAAATAGAATTTTTTATCATATACTACCAATTAAGAGGTGAAACACGTCGCAGGCTAACCTCCAGTGGAGCTGGTTGCTGTCCACAGCCCTGTCGGTATCGGTCCTAGGATCTTTATATAGTACTGGTATTGTTACCGGAAAACACACAATTATGAGGAAAAAAATTAAAAATTTCTCTTTTAAATAGTATTTATTATCATATACTACCAAAGAAGACGTAACACACGTCGCAGGCTAACCTCCAGTGGAGTTGGCTGCTGTCCACAGCCCTGTCGGCATTGGCTCCTAGGGTCTTTATATAGTAATGGGAGAGTTCCCAGGGAAACACACCAAGATGCAAATAACAAAAAAACAAAACAAATTCTCTTTTAAATAGAATTTTTTATCATATACTACCAATTAAGAGGTGAAACACGTCGCAGGCTAACCTCCAGTGGAGCTGGTTGCTGTCCACAGACCTGTCGGTATCGGTCCTAGGATCTTTATATAGTACTGGTATTGTTACCGGAAAACACACAATTATGAGGAAAAAAAATTAAAAAATTCTCTTTTAAATAGTATTTATTATCATATACTACCAAAGAAGAGGTAACACACGCCGCAGGCTAACCTCCAGTGGAGTTGGCTGCTGTCCACAGCCCTGTCGGCATTGGCTCCTAGGGTCTTTATATAGTAATGGGAGAGTTCCCAGGGAAACACACCAAGATGCAAATAACAAAAAAACAAAACAAATTCTCTTTTAAATAGAATTTTTTATCATATACTACCAATTAAGAGGTGAAACACGTCGCAGGCTAACCTCCAGTGGAGCTGGTTGCTGTCCACAGCCCTGTCGGTATCGGTCCTAGGATCTTTATATAGTACTGGTATTGTTACCGGAAAACACACAATTATGAGGAAAAAAAATTAAAAATTTCTCTTTTAAATAGTATTTATTATCATATACTACCAATGAAGAGGTAACACACGTCGCAGGCTAACCTCCAGTGGAGTTGGCTGCTGTCCACAGCCCTGTCGGCATTGGCTCCTAGGGTCTTTATATAGTAATGGGAGAGTTCCCAGGGAAACACACCAAGATGCAAATAACAAAAAAACAAAACAAATTCTCTTTTAAATAGAATTTTTTATCATATACTACCAATTAAGAGGTGAAACACGTCGCAGGCTAACCTCCAGTGGAGCTGGTTGCTGTCCACAGCCCTGTCGGTATCGGTCCTAGGATCTTTATATAGTACTGGTATTGTTACCGGAAAACACACAATTATGAGGAAAAAAAATTAAAAATTTCTCTTTTAAATAGTATTTATTATCATATACTACCAAAGAAGAGGTAACACACGTCGCAGGCTAACCTCCAGTGGAGTTGGCTGCTGTCCACAGCCCTGTCGGCATTGGCTCCTAGGGTCTTTATATAGTAATGGGAGAGTTCCCAGGGAAACACACCAAGATGCAAATAACAAAAAAACAAAACAAATTCTCTTTTAAATAGAATTTTTTATCATATACTACCAATTAAGAGGTGAAACACGTCGCAGGCTAACCTCCAGTGGAGCTGGTTGCTGTCCACAGCCCTGTCGGTATCGGTCCTAGGATCTTTATATAGTACTGGTATTGTTACCGGAAAACACACAATTATGAGGAAAAAAAATTAAAAATTTCTCTTTTAAATAGTATTTATTATCATATACTACCAATGAAGAGGTAACACACGTCGCAGGCTAACCTCCAGTGGAGTTGGCTGCTGTCCACAGCCCTGTCGGCATTGGCTCCTAGGGTCTTTATATAGTAATGGGAGAGTTCCCAGGGAAACACACCAAGATGCAAATAACAAAAAAACAAAACAAATTCTCTTTTAAATAGAATTTTTTATCATATACTATCAATTAAGAGGTGAAACACGTCGCAGGCTAACCTCCAGTGGAGCTGGTTGCTGTCCACAGCCCTGTCGGTATCGGTCCTAGGATCTTTATATAGAACTGGTATTGTTACCGGAAAACACACAATTATGAGGAAAAAAAATTAAAAATTTCTCTTTTAAATAGTATTTATTATCATATACTACCAATGAAGAGGTAACACACGTCGCAGGCTAACCTCCAGTGGAGTTGGCTGCTGTCCACAGCCCTGTCGGCATTGGCTCCTAGGGTCTTTATATAGTAATGGGAGAGTTCCCAGGGAAACACACCAAGATGCAAATAACAAAAAAACAAAACAAATTCTCTTTTAAATAGAATTTTTTATCATATATTACCAATTAAGAGGTGAAACACGTCGCAGGCTAACCTCCAGTGGAGCTGGTTGCTGTCCACAGCCCTGTCGGTATCGGTCCTAGGATCTTTATATAGTACTGGTATTGTTACCGGAAAACACACAATTATGAGGAAAAAAATTAAAAATTTCTCTTTTAAATAGTATTTTATTATCATATACTACCAAAGAAGAGGTAACACACGTCGCAGGCTAACCTCCAGTGGAGTTGGCTGCTGTCCACAGCCCTGTCGGCATTGGCTCCTAGGGTCTTTATATAGTAATGGGAGAGTTCCCAGGGAAACACACCAAGATGCAAATAACAAAAAAACAAAACAAATTCTCTTTTAAATAGAATTTTTTATCATATACTACCAATTAAGAGGTGAAACACGTCGCAGGCTAACCTCCAGTGGAGCTGGTTGCTGTCCACAGCCCTGTCGGTATCGGTCCTAGGATCTTTATATAGTACTGGTATTGTTACCGGAAAACACACAATTATGAGGAAAAAAATTAAAAATTTCTCTTTTAAATAGTATTTATTATCATATACTACCAAAGAAGAGGTAACACACGTCGCAGGCTAACCTCCAGTGGAGTTGGCTGCTGTCCACAGCCCTGTCGGCATTGGCTCCTAGGGTCTTTATATAGTAATGGGAGAGTTCCCAGGGAAACACACCAAGATGCAAATAACAAAAAAAACAAAACAAATTCTCTTTTAAATAGAATTTTTTTATCATATACTACCAATTAAGAGGTGAAACACGTCGCAGGCTAACCTCCAGTGGAGCTGGTTGCTGTCCACAGCCCTGTCAGGTATCGGTCCTAGGATCTTTATATAGTACTGGTATTGTTACCGGAAAACACACAATTATGAGGAAAAAAAATTAAAAATTTCTTTTTTAAATAGTATTTATTATCATATACTACCAAAGAAGAGGTAACACACGCCGCAGGCTAACCTCCAGTGGAGTTGGCTGCTGTCCACAGCCCTGTCGGCATTGGCTCCTAGGGTCTTTATATAGTAATGGGAGAGTTCCCAGGGAAAACACACCAAGATGCAAATAACAAAAAAACAAAACAAATTCTCTTTTAAATAGAATTTTTTATCATATACTACCAATTAAGAGGTGAAACACGTCGCAGGCTAACCTCCAGTGGAGCTGGTTGCTGTCCACAGCCCTGTCGGTATCGGTCCTAGGATCTTTATATCGTCCTGGTATTGTCACCGGAAAACACACAATTATGAGGAAAAAAAAATTAAAAATTTCTCTTTTAAATAGTATTTATCATCATATACTACCCATGAAGAGGTAACACACGTCGCAGGCTAACCTCCAGTGGAGTTGGCTGCTGTCCACAGCCCTGTCGGCATTGGCTCCTAGGGTCTTTATATAGTAATGGGAGAGTTCCCCAGGGAAACACACCAAGATGCAAATAACAAAAAAAACAAAACAAATTCTCTTTTAAATAGAATTTTTTTATCATATACTACCAATTAAGAGGTGAAACACGTCGCAGGCTAACCTCCAGTGGAGCTGGTTGCTGTCCACAGCCCTGTCGGTATCGGTCCTAGGATCTTTATATAGTACTGGTATTGTTACCGGGAAAACACACAATTATTAGGAAAAAAAATTAAAAATTTCTCTTTTAAATAGTATTTATTATCATATACTACCAATGAAGAGGTAACACACGTCGCAGGCTAACCTCCAGTGGAGTTGGGCTGCTGTCCACAGCCCTGTCGGCATTGGCTCCTAGGGTCTTTATATAGTAATGGGAGAGTTCCCAGGAAACACACCAAGATGCAAATAACAAAAAAACAAAACAAATTCTCTTTTAAATAGAATTTTTTATCATATACTACCAATTAAGAGGTGAAACACGTCGCAGGCTAACTCCAGTGGAGCTGGTTGCTGTCCACAGCCCTGTCGGTATCGGTCCTATGATCTTTATATAGTACTGGTATTGTTACCGGAAAACACACAATTATGAGGAAAAAAAAATTAAAAATTTCTCTTTAAATAGTATTTATTATCATATACTACCAATGAAGAGGTAACACACGTCGCAGGCTAACCTCCAGTGGAGTTGGCTGCTGTCCACAGCCCTGTCGGCATTGGCTCCTAGGGTCTTTATATAGTAATGGGAGAGTTCCCAGGGAAACACACCAAGATGCAAATAACAAAAAAACAAAACAAATTCTCTTTTAAATAGAATTTTTTATCATATACTACCAATTAAGAGGTGAAACACGTCGCAGGCTAACCTCCAGTGGAGCTGGTTGCTGTCCACAGCCCTGTCGGTATCGGTCCTAGGATCTTTATATAGTACTGGTATTGTTACCGGAAAACACACAATTATGAGGAAAAAAAATTAAAAATTTCTCTTTTAAATAAGTATTTATTATCATATACTACCAATGAAGAGGTAACACACGTCGCAGGCTAACCTCCAGTGGAGTTTGCTGCTGTCCACAGCCCTGTCGGCATTGGCTCCTAGGGTCTTTATATAGTAATGGGAGAGTTCCCAGGGAAACACACCAAGATGCAAATAACAAAAAAACAAAACAAATTCTCTTTTAAATAGAATTTTTTATCATATACTACCAATTAAGAGGTGTGAAACACGTCGCAGGCTAACCTCCAGTGGAGCTGGTTGCTGTCCTAGTGTACGGTTATTTAAATAGTATGTATTTGGTATTGTTACCGGAAAACACACAATTATGAGGAAAAAAATTAAAAATTTCTCTTTTAAATAGTATTTATTATCATATACTACCAAAGAAGAGGTAACACACGTCGCAGGCTAACCTCCAGTGGAGTTGGCTGCTGTCCACAGCCCTGTCGGCATTGGCTCCTAGGGTCTTTATATAGTAATGGGAGAGTTCCCAGGGAAACACACCAAGATGCAAATAACAAAAAAACAAAACAAATTCTCTTTTAAATAGAATTTTTTATCATATACTACCAATTAAGAGGTGAAACACGTCGCAGGCTAACCTCCAGTGGAGCTGGTTGCTGTCCACAGCCCTGTCGGTATCGGACCTAGGATCTTTATATAGTACTGGTATTGTTACCGGAAAACACACAATTATGAGGAAAATAAATTAAAAATTTCTCTTTTAAATAGTATTTATTATCATATACTACCAAAGAAGAGGTAACACACGCCGCAGGCTAACCTCCAGTGGAGTTGGCTGCTGTCCACAGCCCTGTCGGCATTGGCTCCTAGGGTCTTTATATAGTAATGGGAGAGTTCCCAGGGAAACACACCAAGATGCAAATAACAAAAAAACAAAACAAATTCTCTTTTAAATAGAATTTTTTATCATATACTACCAATTAAGAGGTGAAACACGTCGCAGGCTAACCTCCAGTGGAGCTGGTTGCTGTCCACAGCCCTGTCGGTATCGGTCCTAGGATCTTTATATAGTACTGGTATTGTTACCGGAAAACACACAATTATGAGGAAAAAAAATTAAAAATTTCTCTTTTAAATAGTATTTATTATCATATACTACCAAAGAAGAGGTAACACACGTCGCAGGCTAACCTCCAGTGGAGTTGGCTGCTTTCCACAGCCCTGTCGGCATTGGCTCCTAGGGTCTTTATATAGTAATGGGAGAGTTCCCAGGGAAACACACCAAGATGCAAATAACAAAAAAACAAAACAAATTCTCTTTTAAATAGAATTTTTTATCATATACTATCAATTAAGAGGTGAAACACGTCGCAGGCTAACCTCCAGTGGAGCTGGTTGCTGTCCACAGCCCTGTCGGTATCGGTCCTAGGATCTTTATATAGAACTGGTATTGTTACCGGAAAACACACAATTATGAGGAAAAAAAATTAAAAATTTCTCTTTTAAATAGTATTTATTATCATATACTACCAATGAAGAGGTAACACACGTCGCAGGCTAACCTCCAGTGGAGTTGGCTGCTGTCCACAGCCCTGTCGGCATTGGCTCCTAGGGTCTTTATATAGTAATGGGAGAGTTCCCAGGGAAACACACCAAGATGCAAATAACAAAAAAACAAAACAAATTCTCTTTTAAATAGAATTTTTTATCATATACTACCAATTAAGAGGTGAAACACGTCGCAGGCTAACCTCCAGTGGAGCTGGTTGCTGTCCACAGCCCTGTCGGTATCGGTCCTAGGATCTTTATATAGTACTGGTATTGTTACCGGAAAACACACAATTATGAGGAAAAAAAATTAAAAATTTCTCTTTTAAATAGTATTTATTATCATATACTACCAAAGAAGAGGTAACACACGTCGCAGGCTAACCTCCAGTGGAGTTGGCTGCTGTCCACAGCCCTGTCGGCATTGGCTCCTAGGGTCTTTATATAGTAATGGGAGAGTTCCCAGGGAAACACACCAAGATGCAAATAACAAAAAAACAAAACAAATTCTCTTTTAAATAGAATTTTTTATCATATACTACCAATTAAGAGGTGAAATACGTCGCAGGCTAACCTCCAGTGGAGCTGGTTGCTGTCCACAGCCCTGTCGGTATCGGTCCTAGGATCTTTATATAGTACTGGTATTGTTACCGGAAAACACACAATTATGAGGAAAAAAATTAAAAATTTCTCTTTTAAATAGTATTTATTATCATATACTACCAAAGAAGAGGTAACACACGTCGCAGGCTAACCTCCAGTGGAGTTGGCTGCTGTCCACAGCCCTGTCGGCATTGGCTCCTAGGGTCTTTATATAGTAATGGGAGAGTTCCCAGGGAAACACACCAAGATGCAAATAACAAAAAAACAAAACAAATTCTCTTTTAAATAGAATTTTTTATCATATACTACCAATTAAGAGGTGAAACACGTCGCAGGCTAACCTCCAGTGGAGCTGGTTGCTGTCCACAGCCCTGTCGGTGTCGGTCCTAGGATCTTTATATAGTACTGGTATTGTTACCGGAAAACACACAATTATGAGGAAAAAAAATTAAAAATTTCTCTTTTAAATAGTATTTATTATCATATACTACCAAAGAAGAGGTAACACACGCCGCAGGCTAACCTCCAGTGGAGTTGGCTGCTGTCCACAGCCCTGTCGGCATTGGCTCCTAGGGTCTTTATATAGTAATGGGAGAGTTCCCAGGGAAACACACCAAGATGCAAATAACAAAAAAACAAAACAAATTCTCTTTTAAATAGAATTTTTTATCATATACTACCAATTAAGAGGTGAAACACGTCGCAGGCTAACCTCCAGTGGAGCTGGTTGCTGTCCACAGCCCTGTCGGTATCGGTCCTAGGATCTTTATATAGTACTGGTATTGTTACCGGAAAACACACAATTATGAGGAAAAAAAATTAAAAATTTCTCTTTTAAATAGTATTTATTATCATATACTACCAATGAAGAGGTAACACACGTCGCAGGCTAACCTCCAGTGGAGTTGGCTGCTGTCCACAGCCCTGTCGGCATTGGCTCCTAGGGTCTTTATATAGTAATGGGAGAGTTCCCAGGGAAACACACCAAGATGCAAATAACAAAAAAACAAAACAAATTCTCTTTTAAATAGAATTTTTTATCATATACTACCAATTAAGAGGTGAAACACGTCGCAGGCTAACCTCCAGTGGAGCTGGTTGCTGTCCACAGCCCTGTCGGTATCGGTCCTAGGATCTTTATATAGTACTGGTATTGTTACCAGAAAACACACAATTATGAGGAAAAAAAAATTAAAAATTTCTCTTTTAAATAGTATTTATCATCATATACTACCCATGAAGAGGTAACACACGTCGCAGGCTAACCTCCAGTGGAGTTGGCTGCTGTCCACAGCCCTGTCGGCATTGGCTCCTAGGGTCTTTATATAGTAATGGGAGAGTTCCCAGGGAAACACACCAAGATGCAAATAACAAAAAAACAAAACAAATTCTCTTTTAAATAGAATTTTTTATCATATACTACCAATTAAGAGGTGAAACACGTCGCAGGCTAACCTCCAGTGGAGCTGGTTGCTGTCCACAGCCCTGTCGGTATCGGTCCTAGGATCTTTATATAGTACTGGTATTGTTACCGGAAAACACACAATTATTAGGAAAAAAATTAAAAATTTCTCTTTTAAATAGTATTTATTATCATATACTACCAATGAAGAGGTAACACACGTCGCAGGCTAACCTCCAGTGGAGTTGGCTGCTGTCCACAGCCCTGTCGGCATTGGCTCCTAGGGTCTTTATATAGTAATGGGAGAGTTCCCAGGGAAACACACCAAGATGCAAATAACAAAAAAACAAAACAAATTCTCTTTTAAATAGAATTTTTTATCATATACTACCAATTAAGAGGTGAAACACGTCGCAGGCTAACCTCCAGTGGAGCTGGTTGCTGTCCACAGCCCTGTCGGTATCGGTCCTAGGATCTTTATATAGTACTGGTATTGTTACCGGAAAACACACAATTATGAGGAAAAAAAAATTAAAAATTTCTCTTTTAAATAGTATTTATTATCATATACTACCAATGAAGAGGTAACACACGTCGCAGGCTAACCTCCAGTGGAGTTGGCTGCTGTCCACAGCCCTGTCGGCATTGGCTCCTAGGGTCTTTATATAGTAATGGGAGAGTTCCCAGGGAAACACACCAAGATGCAAATAACAAAAAAACAAAACAAATTCTCTTTTAAATAGAATTTTTTATCATATACTACCAATTAAGAGGTGAAACACGTCGCAGGCTAACCTCCAGTGGAGCTGGTTGCTGTCCACAGCCCTGTCGGTATCGGTCCTAGGATCTTTATATAGTACTGGTATTGTTACCGGAAAACACACAATTATGAGGAAAAAAAAAATTAAAAATTTCTCTTTTAAATAGTATTTATTATCATATACTACCAATGAAGAGGTAACACACGTCGCAGGCTAACCTCCAGTGGAGTTGGCTGCTGTCCACAGCCCTGTCGGCATTGGCTCCTAGGGTCTTTATATAGTAATGGGAGAGTTCCCAGGGAAACACACCAAGATGCAAATAACAAAAAAACAAAACAAATTCTCTTTTAAATAGAATTTTTTATCATATACTACCAATTAAGAGGTGAAACACGTCGCAGGCTAACCTCCAGTGGAGCTGGTTGCTGTCCACAGCCCTGTCGGTATCGGTCCTAGGATCTTTATATAGTACTGGTATTGTTACCGGAAAACACACAATTATGAGGAAAAAAATTAAAAATTTCTCTTTTAAATAGTATTTATTATCATATACTACCAAAGAAGAGGTAACACACGTCGCAGGCTAACCTCCAGTGGAGTTGGCTGCTGTCCACAGCCCTGTCGGCATTGGCTCCTAGGGTCTTTATATAGTAATGGGAGAGTTCCCAGGGAAACACACCAAGATGCAAATAACAAAAAAACAAAACAAATTCTCTTTTAAATAGAATTTTTTATCATATACTACCAATTAAGAGGTGAAACACGTCGCAGGCTAACCTCCAGTGGAGCTGGTTGCTGTCCACAGCCCTGTCGGTATCGGTCCTAGGATCTTTATATAGTACTGGTATTGTTACCGGAAAACACACAATTATGAGGAAAAAAAATTAAAAATTTCTCTTTTAAATAGTATTTATTATCATATACTACCAAAGAAGAGGTAACACACGCCGCAGGCTAACCTCCAGTGGAGTTGGCTGCTGTCCACAGCCCTGTCGGCATTGGCTCCTAGGGTCTTTATATAGTAATGGGAGAGTTCCCAGGGAAACACACCAAGATGCAAATAACAAAAAAACAAAACAAATTCTCTTTTAAATAGAATTTTTTATCATATACTACCAATTAAGAGGTGAAACACGTCGCAGGCTAACCTCCAGTGGAGCTGGTTGCTGTCCACAGCCCTGTCGGTATCGGTCCTAGGATCTTTATATAGTACTGGTATTGTTACCGGAAAACACACAATTATGAGGAAAAAAAATTAAAAATTTCTCTTTTAAATGGTATTTATTATCATATACTACCAATGAAGAGGTAACACACGTCGCAGGCTAACCTCCAGTGGAGTTGGCTGCTGTCCACAGCCCTGTCGGCATTGGCTCCTAGGGTCTTTATATAGTAATGGGAGAGTTCCCAGGGAAACACACCAAGATGCAAATAACAAAAAAACAAAACAAATTCTCTTTTAAATAGAATTTTTTATCATATACTACCAATTAAGAGGTGAAACACGTCGCAGGCTAACCTCCAGTGGAGCTGGTTGCTGTCCACAGCCCTGTCGGTATCGGTCCTAGGATCTTTATATAGTACTGGTATTGTTACCGGAAAACACACAATTATGAGGAAAAAAAAATTAAAAATTTCTCTTTTAAATAGTATTTATCATCATATACTACCCATGAAGAGGTAACACACGTCGCAGGCTAACCTCCAGTGGAGTTGGCTGCTGTCCACAGCCCTGTCTGCATTGGCTCCTAGGGTCTTTATATAGTAATGGGAGAGTTCCCAGGGAAACACACCAAGATGCAAATAACAAAAAAACAAAACAAATTCTCTTTTAAATAGAATTTTTTATCATATACTACCAATTAAGAGGTGAAACACGTCGCAGGCTAACCTCCAGTGGAGCTGGTTGCTGTCCACAGCCCTGTCGGTATCGGTCCTAGGATCTTTATATAGTACTGGTATTGTTACCGGAAAACACACAATTATGAGGAAAAAAAAATTAAAAATTTCTCTTTTAAATAGTATTTATTATCATATACTACCAATGAAGAGGTAACACACGTCGCAGGCTAACCTCCAGTGGAGTTGGCTGCTGTCCACAGCCCTGTCGGCATTGGCTCCTAGGGTCTTTATATAGTAATGGGAGAGTTCCCAGGAAAACACACCAAGATGCAAATAACAAAAAAACAAAACAAATTCTCTTTTAAATAGAATTTTTTATCATATACTACCAATTAAGAGGTGAAACACGTCGCAGGCTAACCTCCAGTGGAGCTGGTTGCTGTCCACAGCCCTGTCGGTATCGGTCCTAGGATCTTTATATAGTACTGGTATTGTTACCGGAAAACACAGAATTATGAGGAAAAAAAATTAAAAATTTCTCTTTTAAATAGTATTTATTATCATATACTACCAATGAAGAGGTAACACACGTCGCAGGCTAACCTCCAGTGGAGTTGCCTGCTGTCCACAGCCCTGTCGGCATTGGCTCCTAGGGTCTTTATATAGTAATGGGAGAGTTCCCAGGGAAACACACCAAGATGCAAATAACAAAAAAACAAAACAAATTCTCTTTTAAATAGAATTTTTTATCATATACTACCAATTAAGAGGTGAAACACGTCGCAGGCTAACCTCCAGTGGAGCTGGTTGCTGTCCACAGCCCTGTCGGTATCGGTCCTAGGATCTTTATATAGTACTGGTATTGTTACCGGAAAACACACAATTATGAGGAAAAAAAAATTAAAAATTTCTCTTTTAAATAGTATTTATTATCATATACTACCAATGAAGAGGTAACACACGTCGCAGGCTAACCTCCAGTGGAGTTGGCTGCTGTCCACAGCCCTGTCGGCATTGGCTCCTAGGGTCTTTATATAGTAATGGGAGAGTTCCCAGGGAAACACACCAAGATGCAAATAACAAAAAAACAAAACAAATTCTCTTTTAAATAGAATTTTTTATCATATACTACCAATTAAGAGGTGAAACACGTCGCAGGCTAACCTCCAGTGGAGCTGGTTGCTGTCCACAGCCCTGTCGGTATCGGTCCTAGGATCTTTATATAGTACTGGTATTGTTACCGGAAAACACACAATTATGAGGAAAAAAAATTAAAATTTTCTCTTTTAAATAGTATTTATTATCATATACTACCAATGAAGAGGTAACACACGTCGCAGGCTAACCTCCAGTGGAGTTGGCTGCTGTCCACAGCCCTGTCGGCATTGGCTCCTAGGGTCTTTATATAGTAATGGGAGAGTTCCCAGGGAAACACACCAAGATGCAAATAACAAAAAAACAAAACAAATTCTCTTTTAAATAGAATTTTTTATCATATACTACCAATTAAGAGGTGAAACACGTCGCAGGCTAACCTCCAGTGGAGCTGGTTGCTGTCCACAGCCCTGTCGGTATCGGTCCTAGGATCTTTATATAGTACTGGTATTGTTACCGGAAAACACACAATTATGAGGAAAAAAATTAAAAATTTCTCTTTTAAATAGTATTTATTATCATATACTACCAAAGAAGAGGTAACACACGTCGCAGGCTAACCTCCAGTGGAGTTGGCTGCTGTCCACAGCCCTGTCGGCATTGGCTCCTAGGGTCTTTATATAGTAATGGGAGAGTTCCCAGGGAAACACACCAAGATGCAAATAACAAAAAAACAAAACAAATTCTCTTTTAAATAGAATTTTTTATCATATACTACCAATTAAGAGGTGAAACACGTCGCAGGCTAACCTCCAGTGGAGCTGGTTGCTGTCCACAGCCCTGTCGGTATCGGTCCTAGGATCTTTATATAGTACTGGTATTGTTACCGGAAAACACAGAATTATGAGGAAAAAAAATTAAAAATTTCTCTTTTAAATAGTATTTATTATCATATACTACCAAAGAAGAGGTAACACACGCCGCAGGCTAACCTCCAGTGGAGTTGGCTGCTGTCCACAGCCCTGTCGGCATTGGCTCCTAGGGTCTTTATATAGTAATGGGAGAGTTCCCAGGGAAACACACCAAGATGCAAATAACAAAAAAACAAAACAAATTCTCTTTTAAATAGAATTTTTTATCATATACTACCAATTAAGAGGTGAAACACGTCGCAGGCTAACCTCCAGTGGAGCTGGTTGCTGTCCACAGCCCTGTCGGTATCGGTCCTAGGATCTTTATATAGTACTGGTATTGTTACCGGAAAACACACAATTATGAGGAAAAAAAATTAAAAATTTCTCTTTTAAATAGTATTTATTATCATATACTACCAAAGAAGAGGTAACACACGCCGCAGGCTAACCTCCAGTGGAGTTGGCTGCTGTCCACAGCCCTGTCGGCATTGGCTCCTAGGGTCTTTATATAGTAATGGGAGAGTTCCCAGGGAAACACACCAAGATGCAAATAACAAAAAAACAAAACAAATTCTCTTTTAAATAGAATTTTTTATCATATACTACCAATTAAGAGGTGAAACACGTCGCAGGCTAACCTCCAGTGGAGCTGGTTGCTGTCCACAGCCCTGTCGGTATCGGTCCTAGGATCTTTATATAGTACTGGTATTGTTACCGGAAAACACACAATTATGAGGAAAAAAAAATTAAAAATTTCTCTTTTAAATAGTATTTATTATCATATACTACCAATGAAGAGGTAACACACGTCGCAGGCTAACCTCCAGTGGAGTTGGCTGCTGTCCACAGCCCTGTCGGCATTGGCTCCTAGGGTCTTTATATAGTAATGGGAGAGTTCCCAGGGAAACACACCAAGATGCAAATAACAAAAAAACAAAACAAATTCTCTTTTAAATAGAATTTTTTATCATATACTACCAATTAAGAGGTGAAACACGTCGCAGGCTAACCTCCAGTGGAGCTGGTTGCTGTCCACAGCCCTGTCGGTATCGGTCCTAGGATCTTTATATAGTACTGGTATTGTTACCGGAAAACACACAATTATGAGGAAAAAAAATTAAAAATTTCTCTTTTAAATAGTATTTATTATCATATACTACCAAAGAAGAGGTAACACACGCCGCAGGCTAACCTCCAGTGGAGTTGGCTGCTGTCCACAGCCCTGTCGGCATTGGCTCCTAGGGTCTTTATATAGTAATGGGAGAGTTCCCAGGGAAACACACCAAGATGCAAATAACAAAAAAACAAAACAAATTCTCTTTTAAATAGAATTTTTTATCATATACTACCAATTAAGAGGTGAAACACGTCGCAGGCTAACCTCCAGTGGAGCTGGTTGCTGTCCACAGCCCTGTCGGTATCGGTCCTAGGATCTTTATATAGTACTGGTATTGTTACCGGAAAACACACAATTATGAGGAAAAAAAATTAAAAATTTCTCTTTTAAATAGTATTTATTATCATATACTACCAAAGAAGAGGTAACACACGCCGCAGGCTAACCTCCAGTGGAGTTGGCTGCTGTCCACAGCCCTGTCGGCATTGGCTCCTAGGGTCTTTATATAGTAATGGGAGAGTTCCCAGGGAAACACACCAAGATGCAAATAACAAAAAAACAAAACAAATTCTCTTTTAAATAGAATTTTTTATCATATACTACCAATTAAGAGGTGAAACACGTCGCAGGCTAACCTCCAGTGGAGCTGGTTGCTGTCCACAGCCCTGTCGGTATCGGTCCTAGGATCTTTATATAGTACTGGTATTGTTACCGGAAAACACACAATTATGAGGAAAAAAAATTAAAAATTTCTCTTTTAAATAGTATTTATTATCATATACTACCAATGAAGAGGTAACACACGTCGCAGGCTAACCTCCAGTGGAGTTGGCTGCTGTCCACAGCCCTGTCGGCATTGGCTCCTAGGGTCTTTATATAGTAATGGGAGAGTTCCCAGGGAAACACACCAAGATGCAAATAACAAAAAAACAAAACAAATTCTCTTTTAAATAGAATTTTTTATCATATACTACCAATTAAGAGGTGAAACACGTCGCAGGCTAACCTCCAGTGGAGCTGGTTGCTGTCCACAGCCCTGTCGGTATCGGTCCTAGGATCTTTATATAGTACTGGTATTGTTACCGGAAAACACACAATTATGAGGAAAAAAAAATTAAAAATTTCTCTTTTAAATAGTATTTATCATCATATACTACCCATGAAGAGGTAACACACGTCGCAGGCTAACCTCCAGTGGAGTTGGCTGCTGTCCACAGCCCTGTCTGCATTGGCTCCTAGGGTCTTTATATAGTAATGGGAGAGTTCCTAGGGAAACACACCAAGATGCAAATAACAAAAAAACAAAACAAATTCTCTTTTAAATAGAATTTTTTATCATATACTACCAATTAAGAGGTGAAACACGTCGCAGGCTAACCTCCAGTGGAGCTGGTTGCTGTCCACAGCCCTGTAGGTATCGGTCCTAGGATCTTTATATAGTACTGGTATTGTTACCGGAAAACACACAATTATTAGGAAAAAAATTAAAAATTTCTCTTTTAAATAGTATTTATTATCATATACTACCAATGAAGAAATAACACACGTCGCAGGCTAACCTGCAGTGGAGTTGGCTGCTGTCCACAGCCCTGTCGGCATTGGCTCCTAGGGTCTTTATATAGTAATGGGAGAGTTCCCAGGGAAACACACCAAGATGCAAATAACAAAAAAACAAAACAAATTCTCTTTTAAATAGAATTTTTTATCATATACTACCAATTAAGAGGTGAAACACGTCGCAGGCTAACCTCCAGTGGAGCTGGTTGCTGTCCACAGCCCTGTCGGTATCGGTCCTAGGATCTTTATATAGTACTGGTATTGTTACCGGAAAACACACAATTATGAGGAAAAAAATTAAAAATTTCTCTTTTAAATGGTATTTATTATCATATACTACCAATGAAGAGGTAACACACGTCGCAGGCTAACCTCCAGTGGAGTTGGCTGCTGTCCACAGCCCTGTCGGCATTGGCTCCTAGGGTCTTTATATAGTAATGGGAGAGTTCCCAGGGAAACACACCAAGATGCAAATAACAAAAAAACAAAACAAATTCTCTTTTAAATAGAATTTTTTATCATATACTACCAATTAAGAGGTGAAACACGTCGCAGGCTAACCTCCAGTGGAGCTGGTTGCTGTCCACAGCCCTGTCGGTATCGGTCCTAGGATCTTTATATAGTACTGGTATTGTTACCGGAAAACACACAATTATGAGGAAAAAAAAATTAAAAATTTCTCTTTTAAATAGTATTTATTATCATATACTACCAATGAAGAGGTAACACACGTCGCAGGCTAACCTCCAGTGGAGTTGGCTGCTGTCCACAGCCCTGTCGGCATTGGCTCCTAGGGTCTTTATATAGTAATGGGAGAGTTCCCAGGGAAACACACCAAGATGCAAATAACAAAAAAACAAAACAAATTCTCTTTTAAATAGAATTTTTTATCATATACTACCAATTAAGAGGTGAAACACGTCGCAGGCTAACCTCCAGTGGAGCTGGTTGCTGTCCACAGCCCTGTCGGTATCGGTCCTAGGATCTTTATATAGTACTGGTATTGTTACCGGAAAACACAGAATTATGAGGAAAAAAAATTAAAAATTTCTCTTTTAAATAGTATTTATTATCATATACTACCAATGAAGAGGTAACACACGTCGCAGGCTAACCTCCAGTGGAGTTGCCTGCTGTCCACAGCCCTGTCGGCATTGGCTCCTAGGGTCTTTATATAGTAATGGGAGAGTTCCCAGGGAAACACACCAAGATGCAAATAACAAAAAAACAAAACAAATTCTCTTTTAAATAGAATTTTTTATCATATACTACCAATTAAGAGGTGAAACACGTCGCAGGCTAACCTCCAGTGGAGCTGGTTGCTGTCCACAGCCCTGTCGGTATCGGTCCTAGGATCTTTATATAGTACTGGTATTGTTACCGGAAAACACACAATTATGAGGAAAAAAAATTAAAATTTTCTCTTTTAAATAGTATTTATTATCATATACTACCAATGAAGAGGTAACACACGTCGCAGGCTAACCTCCAGTGGAGTTGGCTGCTGTCCACAGCCCTGTCGGCATTGGCTCCTAGGGTCTTTATATAGTAATGGGAGAGTTCCCAGGGAAACACACCAAGATGCAAATAACAAAAAAACAAAACAAATTCTCTTTTAAATAGAATTTTTTATCATATACTACCAATTAAGAGGTGAAACACGTCGCAGGCTAACCTCCAGTGGAGCTGGTTGCTGTCCACAGCCCTGTCGGTATCGGTCCTAGGATCTTTATATAGTACTGGTATTGTTACCGGAAAACACACAATTATGAGGAAAAAAATTAAAAATTTCTCTTTTAAATAGTATTTATTATCATATACTACCAAAGAAGAGGTAACACACGTCGCAGGCTAACCTCCAGTGGAGTTGGCTGCTGTCCACAGCCCTGTCGGCATTGGCTCCTAGGGTCTTTATATAGTAATGGGAGAGTTCCCAGGGAAACACACCAAGATGCAAATAACAAAAAAACAAAACAAATTCTCTTTTAAATAGAATTTTTTATCATATACTACCAATTAAGAGGTGAAACACGTCGCAGGCTAACCTCCAGTGGAGCTGGTTGCTGTCCACAGCCCTGTCGGTATCGGTCCTAGGATCTTTATATAGTACTGGTATTGTTACCGGAAAACACACAATTATGAGGAAAAAAAATTAAAAATTTCTCTTTTAAATAGTATTTATTATCATATACTACCAAAGAAGAGGTAACACACGCCGCAGGCTAACCTCCAGTGGAGTTGGCTGCTGTCCACAGCCCTGTCGGCATTGGCTCCTAGGGTCTTTATATAGTAATGGGAGAGTTCCCAGGGAAACACACCAAGATGCAAATAACAAAAAAACAAAACAAATTCTCTTTTAAATATAATTTTTTATCATATACTACCAATTAAGAGGTGAAACACGTCGCAGGCTAACCTCCAGTGGAGCTGGTTGCTGTCCACAGCCCTGTCGGTATCGGTCCTAGGATCTTTATATAGTACTGGTATTGTTACCGGAAAACACACAATTATGAGGAAAAAAAATTAAAAATTTCTCTTTTAAATAGTATTTATTATCATATACTACCAATGAAGAGGTAACACACGTCGCAGGCTAACCTCCAGTGGAGTTGGCTGCTGTCCACAGCCCTGTCGGCATTGGCTCCTAGGGTCTTTATATAGTAATGGGAGAGTTCCCAGGGAAACACACCAAGATGCAAATAACAAAAAAACAAAACAAATTCTCTTTTAAATAGAATTTTTTATCATATACTACCAATTAAGAGGTGAAACACGTCGCAGGCTAACCTCCAGTGGAGCTGGTTGCTGTCCACAGCCCTGTCGGTATCGGTCCTAGGATCTTTATATAGTACTGGTATTGTTACCGGAAAACACACAATTATGAGGAAAAAAAAATTAAAAATTTCTCTTTTAAATAGTATTTATCATCATATACTACCCATGAAGAGGTAACACACGTCGCAGGCTAACCTCCAGTGGAGTTGGCTGCTGTCCACAGCCCTGTCGGCATTGGCTCCTAGGGTCTTTATATAGTAATGGGAGAGTTCCCAGGGAAACACACCAAGATGCAAATAACAAAAAAACAAAACAAATTCTCTTTTAAATAGAATTTTTTATCATATACTACCAATTAAGAGGTGAAACACGTCGCAGGCTAACCTCCAGTGGAGCTGGTTGCTGTCCACAGCCCTGTCGGTATCGGTCCTAGGATCTTTATATAGTACTGGTATTGTTACCGGAAAACACACAATTATGAGGAAAAAAAATTAAAAATTTCTCTTTTAAATGGTATTTATTATCATATACTACCAATGAAGAGGTAACACACGTCGCAGGCTAACCTCCAGTGGAGTTGGCTGCTGTCCACAGCCCTGTCGGCATTGGCTCCTAGGGTCTTTATATAGTAATGGGAGAGTTCCCAGGGAAACACACCAAGATGCAAATAACAAAAAAACAAAACAAATTCTCTTTTAAATAGAATTTTTTATCATATACTACCAATTAAGAGGTGAAACACGTCGCAGGCTAACCTCCAGTGGAGCTGGTTGCTGTCCACAGCCCTGTCGGTATCGGTCCTAGGATCTTTATATAGTACTGGTATTGTTACCGGAAAACACACAATTATGAGGAAAAAAAAATTAAAAATTTCTCTTTTAAATAGTATTTATTATCATATACTACCAATGAAGAGGTAACACACGTCGCAGGCTAACCTCCAGTGGAGTTGGCTGCTGTCCACAGCCCTGTCGGTATTGGCTCCTAGGGTCTTTATATAGTAATGGGAGAGTTCCCAGGGAAACACACCAAGATGCAAATAACAAAAAAACAAAACAAATTCTCTTTTAAATAGAATTTTTTATCATATACTACCAATTAAGAGGTGAAACACGTCGCAGGCTAACCTCCAGTGGAGCTGGTTGCTGTCCACAGCCCTGTCGGTATCGGTCCTAGGATCTTTATATAGTACTGGTATTGTTACCGGAAAACACACAATTATGAGGAAAAAAAATTAAAAATTTCTCTTTTAAATAGTATTTATTATCATATACTACCAATGAAGAGGTAACACACGTCGCAGGCTAACCTCCAGTGGAGTTGGCTGCTGTCCACAGCCCTGTCGGCATTGGCTCCTAGGGTCTTTATATAGTAATGGGAGAGTTCCCAGGGAAACACACCAAGATGCAAATAACAAAAAAACAAAACAAATTCTCTTTTAAATAGAATTTTTTATCATATACTACCAATTAAGAGGTGAAACACGTCGCAGGCTAACCTCCAGTGGAGCTGGTTGCTGTCCACAGCCCTGTCGGTATCGGTCCTAGGATCTTTATATAGTACTGGTATTGTTACCGGAAAACACACAATTATGAGGAAAAAAAAAAATTAAAAATTTCTCTTTTAAATAGTATTTATTATCATATACTACCAATGAAGAGGTAACACACGTCGCAGGCTAACCTCCAGTGGAGTTGGCTGCTGTCCACAGCCCTGTCGGCATTGGCTCCTAGGGTCTTTATATAGTAATGGGAGAGTTCCCAGGGAAACACACCAAGATGCAAATAACAAAAAAACAAAACAAATTCTCTTTTAAATAGAATTTTTTATCATATACTACCAATTAAGAGGTGAAACACGTCGCAGGCTAACCTCCAGTGGAGCTGGTTGCTGTCCACAGCCCTGTCGGTATCGGTCCTAGGATCTTTATATAGTACTGGTATTGTTACCGGAAAACACACAATTATGAGGAAAAAAAATTAAAATTTTCTCTTTTAAATAGTATTTATTATCATATACTACCAATGAAGAGGTAACACACGTCGCAGGCTAACCTCCAGTGGAGTTGGCTGCTGTCCACAGCCCTGTCGGCATTGGCTCCTAGGGTCTTTATATAGTAATGGGAGAGTTCCCAGGGAAACACACCAAGATGCAAATAACAAAAAAACAAAACAAATTCTCTTTTAAATAGAATTTTTTATCATATACTACCAATTAAGAGGTGAAACACGTCGCAGGCTAACCTCCAGTGGAGCTGGTTGCTGTCCACAGCCCTGTCGGTATCGGTCCTAGGATCTTTATATAGTACTGGTATTGTTACCGGAAAACACACAATTATGAGGAAAAAAAAATTAAAAATTTCTCTTTTAAATAGTATTTATTATCATATACTACCAATGAAGAGGTAACACACGTCGCAGGCTAACCTCCAGTGGAGTTGGCTGCTGTCCACAGCCCTGTCGGCATTGGCTCCTAGGGTCTTTATATAGTAATGGGAGAGTTCCCAGGGAAACACACCAAGATGCAAATAACAAAAAAACAAAACAAATTCTCTTTTAAATAGAATTTTTTATCATATACTACCAATTAAGAGGTGAAACACGTCGCAGGCTAACCTCCAGTGGAGCTGGTTGCTGTCCACAGCCCTGTCGGTATCGGTCCTAGGATCTTTATATAGTACTGGTATTGTTACCGGAAAACACACAATTATGAGGGAAAAAAAATTAAAAATTTCTCTTTTAAATAGTATTTATTATCATATACTACCAAAGAAGAGGTAACACACGTCGCAGGCTAACCTCCAGTGGAGTTGGCTGCTGTCCACAGCCCTGTCGGCATTGGCTCCTAGGGTCTTTATATAGTAATGGGAGAGTTCCCAGGGAAACACACCAAGATGCAAATAACAAAAAAATAATACAAATTCTCTTTTAAATAGAATTTTTTATCATATACTACCAATTAAGAGGTGAAACACGTCGCAGGCTAACCTCCAGTGGAGCTGGTTGCTGTCCACAGCCCTGTCGGTATCGGTCCTAGGATCTTTATATAGTACTGGTATTGTTACCGGAAAACACACAATTATGAGGAAAAAAAATTAAAAATTTCTCTTTTAAATAGTATTTATTATCGTATACTACCAATGAAGAGGTAACACACGTCGCAGGCTAACCTCCAGTGAAGTTGGCTGCTGTCCACAGCCCTGTCGGCATTGGCTCCTAGGGTCTTTATATAGTAATGGGAGAGTTCCCAGGGAAACACACCAAGATGCAAATAACAAAAAAACAAAACAAATTCTCTTTTAAATAGAATTTTTTATCATATACTACCAATTAAGAGGTGAAACACGTCGCAGGCTAACCTCCAGTGGAGCTGGTTGCTGTCCACAGCCCTGTCGGTATCGGTCCTAGGATCTTTATATAGTACTGGTATTGTTACCGGAAAACACACAATTATGAGGAAAAAAAAATTAAAAATTTCTCTTTTAAATAGTATTTATCATCATATACTACCCATGAAGAGGTAACACACGTCGCAGGCTAACCTCCAGTGGAGGTGGCTGCTGTCCACAGCCCTGTCGGCATTGGCTCCTAGGGTCTTTATATAGTAATGGGAGAGTTCCCAGGGAAACACACCAAGATGCAAATAACAAAAAAACAAAACAAATTCTCTTTTAAATAGAATTTTTTATCATATACTACCAATTAAGAGGTGAAACACGTCGCAGGCTAACCTCTAGTGGAGCCGGTTGCTGTCCACAGCCCTGTCGGTATCGGTCCTAGGATCTTTATATAGTACTGGTATTGTTACCGGAAAACACACAATTATTAGGAAAAAAAATTAAAAATTTCTCTTTTAAATAGTATTTATTATCATATACTACCAATGAAGAGGTAACACACGTCGCAGGCTAACCTCCAGTGGAGTTGGCTGCTGTCCACAGCCCTGTCGGCATTGGCTCCTAGGGTCTTTATATAGTAATGGGAGAGTTCCCAGGGAAACACACCAAGATGCAAATAACAAAAAAACAAAACAAATTCTCTTTTAAATAGAATTTTTTATCATATACTACCAATTAAGAGGTGAAACACGTCGCAGGCTAACCTCCAGTGGAGCTGGTTGCTGTCCACAGCCCTGTCGGTATCGGTCCTAGGATCTTTATATAGTACTGGTATTGTTACCGGAAAACACACAATTATGAGGAAAAAAAAAATTAAAAATTTCTCTTTTAAATAGTATTTATTATCATATACTACCAATGAAGAGGTAACACACGTCGCAGGCTAACCTCCAGTGGAGTTGGCTGCTGTCCACAGCCCTGTCGGCATTGGCTCCTAGGGTCTTTATATAGTAATGGGAGAGTTCCCAGGGAAACACACCAAGATGCAAATAACAAAAAAACAAAACAAATTCTCTTTTAAATAGAATTTTTTATCATATACTACCAATTAAGAGGTGAAACACGTCGCAGGCTAACCTCCAGTGGAGCTGGTTGCTGTCCACAGCCCTGTCGGTATCGGTCCTAGGATCTTTATATAGTACTGGTATTGTTACCGGAAAACACACAATTATGAGGAAAAAAAATTAAAAATTTCTCTTTTAAATAGTATTTATTGTCATATACTACCAATGAAGAGGTAACACACGTCGCAGGCTAACCTCCAGTGGAGTTGGCTGCTGTCCACAGCCCTGTCGGCATTGGCTCCTAGGGTCTTTATATAGTAATGGGAGAGTTCCCAGGGAAACACACCAAGATGCAAATAACAAAAAAAACAAAACAAATTCTCTTTTAAATAGAATTTTTTATCATATACTACCAATTAAGAGGTGAAACACGTCGCAGGCTAACCTCCAGTGGAGCTGGTTGCTGTCCACAGCCCTGTCGGTATCGGTCCTAGGATCTTTATATAGTACTGGTATTGTTACCGGAAAACACACAATTATGAGGAAAAAAAAATTAAAAATTTCTCTTTTAAATAGTATTTATTATCATATACTACCAATGAAGAGGTAACACACGTCACAGGCTAACCTCCAGTGGAGTTGGCTGCTGTCCACAGCCCTGTCGGCATTGGCTCCTAGGGTCTTTATATAGTAATGGGAGAGTTCCCAGGGAAACACACCAAGATGCAAATAACAAAAAAAACAAAACAAATTCTCTTTTAAATAGAATTTTTTATCATATACTACCAATTAAGAGGTGAAACACGTCGCAGGCTAACCTCCAGTGGAGCTGGTTGCTGTCCACAGCCCTGTCGGTATCGGTCCTAGGATCTTTATATAGTACTGGTATTGTTACCGGAAAACACACAATTATGAGGAAAAAAAAATTAAAAATTTCTCTTTTAAATAGTATTTATTATCATATACTACCAATGAAGAGGTAACACACGTCGCAGGCTAACCTCCAGTGGAGTTGGCTGCTGTCCACAGCCCTGTCGGCATTGGCTCCTAGGGTCTTTATATAGTAATGGGAGAGTTCCCAGGGAAACACACCAAGATGCAAATAACAAAAAAACAAAACAAATTCTCTTTTAAATAGAATTTTTTATCATATACTACCAATTAAGAGGTGAAACACGTCGCAGGCTAACCTCCAGTGGAGCTGGTTGCTGTCCACAGCCCTGTCGGTATCGGTCCTAGGATCTTTATATAGTACTGGTATTGTTACCGGAAAACACACAATTATGAGGAAAAAAAAATTAAAAATTTCTCTTTTAAATAGTATTTATTATCATATACTACCAATGAAGAGGTAACACACGTCGCAGGCTAACCTCCAGTGGAGTTGGCTGCTGTCCACAGCCCTGTCGGCATTGGCTCCTAGGGTCTTTATATAGTAATGGGAGTGTTCCCAGGGAAACACACCAAGATGCAAATAACAAAAAAACAAAACAAATTCTCTTTTAAATAGAATATTTTATCGTATACTACCAATTAAGAGGTGAAACACGTCGCAGGCTAACTTCCAGTGGAGCTGGTTGCTGTCCACAGCCCTGTCGGTATCGGTCCTAGGATCTTTATATAGTACTGGTATTGTTACCGGAAAACACACAATTAAGAGGAAAAAAAAATTAAAAATTTCTCTTTTAAATAGTATTTATTATCATATACTACCAATGAAGAGGTAACACACGTCGCAGGCTAACCTCCAGTGGAGTTGGCTGCTGTCCACAGCCCTGTCGGCATTGGCTCCTAGGGTCTTTATATAGTAATGGGAGAGTTCCCAGGGAAACACACCAAGATGCAAATAACAAAAAAACAAAACAAATTCTCTTTTAAATAGAATATTTTATCATATACTACCAATTAAGAGGTGAAACACGTCGCAGGCTAACCTCCAGTGGAGCTGGTTGCTGTCCACAGCCCTGTCGGAATCGGTCCTAGGATCTTTATATAGTACTGGTATTGTTACCGGAAAACACACAATTATGAGGAAAAAAAAATTAAAAATTTCTCTTTTAAATAGTATTTATTATCATATACTACCAATGAAGAGGTAACACACGTCGCAGGCTAACCTCCAGTGGAGTTGGCTGCTGTCCACAGCCCTGTCGGCATTGACTCCTAGGGTCTTTATATAGTAATGGGAGAGTTCCCAGGGAAACACACCAAGATGCAAATAACAAAAAAACAAAACAAATTCTCTTTTAAATAGAATTTTTTATCATATACTACCAATTAAGAGGTGAAACACGTCGCAGGCTAACCTCCAGTGGAGCTGGTTGCTGTCCACAGCCCTGTCGGTATCGGTCCTAGGATCTTTATATAGTACTGGTATTGTTACCGGAAAACACACAATTATGAGGAAAAAAAAATTAAAAATTTCTCTTTTAAATAGTATTTATTATCATATACTACCAATGAAGAGGTAACCCACACGCAGGCTAACCTCCAGTGGAGTTGGCTGCTGTCCACAGCCCTGTCGGCATTGGCTCCTAGGGTCTTTATATAGTAATGGGAGAGTTCCCAGGGAAACACACCAAGATGCAAATAACAAAAAAACAAAACAAATTCTCTTTTAAATAGAATTTTTTATCATATACTACTAATTAAGAGGTGAAACACGTCGCAGGCTAACCTCCAGTGGAGCTGGTTGCTGTCCACAGCCCTGTCGGTATCGGTCCTAGGATCTTTATATAGTACTGGTATTGTTACCGGAAAACACACAATTATGAGGAAAAAAAATTAAAAATTTCTCTTTTAAATAGTATTTATTATCATATACTACGAATGAAGAGGTAACACACGTCGCAGGCTAACCTCCAGTGGAGTTGGCTGCTGTCCACAGCCCTGTCGGCATTGGCTCCTAGGGTCTTTATATAGTAATGGGAGAGTTCCCAGGGAAACACACCAAGATGCAAATAACAAAAAAACAAAACAAATTCTCTTTTAAATAGAATTTTTTATCATATACTACCAATTAAGAGGTGAAACACGTCGCAGGCTAACCTCCAGTGGAGCTGGTTGCTGTCCACAGCCCTGTCGGTATCGGTCCTAGGATCTTTATATAGTACTGGTATTGTTACCGGAAAACACACAATTATGAGGAAAAAAAAATTAAAAATTTCTCTTTTAAATAGTATTTATTATCATATACTACCAATGAAGAGGTAACACACATCGCAGGCTAACCTCCAGTGGAGTTGGCTGCTGTCCACAGCCCTGTCGGCATTGGCTCCTAGGGTCTTTATATAGTAACGGGAGAGTTCCCAGGGAAACACACCAAGATGCAAATAACAAAAAAACAAAACAAATTCTCTTTTAAATAGAATTTTTTATCATATACTACCAATTAAGAGGTGAAAGACGTCGCAGGCTAACCTACAGTGGAGCTGGTTGCTGTCCACAGCCCTGTCGGTATCGGTCCTAGGATCTTTATATAGTACTGGTATTGTTACCGGAAAACACACAATTATGAGGAAAAAAAAATTAAAAATTTCTCTTTTAAATAGTATTTATTATCATATACTACCAATGAAGAGGTAACACACGTCGCAGGCTAACCTCCAGTGGAGTTGGCTGCTGTCCACAGCCCTGTCGGCATTGACTCCTAGGGTCTTTATATAGTAATGGGAGAGTTCCCAGGGAAACACACCAAGATGCAAATAACAAAAAAACAAAACAAATTCTCTTTTAAATAGAATTTTTTATCATATACTACCAATTAAGAGGTGAAACACGTCGCAGGCTAACCTCCAGTGGAGCTGGTTGCTGTCCACAGCCCTGTCGGTATCGGTCCTAGGATCTTTATATAGTACTGGTATTGTTACCGGAAAACACACAATTATGAGGAAAAAAAAAATTAAAAATTTCTCTTTTAAATAGTATTTATTATCATATACTACCAATGAAGAGGTAACCCACACGCAGGCTAACCTCCAGTGGAGTTGGCTGCTGTCCACAGCCCTGTCGGCATTGGCTCCTAGGGTCTTTATATAGTAATGGGAGAGTTCCCAGGGAAACACACCAAGATGCAAATAACAAAAAAACAAAACAAATTCTCTTTTAAATAGAATTTTTTATCATATACTACTAATTAAGAGGTGAAACACGTCGCAGGCTAACCTCCAGTGGAGCTGGTTGCTGTCCACAGCCCTGTCGGTATCGGTCCTAGGATCTTTATATAGTACTGGTATTGTTACCGGAAAACACACAATTATGAGGAAAAAAAATTAAAAATTTCTCTTTTAAATAGTATTTATTATCATATACTACGAATGAAGAGGTAACACACGTCGCAGGCTAACCTCCAGTGGAGTTGGCTGCTGTCCACAGCCCTGTCGGCATTGGCTCCTAGGGTCTTTATATAGTAATGGGAGAGTTCCCAGGGAAACACACCAAGATGCAAATAACAAAAAAACAAAACAAATTCTCTTTTAAATAGAATTTTTTATCATATACTACCAATTAAGAGGTGAAACACGTCGCAGGCTAACCTCCAGTGGAGCTGGTTGCTGTCCACAGCCCTGTCGGTATCGGTCCTAGGATCTTTATATAGTACTGGTATTGTTACCGGAAAACACACAATTATGAGGAAAAAAAATTAAAAATTTCTCTTTTAAATAGTATTTATTATCATATACTACCAATGAAGAGGTAACACACGTCGCAGGCTAACCTCCAGTGGAGTTGGCTGCTGTCCACAGCCCTGTCGGCATTGGCTCCTAGGGTCTTTATATAGTAATGGGAGAGTTCCCAGGGAAACACACCAAGATGCAAATAACAAAAAAACAAAACAAATTCTCTTTTAAATAGAATTTTTTATCATATACTACCAATTAAGAGGTGAAACACGTCGCAGGCTAACCTCCAGTGGAGCTGGTTGCTGTCCACAGCCCTGTCGGTATCGGTCCTAGGATCTTTATATAGTACTGGTATTGTTACCGGAAAACACACAATTATGAGGAAAAAAAAATTAAAAATTTCTCTTTTAAATAGTATTTATTATCATATACTACCAATGAAGAGGTAACACACGTCGCAGGCTAACCTCCAGTGGAGTTGGCTGCTGTCCACAGCCCTGTCGGCATTGGCTCCTAGGGTCTTTATATAGTAATGGGAGAGTTCCCAGGGAAACACACCGAGATGCAAATAACAAAAAAACAAAACAAATTCTCTTTTAAATAGAATTTTTTATCATATACTACCAATTAAGAGGTGAAACACGTCGCAGGCTAACCTCCAGTGGAGCTGGATGCTGTCCACAGCCCTGTCGGTATCGGTCCTAGGATCTTTATATAGTACTGGTATTGTTACCGGAAAACACACAATTATGAGGAAAAAAAATTAAAAATTTCTCTTTTAAATAGTATTTATTATCATATACTACCAATGAAGAGGTAACACACGTCGCAGGCTAACCTCCAGTGGAGTTGGCTGCTGTCCACAGCCCTGTCGGCATTGGCTCCTAGGGTCTTTATATAGTAATGGGAGAGTTCCCAGGGAAACACACCAAGATGCAAATAACAAAAAAACAAAACAAATTCTCTTTTAAATAGAATTTTTTATCATATACTACCAATTAAGAGGTGAAACACGTCGCAGGCTAACCTCCAGTGGAGCCGGTTGCTGTCCACAGCCCTGTCGGTATCGGTCCTAGGATTTTTATATAGTACTGGTATTGTTACCGGAAAACACACAATTATGAGGAAAAAAAAATTAAAAATTTCTCTTTTAAATAGTATTTATTATCTTATACTACCAATGAAGAGGTAACACACGTCGTAGGCTAACCTCCACTGTAGCTGATTGCTGTCCACAGCCTGTCGGTATTGACTCCTAGGGTCTTTATATAGTAATGATAGTGTTACCGGGGAACACACAATTATGAGAATAAAAAAAAATTAAAATTTCTCTTTTAAATAGTATTTATTATCATATACTGCATATGAAGAGGTAAAACACATCGCAGGCTAACCTCCAGTAGAGTTGGCTGCTGTCCACAGCCCTGTCGGCATTGGCTCCTAGGGTCTTTATATAGTATAGTATAGTATAGTATAGTATGTTCCCAGGGAAACACACCATGTTGCAAATAACAAAAAAATTCTCTTTTAAATAGAATTTATTACATGTGCTACCAATTAAGAGGTAAAACACGTCGCAGGCTAACCTCCAGTGAAGCTGATTGCTGTTTACAGCCCTGTCGGCATTGGCTCCTAGGGTCTTTATTTAGTAATGGGAGTGTTAGGAGGGAAACACACCATGACGCAAATAACAAGAAAACAAAAAAATTCTCTTTTAATATAATTGTTTATCATATACCTCCAATTAAAAGGTAAAACACGTCGCAGGCTAACCGCCAGTGGAGTTGCCTGCTGTCCACAGCCCTGTCGGCATTGGCTCCTAAGGTCTTTATATAGTAATGGAAGTGTTTCCAGGAAACACACCATGATGCAAATAACAAAAAAATTCTCTTTCAAATAGGATTTTTTACATATACTACCAATTAAGAGGTAAAACACTTCGCAGGATAACCACGAGTGGAGTTGCCTGCTGCCCACAGCCCTGTCGGTATTGGCTCCTAGGGTCTTTATATAGTAATGGTAGTGTTACCTCGTAACACACAATTAAGAGTAATAAAAAAAATAAAAAAGGAAAAAAAATAAAAAATTACAATTTTCCCCAATAAATAGTATTTATTATCATATACTACAAATGAAGAGGAAAAACACGTCGCAGGGTAACCGCCAGCGGAGCTGGTTGCTCTCCACAGCTCTGTCGATATTAACTCTTGGGGTCTTAATATAGTAATGGTAGTGAAAAAAAAAAAAAAAATTAAAAAAAAAAAAATTACAGATTTCTCTTTTGAATAGTATTAATTATTATATACTATCAATTTAGAGGTAAAACACATCGCAGGCTAACCTCCAGTGGAGTTGCCTGCTGTCCACAGCCCTGTCGGCATTGGCTCCTACGGTCTTTATATAGTAATGGAAGTGTTTCCAAGGAAAAACACCATTATGCAAATAACAAAAATATTCTCTTTTAAATAGGATTTTTTACATATACTATCAATTAAGAGGTAAAACACATCGCAGGCTAACCACGAGTGGAGTTGCCTGCTGCCCAGTGCCCTGTCGGTATTGGCTCCTGGGGTCTTTATATAGTAATGGGAGTGTTCCCAGGTAAACACACCATGATGCAAATAACATAAAAACAAAAAAAAATACTTTTAAATAGAATTTTTTATCATATACTACCAATTAAGTGGTGAAACATGTTGCAGGCTAACCTCCAGTGGAGCTGGTTGCTGTCCATAGCCCTGCCGGTATCGGCTCATATGATCTTTATATAGTAATGGTATTGTTACCAGGTAACACACAATTATGAGAAATACAGAAAAAAAATTAAAAAAATAAAAAACAATAAAAGTAAAAAAAAAAAAAACACAAATTTCTCATTTAAATAGTATTTATTATCATATACTACCACTGAAGAGGTAAAACACATTGCAGGCTAACCTCCAGTAGAGTTGGCTGCTGTCCATAGCCCTGTCGGCATTGGCTCTTAGGGTCTTCATATAGTAATGGGACTGTTCCCAGGGAATCACACCATGATGCAAATAACAAAAAAATTCTCTGTTAAATAGAATTTTTTACATGTACTACTAATTAAGAGGTAAAACACGTCGCAGGATAACCGCGAGTGGAGTTGCCTGCTGTCCACAGCCCTGTCGGTATTGGCTCCTAGGGTCTTTATATAGTAATAGGAGTGTTCCCAGGTAAACAAACCATGATGCAAATAAAATGAAAACAAAAAAAAACATACTTTTAAAAAGAATTTTTTTACAATATACTACCAATTAAGAGGTAAAACACGTCGCAGGCTAACCTCCAGTGGAGCTTGTTTCTGTCCACATCCCTGTCGGCATTGGCTCATAGGGTCTTTATATAGTAATGGGAGTGTTTCCAGGAAAACACACCACGATGCAAATAGCAAAAAACAAAAAATTCTCTTTTAAATAGAATTATTTATCATATACTAACAATTAAGAGGTAAATCACGTCACAGGCTAACCTCCAGTGGAGCTGGTTGCTATCCACAGCCCTGTCGGTGTTGGCTCCTAGGGTCTTTATATAGTAATGGTAGTGTTACCGGGGAACGCACAATTATGAGTAAAAAAAAAAAAATAAATAAATAAAAATTACAAATTTCACTTTTAAATAGTATTTATTATCATATACTACCAATGAAGAGTTAAAACACGTCGCAGGCTAACCTCCACTGTAGCTGATTGCTGTCCACAGCCCTGTCGGCATTGGCTCCTAGGGTCTTTATATAGTAATAGGAGTGTTCCCAGGGAAACACACCATGATGCAAATAACAAAAAATTTCTCTTTTAAATAGAATTTATTACATATACTACCAATTAAGAGGTAAAACACGTCGCAGGCTAACCTACAGTGGAGCAGATTGCTGTCCACAGCCCTGTCGGCATTGGCTCCTAGAGTCTTTATTTAGTAATGGGAGTGTTAGGAGGGAAACACACCATGACGCAAATAACAAGAAACCAAAAAATTCTCTTTTAAATAGAATTGTTTATAATATATACCACCAATTAAACGGTAAAACACGTCGCAGGCTAACCTCCACTGTAGCTGGTTGCTGTCCACAGCCCTGTCGGTATTGGCTCCTAGGGTCTTTATATAGTAAAGGGAATGTTTCCAGGAAAAAACACCACGATGCAAATAACAAAAAAACAAAAAATGGTAGTGTAACCGAGGAACACACAATTACGAGTAATAAAAAGGAATATATTACAAATTTCCCCTTTAAATTTTATTTATTATCATATACTACGAATGAAGAGGAAAAACACGTCGCAGGGTAACCGCCAGCGGAGCTGGTTGCTGTCCACAGCCCTGTCGATATTAACTCTTAGGGTCTTTATATAGTAATGGTAGTGAAAAAAAGTGCAAATTACAAATTTCTCTTTTGAATAGTATTAATTACTATATACTATCAATTTAGAGGTAAAACACAGCGCAGGCTAACTTCCGGTGTAGTTGCCTGCTGTCCACGGCCCCGTCGGCATTGGCTCCTACGGTCTTTATATAGTAATGGAAGTGTTTCCAGGAAAACACACCATGATGCAAATCACAAAAAATTCTCTTTTAAATAGGATTTTTTACATATACTGCCAATTAAGAGGTATAACACGTCGCAGCCTAACCACGAGTGGAGTTGCCTACTGCCCACAGCCCTGTCGGTATTGGCTCCTAGGGTCTTTATATAGTAATGGGAGTGTTCCCAGGTAAACACACCATGATGCAAATAACATAAAAACAAAAAAATTACTTTTAAATAGAATTTTTTATCATATACTATCAATTAAGAGGTGAAACATGTCGCAGGCTAACCTCCAGTGGAGCTTGTTGCTGTCCACAACCCTGCCGTTATCGGCTGGCTCATATGATCTTTATATAGTAATGGTATTGTTACCTGGTAACACACAATTATGAGAAATACAGAAAAAGAAATAAAAAAAAATAAAAAAAATGAAAATAAAAAAACTACAAATTTCTCTTTTAAATAGTATTTATTATCGTATACTACCACTGAAGAGGTAAAACACATCGCATGCTAACCTCCAGTAGAGTTGGCTGCTGTCCATAGCCTTGTCGGCATTGGCTCCTAGGGTTTTCATATAGTAATGGGAGTGTTCCCAGGGAATCACACCATGATGCAAATAACAAAAAAATTCTCTGTTAATAGAATTTTTTACAATATACTACCAATTAAGAGGTAAAACACGTCGCAGGCTAACCTCCAGTGGAGCTTGTTGCTGTCCACAGCCCTGTCGGCATTGGCTCATAGGGTCTTTATATAGTAATGGGAGTGTTTCCAGGAAAAAACACCACGATGCAAATAACAAAAAAACAAAAGATTCTCTTTTAAATAGAATTATTTATCATATACTACCAATTAAGAGGTAAAACACGTCACAGGCTAACCTCCAGTGGAGCTGGTTGCTGTCCACAGTCCTGTCGGCATTGGCTCCTAGGGTCTTTATATACTAATGGAAGTGTACCAAGGGAAACACACCATGATGCAAATAACAAATAAATTCTCTTTTAAATAGAATTTTTTACATATACTACAATTTAAGAGGTAAAACACGTCGCAGGCTAACCTCCACTGTAGCTGAATGCTGTCCACAGCCCTGTCGGCATTGGCTCCTAGGGTCTTTATATAGTAATAGGAGTGTTCCGAGGGAAACACACCATGATGCAAATAACAAATAAATTCTCTTTTAAATAGAATTTTTTACATATACTACAATTTAAGAGATAAAACACGTCGCAGGCTAACCTCCACTGTAGCTGAATGCAGTCCACAGCCCTGTCGGCTTTGGCTCCTAGGGTCTTTATATAGTAATAGGAGTGTTCCGAGGGAAACACACCATGATGCAAATAACAAAAAAATTCTCTTTTAAATAGAATTTATTACATATACTACCAATTAAGGGGTAAAACACGTCGCAGGCTAACCTCCAGAGGAGCTGATTGCTGTCCACAGCCCTGTCGGCATTGGCTCCTAGGGTCTTTATTTAGTAATGGGAGTGTTAGGAGGGAAACACACCTTGACGCAAATAACAAGAAAACAAAAAAATTCTCTTTTAAATAGAATTGTTTATCATATACCACCAATTAAAAGGTAAAATACGTCGCAGGCTAACCTCCAGGGGAGCTGGTTGCTGTCCACAGCCCTGTCGGTATTGGCTACTAGGGTCTTTATATAGCAAAGGTAGTGTAACCGGGGAACACACAATTATGAGTAATAAAAGAAAAAAACAAAAAACAAAAAAACAAAAAAAATTACAAATTTACCCTTTAAATAGTATTTATTTTCATATACTACGAATGAAGAGGTAAAACACGTCGCAGGCTAACCGCCAGCAAGGCTGGTTGCTGTCCACAGCCCTGTCGATATTAACTCCTACAGTCTTTATATAGTAATGGTAGTGTTACCGGGGAACACACAATTGTGAGAATAAAAAAAAAATTCAAATTTCTCTTTTAAATAGTATTTATTATCATATACTACATATGAAGAGGTAAAACTCATCGCAGGCTAACCCCCAGTGGAGTTGGCTGCTGTCCACAGCCCTGTCGGCATTGGCTCCTAGGGTCTTTATATAGTAATGGGAGTGTTAGGAGGGAAACACACCACGACGCAAATAAAAAGAATGTAAAAAAATCTTTTTTAAATAGAATTTTTTATCATATACTACCAATTAATAGGTAAAACAAGTGGCAGGCGAACCTCCAGTGGAGCTGGTTGCTGTCCACACCCCTGTTGGTATTGGCTCCTAGGGTCTTTATATAGTGATGGTAGTGTTACTGGGGAACACACAATTATGAGTAATTAAAAAAAAAAAAAAAAGAAAAGAAAAAAAAGAAAGAAAAAAAAGAAAAAAAAATTACAAATTTCCCCTTTAAATAGTATAATTATCATATACTACGAATGAAGAGGAAAAACACGTCGCAGGGTAACCGCCAGTAGAGGTGGCTGCTTTCCATAGCCCTGTTGGCATTGGCTCCTAGGGTCTTTATATAGTAATGGAAGTGTTCCAAGGAAAACACACCATGATGCAAATAACAAAAAAATTCTCTGTTCAATAGAATTTTTTACATATACTACCAATTAAGAGGTAAAACATGTCTCAGGCTAACCTCCACTGTAGCTGATTGCTGTCCACAGCCCTGTCGGCATTGGCTCCTAGGGTGTTTATATAGTAATGGTAGTGTTACCGGGTAACACACAATTATCAGTAATAAAAAAAAAAAAAAAGAAAAAATAAAAATTACAAATTTCTCTTTTAAACAGTATTTATTATCATATACTACCAATGAAGAGGTAACACACGTCGCAGGCTAACCTCCAGTGGAGCTGCCTGCTGTCTTCAGCAGGCACACCATGATGCAAATAACAAAAAAATTCTCTTTTCAATAGAATTTTTAGACATATACTACCAATTAAGAGGTAAAACACGACGCAGGCTAACCTCCACTGTAGCTGATTTCTGTCCACAGCCCTGTCGGCATTGGCTCCTAGGGTCTTTATATAGTAATGGGAGTGTTAGGAGGGAAACGCACCACGACGAAAATGAAGAAAACAAAAAAAAAAAATTTCTTTTAAATAGAATTTTTTATCATATACTACCAATTAATAGGTAAAACACGTCGCAGGCTAACCTCCAGTGGAGCTAGTTGCTGTCCACAACCCTGTCGATATTAACTCCAAGGGTCTTTATATAGTAATGGTAGTGTTACCAGGGAACACACAATTATGAGAAATACTAACAGAAAGAAAAATTCCAATTCTCTTTTAAATAGTATTTATTATCATATACTACCAATGAAGAGGTAAAACACATCGCAGGCTAACCTCCAGTGGAGTTGGCAGCTGTCGACAGCCCTGTCGGCATTGGCTCCTAAGGTCTATATATAGTAATGGGAGTGTTCCCAGGGTGACACACCACGATGCAAATAAGAAAAAAGCAACAAATTTCTCTTTTAAATATAATTTTATATCATATGCTTCCAATTAAGAGGTAAAAAACGTCGCAGGCTAACCTCCAGTGGAGCTGGTTGCTGTCCACAGCCCTGTCAGTTTTGGCTCATAGGGTCTTTATATAGTAATTGTATTGTTACCGGGAAACACACAATTATGAGAGATACATAAAACAAAAGAAAAATACAAATTTCTCTTTTAAATAGGATTCATTATCATATACTACCAATTAAGAGGTAAAACATGTTGCACTCTAACCTCCAGTGGAGCTGGTTTCTATCCACAGCCCTGTTGGCATTGGCTCCTGGGGCTTTTATATAGTAATAAGGGTGTTCCCAGGGAAACACACCACGATGCATATAACAAAAAATTAAAAAAAAATTCTCTTTTAAGTAGAATTTTTATGATATACTACCAATAAAAAGGTAAAACACGTCGTAGGCTAACCTCCAGTGGAACTAGTTGCTGTCCACAGTCCTGTCGTTATTGGCTCCTATGGTCTTTATATAGTATTTGTAGTGTTACTGGAGAACACACAATTATGATAAATAAAAAAAAATAAAAAAAAAATAAAAAAAAAAATACAAATTCTCTTTTAAATAGTATTTATTTTCCTATACTACCAATGAAGAAGTAAAACACGTTACAGGCTAACTTCCAGTCTAGTTGCCTGCTGTCCACAGATCTATCGGCATTGTCTTCTATGGTCTTTATATAGTAATGGGAGTGTTCCCAGGGAAACAGACCGAGATGCAAATAACAAAAAAATTAAAACATTCTCTTTTGAATATTTTTTTATCATATACTACCAATGAAGACGTAAAACACGTCGCAGGCCAACCTCCAGTGGAGTTGGCTGCTGTCCACAGCCCAGTCGGCATTGGCTCCTTGGGTCTATATATAGTAATGGGAGTGTACCCAGGGAAACACACCATTATGCAAATAACAAAAAAACAAAAAAATTCTCTTTTAAATTGAATTTTTTATCATATACTACCAATGAAGAGGTAAAACACCTTGCAGGCTAACCTCCAGTGGAGCTGGTTGCTGTCCACAGCACTGTCGGTATTGGCTCCTAGGGTCTTTATATAGTAATGGTAGTGTTACCGGGGAATACACAATTATGAGGAATTAAAAAAAATTACAAATTTCTCTTTTAAATAGTATTTATTATCATATACTACCAATGAAGTGGTAAAACACGTCGAAGCCTAACCTCCAATGGAGTTGGCTGCTGTCCACAGCCCTGTTGGCATTGGCTTCTAAGGTCTATATGTAGTAATGGGAGTGTTCCCAGGGAGACACACCATGTTGCAAATAAGAAAAAAGCAAAAAAATTCAATTTTAAATAGAATTTTTCATCATATACTACCAATTAAGAGGTAAAAAACGTCACAGGCTAACCTCCAATGGAGCTGGTTGCTGTCCACAGACCTGTCAGTTTTGGCTCCTAGGTTCTTTATATAGTAATGGTAGTGTTACTGGGGAACACACAATTATGAGAAATACAAACAAATAAAAAAAAATACAAATTTCTCTTTGAAATAGTATTTATTATCATATACTACCAATGAAGAAGTAAAACACGTTGCAGGCTAACCTCCAGTCGAGTTGCCTGCTGTCCACAACCCTATTGTCTTATGTGGTCTTTATATAGTAATGGGAGTGTTCCCAGGGAAACACACCATGATGAAAATAACTAAAAAACTCTCTTTTAAATATAATTTTTTACATATACTACCAATTAAGAGGTAATACACGTCGCAGGCTAACCTCCAGTGGAGCTGATTGCTATCCACAGCCCTGTCGGCATTTGCTCCTAGGGTCTTTATGTAGTAATGGGAGTGTTCCCAGGTAAACACACCATGATGCAAATAACATAAAAACATAAAAATTCTCTTTTAAATAGAATTTTTTACATATACTACCAATTAAGAGTTAAAACACGTCGTAGGCTAACCTCCAGTTGAGGTGGTTGCTGTCCACAGCCCTGTCGGTATTGGCTCCTAGGTTATTTATATAGTAATTCGAGTGTTTCCAGGGAACACACAATGATGAGAGACAGCAACAAGCTCCACTGGAGGATAGCCTGTGACGTGTTTTATTATCAAATACTACCAATTTAGAGGTAACAGCTGAGTTGGCTGCTGTCCACAGCCCTGTCGTTATAGGCTCCTAGGGTCTTTATACAGTAATGGTAGTGTTACCGGGAACACACAATTATGAGAAATAATACAAATTTCTCTTTTAAATAGTATGTACTATAATTTACTACCAATGAAGAGGTAAAACACGTAGCAAGCTAACCTCCAGCCGAGCTGGTTTCTGTCCACAGGCCTGTCGATATTAACTCCTAGTGTCTTTATATAGTAATGGTAGTGTTACCGGGGAACACACAAGTATGAAAAATACAAAAAAAAAAAAATAAATAAATAAAATGAAATATATAAAATATAAAAAATAGACGAAGATTACTCACCAGGCGAAGGAGCACAGGTGTGACAGCATCACAAATAAATAAATGAATACACACACACACACACAATCGCAAGCTTTCGCAACCCAGTTGCGTCTTCAGGCAGTAGGGAAGGAGAGGGGAAAGGAATCGATGAGGGTTTTAAGGAAGGGGGTAAGGAGCCATTCCAATCCCGGGAGAGGAAAGACTTACCTTGGGGGAAAAATGGAGGGTAAACAAATGCACACATGCCCACACATTCACACAGACACAAGTACACCTAGGCAGACATACTGTAGAAAGCAAAGAAGTTAAGTTATAGAAGTTAAGAAGTTAGACAGAGATACCACTTGAGGCAGACAAGTGCCTGCTCTGCCTACAAATGTCTGTCTAGGTGTGTTTGCGTTTCGATATGTCTGAGTGTGTGTGTATTTGTTTACCTTCCTCTTTGTCCCCTAAGGTAAGTCCTTCCACTCCTGGGATTGGAATGACTCCTTTTCCACTTCCTTAAAACCCATATCCTCCCCTTTTCCTCCCCTTTTTCCCTCTTTTTCCTGAAGAAGCTGCCAGTGGTGGCGAAAGTTTGTATGTGTGTTTGTGTGTGATTTTACTTGTTTTTTATTTGTTTCTCTCGACGAGCCGGTCCTTTTGGTAAGTCATCTCTTTTCTATTTATATATATATATATATATATATATATATATATATATATATGTATATATATATATATATATATATATGTATATATATATATATATATATATATATATATATATATATATATATATAATTTTATAGAAGGTGGGAAAATGGTATTTCTACAAATGTCTGCCTAAGTGTGTTTGGATGTGGATATGTGTGACTGTGTGTGTATTTGTTTACCTTCCTTTTTGTCCCCTAAGGTAAGTCCTTCCACTTCTGGATTGGTATGGCTCCTTTTCCACTTCCTTAAAACCCGTATCCTTCCCTTTCTCCTCTCCTTCCTCCCACTTTTTCCCGAAGAAGCCACCACTGGTGGCGATAGCTCGAATGGTTGTGTGTTTTTGTGTGTGTTTGGTGTTCCTATTGACGAGCCTGTACTTTAGGTAAGTCAAAAATCTATACTATATATATATATATATATATATATATATATATATATATATATATATAATATAGTGAGGACAGTTTACAACTCACCGCAAAGACGTGGCGACGAGCTGCGACAGGCACATACAAAAGACACACACATACAACACATCCAGCTATCGGCCATGGCCTTCTTCAGTAAATAGAGCACTCACGCAATCACACAGGCACACAACACAGTCACACAACCATCACTTCCGACTGCCACACTTCGAATCACGCTCTGCAGCAAATCGGTGACGGGAGGGGTGGGGAGGGGGAGGGGATAGAAAGGTTACGTCACGGTGGTGGAGATGGGTTAGATGGGAATAACGAGATGCAGCTTAGGAATGGAGTGGGGAAACGGGTGTGCGGAGAAAATAAATAAAATAAAATAAAGTAAAATAACATATATATATATATATATATATATATATATATATATATATATATATATATAAAATGCATGCACACTGCAAGTACACAAGACCGCATATACACACACACACACACACACACACACATACACACACACATATATACATACATATATATATATATATATCCGTCCTTCATGACATCCTACCTACTCCACCGAGAGTGTCTTTCCGCCGCCCACCTAACCTCCGTAACCTCCTAGTCCACCCCTATGAAATCCCCAAACCATCTTCCCTACCTTCTGGCTCCTACCCTTGTAACCGCCCCCGTTGTAAAACCTTTTCTATGCACCCTTCCACCACCACTTACTCCAGTCCCGTAACCCGGAAGGTGTACACGATCAAAGGCAGAGCCACTTGCGATAGTACCCACGTGATCTACCAACTGACATGCCTGCACTGTGAAGCATTCTATGTGGGAATGACCAGGAACAAACTGTCCATTCACATGAATGGACACAGGCAGACAGTGTTTGTTGGTAACGAGGATCACCCTGTGGCTAAACACGGCCAGCACATCTTGGCACAGTGCTACACCGTTCGGGTTATCTGGATACTTCCCGCTGACATCAATCCTTCAGAACTCCGGAAATGGGAACTAGCCCTTCAGCATATTCTCTCTTCCCGTTGCCCACCTGGTCTCAACCTCCGCTAAATTTGAATTCCCACCCACCTTCTTAACATCTTTGCAACAGTTCTCTGGACAGAGCCTCTGCCTCAAGTGGTATCTCTGTCTAACTTCTTAACTTCTATAACTTAACTTCTTTGCTTTCTACAGTATGTCTGCCTAGGTGTACTTGTGTCTGTGTGAATGTGTGGGCATGTGTGCATTTGTTTACCCTCCATCTTTTCCCCCAAGGTAAGTCTTTCCTCTCCCGGGATTGGAATGGCTCCTTACCCCCTTCCTTAAAACCCTCATCATTTCCTTTTCCCTCTCCTTCCCTACTGCCTGAAGACGCAACTGGGTTGCGAAAGCTTGCGATTGTGTGTGTGTGTGTGTGTGTGTATTCATTTATTTATTTGTGATGCTGTCACACCTGTGCTCCTTCGCCTGGTGGGGAATCTTCGTCTATTTTATATATATATATATATATATATATATATATATATATATATATATATATATATATATCACCCGTTTCCCCACTCCATTCCTAAGCTGCATCTCGTTATTCCCATCTAACCCAGTCCCACCACCGTGACGTAACCTTTCTATCCCCTCCTCCTCCCCTACCCTCCGGTCCACGATTCGCTGCAGAGCATGATTCGAAGTGTAGCAGTCGGAGGTGATGGTTGTATGACTGTGTTGTGTGCCTGTGTGACTGCGTGAGTGCTCTATTTTCTGAAGAAGGCCATGGCCGATAGCTGAATGTGTTGTATGTGCGTGTCTTTTGTATGTGCCTGTCGCAGCTCGTCGCCACATCTTTGCGGTGAGTTGTAAACTGTCCTCACTATATTATTTATTCCAAACTGGACTTTCCATTATTATATATATATATATATATATATATATATATATTACAAATTTCTCTTTTAATTGCATTTATTATCATATACTACCAATGAAGAGGTAAAACAAGTCGCAGGCTAACCTCCAGTGGAGCTGGATACTATACACAGCCCTGTCGGTATTGGCTACTAGGCTCTTTATATAGTAATGTTAGTGTTACCGGGAATCACGCAATTATGAGAAATAAAAAAAAATATAAATAAATAAATAAAAAAATAAAAAAAAATAAAAAAAAATAAAAAAAATTATCTCTTTTAAATAGTAATTATTATCATATACTACCAATGAAGAAGTAAAACACGTTGCAGGCTAACCTCCAGTCGAGTTGCCTGCTGTCCACAGCCCTATAGGCATTGTCTTCTGTGGTCTTAATATAGTAATGGGAGTGTTCCCAGGGAAACACACCGAGATGCAAATAACAGAAATTAAAAAAATTCCGTTTAAATAGAATTTTTCATCATATACTACCAATGAAGAGGTAACACACGTCGCAGGCTAACCTCCGGTGGAGTTGGCTGCTGTCCACAGCCCAGTCGGCATTGGCTCCGAGGGTCTTTATATTGTAATGGGAGTGTTCCCAGGGGAACACACCATGATGCAAATAACAAAAAAACAGAAAAATTCTATTTTGAAAAGAATTTTTTATCATGTACTACCAAATAAGAGGTAAAACACGTCGCAGGCTAACCTCCAGTGGAGCTGGTTGCTGTCCACAGCCCTGTTGGTATTGGCTCCTAGGGTCTTTATATAGTAATGGGAGTGTTCCCAGGGAACACACAATTATGAGAAATACAAAAAAAAAAAAAAAAAAAAAAAAAAAAAAAAAAAAAAAAAAAAAAAATTAAAAAAATTACAGATTTCTTATTTAAATAGTATTTATTATCATATACTACCAATGCAGATGTAAAACACGTCGCAGGCTAACATCCAGTAGATTTGCCTGCTGTCTAGGGCCCTGTCGGCATTGGCTCCTAGGCTCTTTATGTAGTAATAGGAGTGTACCCAGGAAACACACAATTATGACAAAAAAATTACAAATTTCTCTTTTAAATAGTATGTATTATCATATACTAGAAATGAAGAGGTAAAACACGTGGTAGGCTAACCGCTAGTGGAGTTAGCTGCTGCCCACAGCCCTGTCGGCATTGACTCCTAAGGTCTTTATATAGTGATGGGAATGTTCCCAGGGAAACACACCAAGATGCGAATGACAAGAAAACAAAAAAATTCCCTTTTACATAGAGTTTTTTATCATATACCACCAATTAAGAGGTAAAACACGTCATATGCTAACCTCCAGTGGAGCTGGTTGCTGTCCACAGCCCTGTCGGTAGTGGCTCCTAGGGTAGTTATATAGTAATGGTAGTGTTACCGGGAAACACACAATTATAAGAAATACCAGGGAAACACACCGAGATGCAAATAAAAAAAAATTAAAAAAAATCCGTTTAAATAGAATTTTTTATCATATACTACCTATGAAGAGGTAACACACGTCGCAGGCTAACCTCCAGTGGAGTTGGCTGCTGTCCACAGCCCTGTCGGCATTGGCTCCTGGGGTCTTTATATGATAATGGGAGTGTTCCCAGGGAAACACACCATGATGCAAATAACAAAAAAACAAAAAAATCTCTTTTAATTAGAATTTTTTATTATATACTACCAATTAAGAAGTAAAATACGTCGCAGGCTACCCTCCAGTGGAGTTGGCTGCTGTCCACAGCCCTGTCGGCATTGGCTCCTAAGGTCGATATATAGTAATATATAGTAGAGGGAGTGTTCCCAGGGAAACACACTACAATGCAAATAACAAAAAAACAAAAAATTCTCTTTTAAATAGAATTTGTTATCATATACTACCAATGAATATATTTTATATAGTAATGGTAGTGTTACTGGGGAACACACAATTATGAGAAATACAGGAACAAAAAAAAAAAAAAAAAAAAAAAAAAAAAAAAAAAAAAAAAAAAAAAAAAAAAAATTAAAAAAAACTACAAATTTCTCTTTTAAAAAGTATTTATTATCATATACTACCACTGTACAGGTAAAACACATCGCAGACTAACGTCCAGTAGTATTGACTGCTGTCCACGGCCCTGTCGGCATTGGCTCCTAGGGTCTTTATATAGTAATGGGAGTGTTCCGAGGGAAACACACCATGATGCAAATAACAAAAATAATCTCTTTTAAATAAAATTTTTAAATATACTACCTATTAAGAGGTAAAACCCGTTGCGGGCTAACTTCGAGTGGAGTTGCCTGCTGTCCACAGCGCTGTCGGTATTGGCTCCTAGGCTCCTTATATAGTAATGGGAGTGGTACCGGGGGACACAGAATTATGAGGAATAAAAAAAAAAAAAAAAAAAAAAATAGAAATTACAAATTTCTCTATTAAATAGTATTTATTATCATATACTACCAATGAAGAGGTAAAACACATCGCAGGCTAACCTCCAGTGGAGTTGGGTGCTGTCCTCAGCCCAGTGAGCATTGGCTCCTTGGGTCTTTATATAGTAGTGGGAGTGTTCCCAGGGAAACACACCACGATGCAAATAACAAAGAAACAAAAAATTCTATTTTAAATAGAATTTTTATTCATATACTACCAATGAAGAGGTAAAACACGTCGCAGGCTAACCTCCAGTGGAGTTGGTTGCTGTCCACAGCGCTGTCGGTATTGGCTCCTAGTGTCTTTATATAGGAATGCTAGTGTTTTCTTGGAACAAACAATCATGAGAAATCAAAAAAAAGAAAATTACAAATATTTCTTCTAAATAGAATTTATTATATATAACCAATGAAGAGGTAAAACAAGTCGCAGGCTAACCTCCAGTGGAGTTTGCTGCTGTCTACAGCCCTGTCAGCATGGGCTCCTAGGGTCTTCATATAGTAATGGGAGTGTTTCCAGGAAAACCCACCATGATGCAAATAACAAAAAAACAAAAAAATTCTCTTTTAAATAGAATTTTTTTTCATATACTACGAATTAAGAGGTAAAACACCTCGAGCGTAACCTCCAGTGGAGCTGGTTGCTGTCCACAGCCCTGTCGGTATTGGCTCCTAGGGTTTTTATATAGTAATGGTAGTGTTACTGGGGAACACACAATTATGAGAAATACAGGAACAAAAAAAAAAAAAAAAAAAAAAAAAAAAAAAAGAAAAAGACAATAAGAATTAAAATAAAGAACTACAAATTTCTCGTTTAATAAGTATTTATTATCATATACTACCACTGTAGAGGTAAAACTCACCGCAGCCTAACCTCCAGTAGAGTTTGCTGCTGTCCACAGGCCTGTCGGCATTGTATCCTAGGGTCTTTATATAGTAAGGGTAGTGTCACTGGGGAACACACAATTATGAGAAATACAGGAAAAAACATAAAAAAATAAAAAACTATAAAAATTTAAAAAAACTACAAATTTCTCTTTTAAAAAGTATTTATTACCATATACTACCACTGTAGAGGTAAAACACAACGCAGACTAACGTCCAGTAGTATTGACTGCTGTCCACGGCCCTGTTGGCATTGGCTCCTAGGGTCTTTATATAGTAATGGGAGTGTTCCCAGGGAAACACACCACGATGCAAATAACAAAAATAATCTCTTTTCAATAAAATTTTGAAATATACTACCAATGAAGAGGTAAAACACATCGCAGGCTAACCTCCAGTGGAGTTGGGTGCTGTCCTCAGCCCAGTCGGCATTGGCTCCTTGGGTCTTTATATAGTAGTGGGAGTGTTCCCAGGGAAACACACCACGATGCAAATAACAAAAATAGAATTTTTATTCATATACTACCAATAAAGAGGTAAAACACGTCGCAGGCAAAACTGCGGTTTATAAGCCGTTTGCTTAAGTAAAAAAGTCATAATTTAAAGGAGCAGATGATTTTCGATTTATATTGTTACCTTGGGCCAGGGAGCATCAGGTGCTGCACCACCGACCCGCACTGGCCGCCCAGGCCACACTGCTGCTCAGGCCGCAACACTTCAGATTAGTACAACTAGCGAATATCGCGTTTTCACTGTTTTGATGCTCACAGCCCTACCTTCATTTTTACGTCAAAATGTTGTATTTTACTGTTTCTATATAGTAATCAAGTTTATTCGCCATTTGTTTAAGTAAAATAGTCATAATTTCAGAGAGCAGATGATTTGGTTGTATATAGTTACTTTGGGCCAGGGAGCATCAGGTGCTGCACCACCGACCCGCACTGGCCACCCTGGCCACACTGCTGCTCAGGCCGCAACACTACAGATTAGTTCAACCAGCGAATATCGCGTTTTCACTATTTTGACGCTCTCAGCCCCTACCTTCATTTTTTCGTCAAAATGTTTTATTTTGCTGTTTCTATATGGTAATCAAGTTTATTCGCCGTTTGTTTAAGTAAAATAGTCATAATTTCAGAGAGCAGATGATTTGGTTGTATATAGTTACCGTGGGCCAGGAAGCGTCAGGTGCTGCACCACCGACCCGCACTGGCAACGCTGGCCACACTGCTGCTCAGGCCGCAACACTACAGATTAGTTCAACTAGCGAATATCGCGTTTTCACTGTTCTTGACGCTTACAGCACCTACCTTCATTTTTTCGGCAAAATGTTTTATTTTGCTGTTTCTATATGGTTATCCGGTTTATAAGCCGTTTGTTTAAGTAAAATAGTCATAATTTCAGAGATCAGATGATTTGGTTGTATATAGTTACCATGGGCCAGGGAGCATCAGGTGCTGCACCACCGACCCGCACTGGCCACCCTGGCCACACTGCTGCTCAGGCCGCAACACTACAGATTAGTTCAACTAGCGAATATCGCGTTTTCACTGTTCTTGACGCTTACAGCCCCTACCTTCATTTTTTCGGCAAAATGTTTTATTTTGCTGATTCTATACGGTAATCCAGTTTATTCGCCGTTTGTTTAAGTAAAATAGTCATAATTTCAGAGAGCAGATTATTTGGTTGTGTATAATTACCATGGGCCAGGGAGCATCAGGTGCTGCACCACCGACCCGCACTGGGCACCCTGGCCACACTGCTGCTCAGGCCGCAACACTACAGATTAGTTCAACTAGCGATAACGCGTTTTCACTGTTCTTGATGCTTACAGTCCCTACCTTCATTTTTTCGGCAAAATGTTTTATTTTGCTGTTTCTATATGGTAATCCAGTTTATTCGCCGTTTGTTTAAGTAAAATAGTCATAATTTCAGAGAGCAGATGATTTGGTTGTATATAGTTACCATGGGCCAGGGAGCATCAGGTGCTGCACCACCGACCCGCACTGGCCACCCTAGCCACACTGCTGCTCAGGCCGCAACACTACAGATTAGTTCAACTAGCGAATATCGCGTTTTCACTGTTCTTGACGCTTACAGCCCCTATCTTCATTTTTTCGGCAAATTGTTTTATTTTGCTGTTTCTATATGGTAATCCAGTTTATTCGCCATTTGTTTAAGTAAAATAGTCATAATTTCAGAGAGCAGATGATTTGGTTGTATATACTTACCATGGGCCAGGGACCATCAGGTGCTGCACCCCGGCCCGCACTGGCCACCCTAGCCACACTGCTGCTCAGGCCGCAACACTACAGTTTAGTTCAACTAGCGAATATCGCGTTTTCACTGTTTTGACGCTCACAGCCCCTACCTTCATTTTTTCGTCAAAATGTTTTATTTTGCTGTTTCTATATGTTAATCCAGTTTATTCGCCGTTTGTTTAAGTAAAATAGTCATAATTTCAGAGAGCAGATGATTTGGTTGTATATAGTTACCATGGGCCAGGGAGCATCAGGTGCTGCACCACTGACCCGCACTGGCCACCCTGGCCACACTGCTGCTCAGGCCGCAACACTACAGATTAGATCAACTAGCGAATAACGCGTTTTCACTGTTCTTGACGCTTACAGCCCCTACCTTCATTCTTTCGGCAAAATGTTTTATTTTGCTGTTTCTATATGGTAATCAAGTTTATTCGCCGTTTGTTTAAGTAAAATAGTCATAATTTCAGAGAGCAGATGGTTTGGTTTTATATAGTTACCATGGGCCAGGGAGCATCAGGTGCTGCACCACCGACCCGCACTGGCCACCCTGGCCACACTGCTGCTCAGGCCGCAACACTACAGATTAGTTCAACTAGCGAATATCGCGTTTTCACTGCTCTTGACGCTTACAGCCCCTACCTTCATTTTTTCGGCAAAATGTTTTATTTTGCTGTTTCTATATGGTTATCCAGTTTATAAGCCGTTTGTTTAAGTAAAATAGTCATAATTTCAGAGAGCAGATGATTTGGTTGTATATAGTTACCATGGGCCAGGGAGCATCAGGTGCTGGACCACCGACCGGCACTGGCCACCCTAGACACACTGCTGCTCAGGCCGCAACACTACAGATTAGTTCAACTAGCGAATATCGCGTTTTCACTGTTCTTGACGCTTACAACCCCTACCTTCATTTTTTCGGCAAAATGTTTTATTTTGCTGTTTCTGTATGGTAATCCAGTTTATTCGCCGTTTGTTTAAGTAAAATAGTCATAATTTCAGAGAGCAGATTATTTGGTTGTATATAGTTACCATGGGCCAGGGAGCATCAGGTGCCGCACCACCGACCCGCACTGGCCACCCTGGCCACACTGCTGCTCACGCCGCAACACTACAGATTAGTTCAACTAGCGAATATCGCGTTTTCACTGTTCTTGACGCTTACAGCCCCTACCTTCATTTTTTCGGCAAAATGTTTTATTTTTCTGTTTCTATATGGTTATCCGGTTTATAAGCCGTATGTTTAAGTAAAATAGTCATAATTTCAGAGAGCAGATGATTTGGTTGTATATAGTTACCATGGGCCAGGGAGCATCAGGTGCTGCACCACCGACCCGCACTGGCCACCCTGGCCACACTGCTGCTCAGGCCGCAACACTACAGATTAGTTCTACTAGCGAATATCGCGTTTTCACTGTTTTGACGCTCACAGCCCCTACCTTCATTTTTTCGTCAAATTGTTTTAATTTGCTGTTTCTATATGGTATTCCAGTTTATTCGCCGTTTGTTTAAGTAAAATAGTCATAATTTCAGAGATCAGATGATTTGGTTGTATATAGTTACCATGGGCCAGGGAGCATCAGGTGCTGCACCACCGAACCGCACTGGCCACCCTAACCACACTGCTTCTCAGGCCGCAACACTACAGATTATTTCAACTAGCAAATATCGCGTTTTCAGTGTTTTGACGCTCACAGCCCCTACCTTCATTTTTTCGTCAAAATGTTTTATTTTGTTGTTTCTATATGGTAATACAATTTATTCGCCGTTTGTTTAAGTAAAATAGTCATAATTTCAGAGAGCAGATGATTTGGTTGTATATAGTTACCATGGGCCAGGGAGCATCAGGTGCTGCACCACCGACCCGCACTGGCCACCCTGGCCACACTGCTGCTCAGGCCGCAACACTACAGATTAGTTCAACTAGCGAATATCGCGTTTTCACTGTTTTGATGCTCACAGCCCCTACCTTCATGTTTTCGTCAAAATCTTTTATTTTGCTGCTTCTATATGGTAACCCAGTTTATTCGCCGTTTGTTTAAGTAAAATAGTCATAATTTCAGAGAGCAGATGATTTGGTTGTATATAGTTACCATGGGCCAGGGAGCATCAGGTGCTGGACCACCGACCCGCACTGGCCACCCTGGCCACACTGCTGCTCAGGCCGCAACACTACAGATTAGTTCAACTAGCGAATATCGCGTTTTCACTTTTTTGACGCTTAAAGCCCCTACTTTCATTTTTTTGTCAAAATGTTTTATTTTGCTGTTTCTATATGGTAATCCAGTTTATTCGCCGTTTGTTTAAGTAAAATAGTCATAATTTCAGAAAGCAGATGATTTGGTTGTATATAGTTACCATGGGCCAGGGAGCATCAGGTGCTGCACCACCGACCCGCACTGGCCACCCTGGCCACACTGCTGCTCAGGCCGCAACACTACAGATTAGTTCAACTAGCGAATATCGCGTTTTCACTGTTCTTGACGCTTACAGCCCCTACCTTCATTTTTTCGGCAAAATGTTTTATTTTGCTGTTTTTATATGGTTATCCGGTTTATAAGCCGTTTGTTTAAGTAAAATAGTCATAATTTCAGAGAGCAGATGATTTTGTTGTATATAGTTACCATTGGCCAGGGAGCATCAGGTGCTGCACCACCGACCCGAACTGGCCACCCTGGCCACTCTGCTGCTCAGACCGCAACACTACAGATTAGTTCAACTAGCGAATATCGCGTTTTCACTGTTTTGACGCTCACAGCCCCTACCTTCATTTTTTCGTCAAAATGTTTTATTTTGCTGTTTCTATATTGTAATCCAGTTTATTCGGCGTTGGTTTAAGTAAAATAGTCATAATTTCAGAGAGCAGATGATTTGGTTGTATATAGTTACCATGGGCCAGGGAGCATCAGGTGCTGCACCACCGAACCGCACTGGCCACCCTGGCCACACTGCTGCTCAGGCCGCAACACTACAGATTAGTTCAACTAGCGAATATCGCGTTTTCACTGTTCTTGACGCTTACAGCCCCTACCTTCATTTTTTAGGCAAAATGATTTATTTTGCTGTTTCTATATGGTACTCCAGTTTATTCGCCATTTGTTTAAGTAAAATAGTCATAAGTTCAGAGAGCAGATGACTTGGTTGTATATAGTTACCATGGGCCAGGGAGCATCAGTTTCTGCACTACCGAACCGCACTGGCCACCCTGGCCACACTGCTGCTCAGGCCGCAACCCTACAGATTAGTTCAACTAGCGAATATCGCGTTTTCACTGTTCTTGACGCTTACAGCCCCTACATTCATTTTTTCGGCAACATGTTTTATTTTGCTGTTTCTATATGGTTATCCGGTTTATAAGCCGTTTGTTTAAGTAAAATAGTCATAATTTCAGAGAGCAGATGATTTGGTTGTATATAGTTACCATGGGCCAGGGAGCATCAGGTGCTGCACCACCGACCCACACTGGCCACCCTAGCCACACTGCTGCTCAGGTCGCATCACTACAGATTAGTTCAACTAGCGAATATCGCGTTTTCACTGTTCTTGACGCTTACAGCCCCTACCTTCATTTTTTCGGCAAAATGTTTTATTTTGCTGTTTCTATATGGTAATCCAGTTTATTCGCCATTTGTTTAAGTAAAATAGTCATAATTTCAGAGAGCAGATGATTTGGTTGTATATAGTTACCATGGGCCAGGGAGCATCAGGTGCTGCACCACCGACCCGCACTGGCCACCCTAGCCACACTGCTGCTCAGGCCGCAACACTACAGATTAGTTCAACTAGCGAATATCGCGTTTTCACTGTTCTTGACGCTTACAGCCCCTACCTTCATTTTTTCGGCAAAATGTTTTATTTTGCTGTTTCTATATGGTAATCAAGTTTATTCGCCGTTTGTTTAAGTAACATAGTCATAATTTCAGAGAGCAGATGATTTGGTTGTATATAGTTACCATGGGCCAGGGAGCATCAGGTGATGCACCACCGACCCGCACTGGCCACCCTAACCACACTGCTGCTCAGGCCGCAACACTACAGATTAGATCAACTAGCGAATATCGCGTTTTCACTGTTTTGACGCTCACAGCCCCTACCTTCATTTTTTCGTCAAAATGTTGTATTTTGCTGTTTCTATATGGTAATCCAGGTTATTCGCCGTTTGTTTAAGTAAAATAGTCATAATTTCAGAGAGCAGATGATTTGGATGTATATAGTTACCATGGGCCAGAAGGCATCAGGTGCTGCACCACTGACCCGCACTGGCCACCCTGGCCACACTGCTGCTCAGGCCGCAACACTACAGATTAGATCAACTAGCGAATAACGCGTTTTCACTGTTTTTGTCGCTTACAGCCCCTACCTTCATTTTTTCGGCAAAATGTTTTATTTTGCTGTTTCTATATGGTTATCCGGTTTATAAGCCGTTTGTTTAAGTAAAATAGTCATAATTTCAGAAAGCAGATGATTTGGTTTTATATAGTTACCATGGGCCAGGGAGCATCAGGTGCTGCACCACCGACCCGAACTGGCCACCCTGGCCACTCTGCTGCTCAGGCCGCAACACTACAGATTAGTTCAACTAGCGAATATCGCGTTTTCACTGTTCTTGACGCTTACAGCCCCTACCTTCATTTTTTCGGCAACATGTTTTATTTTGCTGTTTCTATATGGTTATCCGGTTTATAAGCCGTTTGTTTAAGTAAAATAGTCATAATTTCAGAGAGCAGATGATTTGGTTGTATATAGTTACCATGGGCCAGGGAGCATCAGGTGCTGCACCACCGACCCGCACTGGCCACCCTAGCCACACTGCTGCTCAGGTCGCAACACTACAGATTAGTTCAACTAGCGAATATCGCGTTTTCACTGTTCTTGACGCTTACAGCCCCTACCTTCATTTTTTCGGCAAAATGTTTTATTTTGCTGTTTCTATATGGTAATCCAGTTGATTCGCCATTTGTTTAAGTAAAATAGTCATAATTTCAGAGAGCAGATGATTTGGTTATATATAGTTACCATGGGCCAGGGAGCATCAGGTGCTGCTCCACCGACCCGCACTGGCCACCCTAACCACACTGCTGCTCAGGCCGCAACACTACAGATTAGTTCAACCAGCGAATATCGCGTTTTCACTGTTTTGACACTCACAGCCCCTACCTTCATTTTTTCGGCAAAATGTTTTATTTTGCTGTTTCTATATGGTAATCCAGGTTATTCGCCGTTTGTTTAAGTAAAATAGTCATAATTTCAGAGAGCAGATGATTTGGTTGTATATAGTTACCATGGGCCAGAGAGCATCAGGTGCTGCACCACTGACCCGCACTGGGCACCCTGGCCACACTGCTGCTCAGGCCGCAACACTACAGATTAGATCAACTAGCGAATAACGCGTTTTCACTGTTATTGACGCTTACAGCCCCTACCTTCATTTTTTCGGCAAAATGTTTTATTTTGCTGTTTCTATATGGTTATCCGGTTTATAAGCCGTTTGTTTAAGTAAAATAGTCAAAATTTCAGAAAGCAGATGATTTGGTTTTATATAGTTACCATGGGCCAGGGAGCATCAGGTGCTGCACCACCGACCCGCACTGGCCACTCTGGCCACACTGCTGCTCAGGCCGCAACACTACAGATTAGTTCAACTAGCCAATATCGCGTTTTCACTGTTCTTGACGCTTACAGCCCCTACCTTCATTTTTTCGGCAAAATGTTTTATTTTGCTGTTTCTATATGGTAATCCAGGTTATTCGCCGTTTGTTTAAGTAAAATAGTCATAATTTCAGAGAGCAGATGATTTGGTTGTATATAGTTACCATGGGCCAGAGAGCATCAGGTGCTGCACCACTGACCCGCACTGGGCACCCTGGCCACACTGCTGCTCAGGCCGCAACACTACAGATTAGATCAACTAGCGAATAACGCGTTTTCACTGTTATTGACGCTTACAGCCCCTACCTTCATTTTTTCGGCAAAATGTTTTATTTTGCTGTTTCTATATGGTAATCCAGTTGATTCGCCATTTGTTTAAGTAAAATAGTCATAATTTCAGAGAGCAGATGATTTGGTTATATATAGTTACCATGGGCCAGGGAGCATCAGGTGCTGCTCCACCGACCCGCACTGGCCACCCTAACCACACTGCTGCTCAGGCCGCAACACTACAGATTAGTTCAACCAGCGAATATCGCGTTTTCACTGTTTTGACACTCACAGCCCCTACCTTCATTTTTTCGGCAAAATGTTTTATTTTGCTGTTTCTATATGGTAATCCAGGTTATTCGCCGTTTGTTTAAGTAAAATAGTCATAATTTCAGAGAGCAGATGATTTGGTTGTATATAGTTACCATGGGCCAGAGAGCATCAGGTGCTGCACCACTGACCCGCACTGGGCACCCTGGCCACACTGCTGCTCAGGCCGCAACACTACAGATTAGATCAACTAGCGAATAACGCGTTTTCACTGTTATTGACGCTTACAGCCCCTACCTTCATTTTTTCGGCAAAATGTTTTATTTTGCTGTTTCTATATGGTTATCCGGTTTATAAGCCGTTTGTTTAAGTAAAATAGTCAAAATTTCAGAAAGCAGATGATTTGGTTTTATATAGTTACCATGGGCCAGGGAGCATCAGGTGCTGCACCACCGACCCGCACTGGCCACTCTGGCCACACTGCTGCTCAGGCCGCAACACTACAGATTAGTTCAACTAGCCAATATCGCGTTTTCACTGTTCTTGACGCTTACAGCCCCTACCTTCATTTTTTCGTCAAATTGTTTAATTTTCTGTTTCTATATGGTAATCCAGTTTATTCGCCGTTTGTTTAAGTAAAATAGTCATAATTTCAGAGAGCAGATGATTTGGTTGTATATTGTTACCATGGGCCAGGGAGCATCAGGTGCTGCACCACCGACCCGCACTGGGCACCCTGGCCACACTGCTGCTCAGGCCGCAACACTACAGATTAGTTCAACTAGCGAATATCGCGTTTTCACTCCTCATGACGCTTACAGCCCCTACCTTCATTTTTTCGGCAAAATGTTTTATTTTGCTGTTTCTATATGGTTATCCGGTTTATAAGCTGTTTGTTTAAGTAAAATAGTCATAATTTCAGAGAGCAGATGATTTGGTTGTATATAGTTACCATGGGCCAGGGAGCATCAGGTGCTGGACCACCGACCCGCACTGGCCACCCTAGACACACTGCTGCTCAGGCCGCAACACTACAGATTAGTTCAACTATCGAATATCGCATTTTCACTGTTCTTGACGCTTACAGCCCCTACCTTCATTTTCTGGCAAAATGTTTTATTTTGCTGTATCTATATGGTAATCCAGTTTATTCGCCGTTTGTTTAAGTAAAATAGTCATAATTTCAGAGAGCAGATTATTTGGTTGTATATAGTTACCATGGGCCAGGGAGCATCAGGTGCTGCACCACCGACCCGCACTGGCCACTCTGGCCACACTGCTGCTCACGCCGCAACACTACAGATTAGTTCAACTAGCAAATATCGCGTTATCACTGTTCTTGATGCTTACAGCCCCTACCTTCATTTTTTCGGCAAAATGTTTTTTTTGCTGTTTCTATATGGTTATCCAGTTTATAAGCCGTTTGTTTAAGTAAAATAGTCATAATTTCAGAGAGCAGATGATTTGGTTGTATATAGTTACCATGGGCCAGGGAGCATCAGGTGGTGCACCACCGACCCGCACTGGCCACCCTGGCCACACTGCTGCTCAGGCCGCAACACTACAGATTAGTTCAACTAGCGAATATCGCGTTTTCACTGTTCTTGACTCTTACAGTCTCTACCTTCATTTTTTCGGCAAAATGTTTTATTTTGCTGTTTCTATATGGTAATCCAGTTTATTTGCCGTTTGTTTAAGTAAAATAGTCATAATTTCAGAGAGCAGATTATTTGGTTGTATATTGTTACCATGGGCCAGGGAGCATCAGGTGCTGCACCACCGACCCGCACTGGGCACCCTGGCCACACTGCTGGTCAGGCCGCAACACTACAGATTAGTTCAACTAGCGAATATCGCGTTTTCACTGCTCTTGACGCTTACAGCCCCTACCTTCATTTTTTCGGCAAAATGTTTTATTTTGCTGTTTCTATATGGTTATCCGGTTTATAAGCTGTTTGTTTAAGTAAAATAGTCATAATTTCAGAGAGCAGATGATTTGGTTGTATATAGTTACCATGGGCCAGGGAGCATCAGGTGCTGGACCACCGACCCGCACTGGCCACCCTAGACACACTGCTGCTCAGGCCGCAACACTACAGATTAGTTCAACTATCGAATATCTCATTTTCACTGTTCTTGACGCTTACAGCCCCTACCTTCATTTTTTCGGCAAAATGTTTTATTTTGCTGTTTCTATATGGTAATCCAGTTTATTCGCCGTTTGTTTAAGTAAAATAGTCATAATTTCAGAGAGCAGATTATTTGGTTGTATATAGTTACCATGGGCCAGGGAGCATCAGGTGCTGCACCACCGACCCGCACTGGCCACTCTGGCCACACTGCTGCTCACCCTGCAACACTACAGATTAGTTCAACTAGCGAATATCGCGTTTTCACTGTTCTTGACGCTTACAGCCCCTACCTTCATTTTTTCTGCAAAATGTTTTTTTTGCTGTTTCTATATGGTTATCCAGTTTATAAGCCGTTTGTTTAAGTAAAATAGTCATAATTTCAGAGAGCAGATGATTTGGTTGTATATAGTTACCATGGGCCAGGGAGTATCAGGTGCTGCACCACCGACCCGCACTGGCCACCCTGGCCACACTGCTGCTCAGGCCGCAACACTACAGATTAGTTCAACTAGCGAATATCGCGTTTTCACTGTTCTTGACGCTTACAGCCCCTACGTTCATTTTTTCGGCAACATGTTTTATTTTGCTGTTTCTATATGGTTATCCGGTTTATAAGCCGTTTGTTTAAGTAAAATAATCATAATTTCATAGAGCAGGTGATTTGGTTGTATATAGTTACCATGGGCCAGGGAGCATCAGGTGCTGGACCACCGACCCGCACTGGCCACCCTACCCACACTGCTGCTCAGGCCGCAACACTACAGATTAGTTCAACTATCGAATATCGCGTTTTCACTGTTCGTGACGCTTACAGCCCCTACCTTCATTTTTTCGGCAAAATGTTATATTTTCCTGTTTCTATATGGTAATCCAGTTTATTCGCCGTTTGATAAAGTAAAATAGTCATAATTTCAGAGAGCAGATGATTTGGTTGTATATAGTTACCATGGGCCAGGGAGCATCAGGTGCTGCACCACCGACCCGCACTGGGCACCCTGGCCACACGACTGCTCAGGCCGCAACACTATAGATTAGTTCAACTAGCGAATATCGCGTTTTCACTGTTCTTGACGCTTACAGCCCCTACCTTCATTTTATCGGCAAAATGTTTTATTTTGCTGTTTCTATATGGTTATCCGGTTTATAAGCCGTTTGTTTAAGTAAAATAGTCATAATTTCAGAGACCAGGTGATTTGGTTGTATATAGTTACCATGGGCCAGGGAGCATCAGGTGCTGGACCACCGACCCGCACTGGCCACCCTAGCCACACTGCTGCTCAGGCCGCAACACTACAGATTAGTTCAACTAGCGAATATCGCGTTTTCACTGTTTTGACGCTCACAGCCCCTACCTTCATTTTTTCGTCAAAATGTTTTATTTTGCTGTTTCTATATGGTAATCCAGTTTATTCGCCGTTTGTTTAGGTGAAATAGTCATAATTTCAGAGAGCAGATGATTTGGTTGTATATAGTTACCAAGGGCCAGGGAGCATCAGGTGCTGCACCACCGACCCGCACTGGCCACCCTGAACACACTGCTGCTCAGGCCGCAACACTACAGATTAGTTCAACTAGCGAATATCGCGTTTTCACTGTTCTTGGCGCTTACAGCCCCTACCTTAATTTTTTCGGCAAAATGTTTTATTTTGCTGTTTCTATATGGTTATCCGGTTTATAAGCCATTTGTTTAAGTAAAAGAGTCATAATTTCAAGGAGCAGATGATTTTCGTTTTATATTGTTACCTTGGGCCAGGGAGCATCAGGTGCTGCACCACCGAACCGCACTGGCCACCCTGGCCCACTGCTGCTCAGGCCGCAACACTACAGATTAGTACAACTAGCGAATATCGCGTTTTCACTGTTTTGATGCTCACAGCCCCTACCTTCATTTTTACGTCGAAATGTTTAATTTTGCTGTTTCTATATGGTAATCCAGTTTATTCGCCGTTTGTTTAAGTAAAATAGTCATAATTTCAGAGAGCATATGATTTGGTTGTATATAGTTACCATGGGCCAGGGAGCATCAGGTGCTGCACCACCGACCCGCACTGGTCACCCTGGCCACACTGCTGCTCAGGCCGTAACACTACAGATTAGTTCAACTAGCGAATATCGCGTTTTCACTGTTTTGATGCTCAAAGCCCCTACCTTCATTTTTACGTCAAAATGTTTTATTTTGCTGTTTCTATATAGTAATCCAGTTTATTCGCCGTTTGTTTAAGTAAAATAGTCATAATTTCATAGAGCAGATGATTTGGTTGTATATAGTTACCATGGGCCAGGGAGCATCAGGTGCTGCACCACCGAACCGCACTGGCCACCCTAACCACACTGCTTCTCAGGCCGCAACACTACAGATTATTTCAACTAGCAAATATCGCGTTTTCAGTGTTTTGACGCTCACAGCCCCTACCTTCATTTTTTCGTCAAAATGTTTTATTTTGTTGTTTCTATATGGTAATACTATTTATTCGCCGTTTGTTTAAGTAAAATAGTCATAATTTCAGAGAGCAGATGATTTGGTTGTATATAGTTACCATGGGCCAGGGAGCATCAGGTGCTGCACCACCGACCCGCACTGGCCACCCTGGCCACACTGCTGCTCAGGCCGCAACACTACAGATTAGTTCAACTAGCGAATATCGCGTTTTCACTGTTTTGACGCTCACAGCCCCTACCTTCATTTTTTCGTCAAAATGTTTTATTTTGCTGTTTCTATATGGTAATCCAGGTTATTCACCGTTTGTTTAAGTAAAATAGTCATAATTTCAGAGAGCAGATGATTTGGTTGTATATAGTTACCATGGGCCCGAGAGCATCAGGTGCTGCACCACTAACCCGCACTGGCTACCCTGGCCACACTGCTGCTCAGGCCGCAACACTACAGATTAGATCAACTAGCGAATATCACGTTTTCACTGTTCTTGACGCTTACAGCCCCTACCTTCATTTTTTCGGCAAAATGTTTTATTTTGCTGTTTCTATATGGTTATCCGGTTTATAAGCCGTTTGTTTAAGTAAAATAGTCATTATTTCAGAAAGCAGATGATTTGGTTTTATATAGTTACCATGGGCCAGGGAGCATCAGGTGCTGCACCACCGACCCGCATTGGCCACCCTGGCCACACTGCTGCTCAGGCCGCAACACTACAGATTAGTTCAACTAGCGAATATCGCGTTTTCACTGTTCTTGACGCTTACAGCCCCTACGTTCATTTTTTCGGCAACATGTTTTATTTTGCTGTTTCTATATGGTTATCCGGTTTATAAGCCGTTTGTTTAAGTAAAATAATCATAATTTCATAGAGCAGGTGATTTGGTTGTATATAGTTACCATGGGCCAGGGAGCATCAGGTGCTGGACCACCGACCCGCACTGGCCACCCTACCCACACTGCTGCTCAGGCCGCAACACTACAGATTAGTTCAACTATCGAATATCGCGTTTTCACTGTTCGTGACGCTTACAGCCCCTACCTTCATTTTTTCGGCAAAATGTTATATTTTCCTGTTTCTATATGGTAATCCAGTTTATTCGCCGTTTGATAAAGTAAAATAGTCATAATTTCAGAGAGCAGATGATTTGGTTGTATATAGTTACCATGGGCCAGGGAGCATCAGGTGCTGCACCACCGACCCGCACTGGGCACCCTGGCCACACGACTGCTCAGGCCGCAACACTATAGATTAGTTCAACTAGCGAATATCGCGTTTTCACTGTTCTTGACGCTTACAGCCCCTACCTTCATTTTATCGGCAAAATGTTTTATTTTGCTGTTTCTATATGGTTATCCGGTTTATAAGCCGTTTGTTTAAGTAAAATAGTCATAATTTCAGAGACCAGGTGATTTGGTTGTATATAGTTACCATGGGCCAGGGAGCATCAGGTGCTGGACCACCGACCCGCACTGGCCACCCTAGCCACACTGCTGCTCAGGCCGCAACACTACAGATTAGTTCAACTAGCGAATATCGCGTTTTCACTGTTTTGACGCTCACAGCCCCTACCTTCATTTTTTCGTCAAAATGTTTTATTTTGCTGTTTCTATATGGTAATCCAGTTTATTCGCCGTTTGTTTAGGTGAAATAGTCATAATTTCAGAGAGCAGATGATTTGGTTGTATATAGTTACCAAGGGCCAGGGAGCATCAGGTGCTGCACCACCGACCCGCACTGGCCACCCTGAACACACTGCTGCTCAGGCCGCAACACTACAGATTAGTTCAACTAGCGAATATCGCGTTTTCACTGTTCTTGGCGCTTACAGCCCCTACCTTAATTTTTTCGGCAAAATGTTTTATTTTGCTGTTTCTATATGGTTATCCGGTTTATAAGCCATTTGTTTAAGTAAAAGAGTCATAATTTCAAGGAGCAGATGATTTTCGTTTTATATTGTTACCTTGGGCCAGGGAGCATCAGGTGCTGCACCACCGAACCGCACTGGCCACCCTGGCCCACTGCTGCTCAGGCCGTAACACTACAGATTAGTTCAACTAGCGAATATCGCGTTTTCACTGTTTTGATGCTCAAAGCCCCTACCTTCATTTTTACGTCAAAATGTTTTATTTTGCTGTTTCTATATAGTAATCCAGTTTATTCGCCGTTTGTTTAAGTAAAATAGTTATAATTTCATAGAGCAGATGATTTGGTTGTATATAGTTACCATGGGCCAGGGAGCATCAGGTGCTGCACCACCGAACCGCACTGGCCACCCTAACCACACTGCTTCTCAGGCCGCAACACTACAGATTATTTCAACTAGCAAATATCGCGTTTTCAGTGTTTTGACGCTCACAGCCCCTACCTTCATTTTTTCGTCAAAATGTTTTATTTTGTTGTTTCTATATGGTAATACTATTTATTCGCCGTTTGTTTAAGTAAAATAGTCATAATTTCAGAGAGCAGATGATTTGGTTGTATATAGTTACCATGGGCCAGGGAGCATCAGGTGCTGCACCACCGACCCGCACTGGCCACCCTGGCCACACTGCTGCTCAGGCCGCAACACTACAGATTAGTTCAACTAGCGAATATCGCGTTTTCACTGTTTTGACGCTCACAGCCCCTACCTTCATTTTTTCGTCAAAATGTTTTATTTTGCTGTTTCTATATGGTAATCCAGGTTATTCGCCGTTTGTTTAAGTAAAATAGTCATAATTTCAGAGAGCAGATGATTTGGTTGTATATAGTTACCATGGGCCCGAGAGCATCAGGTGCTGCACCACTAACCCGCACTGGCTACCCTGGCCACACTGCTGCTCAGGCCGCAACACTACAGATTAGATCAACTAGCGAATATCACGTTTTCACTGTTCTTGACGCTTACAGCCCCTACCTTCATTTTTTCGGCAAAATGTTTTATTTTGCTGTTTCTATATGGTTATCCGGTTTATAAGCCGTTTGTTTAAGTAAAATAGTCATTATTTCAGAAAGCAGATGATTTGGTTTTATATAGTTACCATGGGCCAGGGAGCATCAGGTGCTGCACCACCGACCCGCACTGGCCACCCTGGCCACACTGCTGCTCAGGCCGCAACACTACAGATTAGTTCAACTAGCGAATATAGCGTTTTCACTGTTCTTGATGCTTACAGCCCCTACCTTCATTTTTTCGTCAAAATGTTTTATTTTGCTGTTTCTATATGGTAATCCAGTTTATTCGCCGTTTGTTTAAGTAAAATAGTCATAATTTCAGAGAGCAGATGATTTGGTTGTATATTGTTACCATGGGCCAGGGAGCATCAGGTGCTGCACCACCGACCCGCACTGGGCACCCTGGCCACACTGCTGCTCAGGCCGCAACAATACAGATTAGTTCATCTAGCGAATATCGCGTTTTCACTGCTCTTGACGCTTACAGCCCCTACCTTCATTTTTTCGGCAAAATGTTTTATTTTGCTGTTTCTATATGGTTATCCGTTTTATAAGCTCTTTGTTTAAGTAAAATAGTCATAATTTCAGAGAGCAGATGATTTGGATGTATATAGTTACCATGGGCCAGGGAGCATCAGGTGCTGGACCACCGACCCGCACTGGCCACCCTAGACACACTGCTGCTCAGGCCGCAACACTACAGATTAGTTCAACTATCGAATATCCCGTTTTCACTGTTTTGATGCTCAAAGCCCCTACCTTCATTTTTACGTCAAAATGTTTTATTTTGCTGTTTCTATATGGTTATCCGGTTTATAAGCCGTTTGTTTAAGTAAAAGAATCATAATTTCAAGGAGCAGATGATTTTCGTTTTATATTGTTACCTTGGGCCAGGGAGCATCAGGTGCTGCACCACCGACCCGCACTGGTCACCCTGGCCACACTGCTGCTCAGGCCGTAACACTACAGATTAGTTCAACTAGCGAATATCCCGTTTTCACTGTTTTGATGCTCAAAGCCCCTACCTTCATTTTTACGTCAAAATGTTTTATTTTGCTGTTTCTATATAGTAATCCAGTTTATTCGCCGTTTGTTTAAGTAAAATAGTCATAATTTCAGAGAGCAGATGATTTGGTTGTATATAGTTACCATGGGCCAGGGAGCATCAGGTGCTGCACCACCGACCCGCACTGGCCACCCTGGCCACACTGCTGCTCAGGCCGCAACACTACAGATTAGTTCAACTAGCGAATATCGCGTTTTCACTGTTCTTTCGCTTACAGCCCCTACCTTCATTATTTCGGCAAAATGTTTTATTTTGCTGTTTCTATATGGTAATCAAGTTTATTCGCCGTTTGTTTAAGTAAAATAGTCATAATTTCAGAGAGCAGATGATTTGGTTGTATATAGTTACCATGGGCCAGGGAGCATCAGGTGCTGCACCACTGACCCGCACTGGCTACCCTGGCCACACTGCTGCTCAGGCCGCAACACTACAGATTAGATCAACTAGCGAATAACGCGTTTTCACTGTTCTTGACGCTTACAGCCCCTACCTTCATTTTTTCGGCAACATGTTTTATTTTGCTGTTTCTATATGGTTATCCGGTTTATAAGCCGTTTGTTTAAGTAAAATAGTCATAATTTCAGAAAGCAGATGATTTGGTTTTATATAGTTACCATGGGCCAGGGAGTATCAGGTGCTGCACCACCGACCCGCACTGGCCACCCTGGCCACACTGCTGCTCAGGCCGCAACACTACAGATTAGTTCAACTAGCGAATATCACGTTTTCACTGTTCTTGACGCTTACAGCCCCTACCTTCATTTTTTCGTCAAAATGTTTTATTTTGCTGTTTCTATATGGTAATCCAGTTTATTCGCCGTTTGTTTAAGTAAAATAGTCATAATTTCAGAGAGCAGATGATTTGGTTATTTTTAGTTACCATGGGCCAGGGAGCATCAGGTGCTGCACCACCGACCCGCACTGGGCACCCTGGCCACACTGCTGGTCAGGCCGCAACACTACAGATTAGTTCAACTAGCGAATATCGCGTTTTCACTGCTCTTGACGCTTACAGCCCCTACCTTCATTTTTTCGGCAAAATGTTTTATTTTGCTGTTTCTATATGGTTATCCGGTTTATAAGCTGTTTGTTTAAGTAAAATAGTCATAATTTCAGAGAGCAGATGATTTGGTTGTATATAGTTACCATAAGCCAGGGAGCATCAGGTGCTGGACCACCGACCCGCACTGGCCACCCTAGACACACTGCTGCTCAGGCCGCAACACTACAGATTAGTTCAACTATCGAATATCGCATTTTCACTGTTCTTGACGCTTACAGCCCCTACCTTCATTTTTTCGGCAAAATGTTTTATTTTGCTGTTTCTATATGGTAATCCAGTTTATTCGCCGTTTGTTTAAGTAAAATAGTCATAATTTCAGAGAGCAGATTATTTGGTTGTATATAGTTACCATGGGCCAGGGAGCATCAGGTGCTGCACCACCGACCCGCACTGGCCACTCTGGCCACACTGCTGCTCACGCCGCAACACTACAGATTAGTTCAACTAGCGAATATCGCGTTATCACTGTTCTTGACGCTTACAGCCCCTACCTTCATTTTTTCGGCAAAATGTTTTTTTTGCTGTTTCTATATGGTTATCCAGTTTATAAGCCGTTTGTTTAAGTAAAATAGTCATAAATTCAGAGAGCAGATGATTTGGTTGTATATAGTTACCATGGGCCAGGGAGCATCAGGTGGTGCACCACCGACCCGCACTGGCCACCCTGGCCACACTGCTGCTCAGGCCGCAACACTACAGATTAGTTCAACTAGCGAATATCGCGTTTTCATTGTTCTTGACGCTTACAGTCCCTACCTTAATTTTTTCGGCAAAATGTTTTATTTTGCTGTTTCTATATGGTAATCCAGTTTATTTGCCGTTTGTTTAAGTAAAATAGTCATAATTTCAGAGAGCAGATGATTTGGTTGTATATTGTTACCATGGGCCAGGGAGCATCAGGTGCTGCACCACCGACCCGCACTGGGCACCCTGGCCACACTGCTGGTCAGGCCGCAACACTACAGATTAGTTCAACTAGCGAATATCGCGTTTTCACTGTTTTTGACGCTCACAGCCCCTACCTTCATTTTTCGTCAAAATGTTTTATTTTGCTGTTTCTATATGGTAATACAGTTCATTCGCCGTTTGTTTAAGTAAAATAGTCATAAATTCAATGAGCAGATGATTTGGTTGTATATAGTTACAATGGGCCAAAAGAGCGTCAGATGCTGCACCACCGACCCGCACTGGCCACCCTAGACACACTGCTGCTCAGGCCGCAACACTACAGATTAGTTCAACTATCGAATATCGCATTTTCACTGTTCTTGACGCTTACAGCCCCCTACCTTCATTTTTTCGGCAAAATGTTTTATTTTGCTGTTTCTATATGGTAATCCAGTTTATTCGCCGTTTGTTTAAGTAAAATAGTCATAATTTCAGAGAGCAGATGATTTGGTAGTATATAGTTACCATGGGCCAGGGAGCATCAGGTGCTGCACCACCGACCCGCACTGGCCACTCTGGCCACACTGCTGCTCACGCCGCAACACTACAGATTAGTTCAACTAGCGAATATCGCGTTTTCACTGTTCTTGACGCTTACAGCCCCTACCTTCATTTTTTCTGCAAAATGTTTTTTTTTTGCTGTTTCTATATGGTTATCCAGTTTATAAGCTGTTTGTTTAAGTAAAATAGTCATAATTTCAGAGAGCAGATGATTTGGTTGTATATAGTTACCATGGGCCAGGGAGTATCAGGTGCTGCACCACCGACCCGCACTGGCCACCCTGGCCACACTGCTGCTCAGGCCGCAACACTACAGATTAGTTCAACTAGCGAATATCGCGTTTTCACTGTTCTTGACGCTTACAGTCCCTACCTTCATTTTTTCGGCAAATGTTTTATTTTGCTGTTTCTATATGGTAATCCAGTTTATACGCCGTTTGTTTAAGTAAAATAGTCATAATTTCAGAGAGCAGATGATTTGGTTGTATATAGTTACCATGGGCCAGGGAGCATCAGGTGCTGCACCACCGACCCGCATTGGACACCCTAGCCACACTGCTACTCAGGCCGCAACACTACAGATTAGTTCAACTAGCGAATATCGAGTTTTCACTGTTCTTGACGCTTACAGCCCCTACGTTCATTTTTTCGGCAACATGTTTTATTTTGCTGTTTCTATATGGTTATCCAGTTTATAAGCCGTTTGTTTAAGTAAAATAATCATAATTTCATAGAGCAGGTGATTGGTTGTATATAGTTACCATGGGCCAGGGAGCATCAGGTGCTGGACCACCGACCCGCACTGGCCACCCTACCCACACTGCTGCTCAGGCCGCAACACTACAGATTAGTTCAACTATCGAATATCGCGTTTCACTGTTCTTGACGCTTACAGCCCCTACCTTCATTTTTTCGGCAAAATGTTATATTTTCCTGTTTCTATATGGTAATCCAGTTTATTCGCCGTTTGTTTAAGTAAAATAGTCATAATTTCAGAGAGCAGATGATTTGGTTGTATATAGTTACCATGGGCCAGGGAGCATCAGGTGCTGCACCACCGACCCGCACTGGGCACCCTGGCCACACGACTGCTCAGGCCGCAACACTATAGATTAGTTCAACTAGCGAATATTGCGTTTTCACTGTTCTTGACGCTTACAGCCCCTACCTTCATTTTATCGGCAAAATGTTTTATTTTGCTGTTTCTATATGGTTATCCGGTTTATAAGCCGTTTGTTTAAGTAAAATAGTCATAATTTCAGAGACCAGGTGATTTGGTTGTATATAGTTACCATGGGCCAGGGAGCATCAGGTGCTGGACCACCGACCCGCACTGGCCACCCTAGCCACACTGCTGCTCAGGCCGCAACACTACAGATTAGTTCAACTAGCGAATATCGCGTTTTCACTGTTTTGACGCTCACAGCCCCTACCTTCATTTTTTCGTCAAAATGTTTTATTTTGCTGTTTCTATATGGTAATCCAGTTTATTCGCCGTTTGTTTAGGTGAAATAGTCATAATTTCAGAGAGCAGATGATTTGGTTGTATATAGTTACCAAGGGCCAGGGAGCATCAGGTGCTGCACCACCGACCCGCACTGGCCACCCTGAACACACTGCTGCTCAGGCCGCAACACTACAGATTAGTTCAACTAGCGAATATCGCGTTTTCACTGTTCTTGGCGCTTACAGCCCCTACCTTAATTTTTTCGGCAAAATGTTTTATTTTGCTGTTTCTATATGGTTATCCGGTTTATTAGCCGTTTGTTTAAGTAAAATAGTCATAATTTCATAGAGCAGATGATTTGGTTGTATATAGTTACCATGGGCCAGGGAGCATCAGGTGCTGCACCACCGACCCGCACTGGCCACCCTGGCCACACTGCTGCTCAGGCCGCAACACTACAGATTAGTTCAACTAGCGAATATCGCGTTTTCACTGTTCTTGACGCTTACAGCCCCTACCTTAATTATTTCGGCAAAATGTTTTATTTTGCTGATTCTATATGATAATCAAGTTTATTCGCCGTTTGTTTAAGTAAAATAGTCATAATTTCAGAGAGCAGATGATTTGGTTGTATATAGTTACCATGGGTCAGGGAGCATCAGGTGCTGCACCACCGACCCGCACTGGCCACCCTAACCACACTGCTGCTCAGGCCGCAACACTACTGATTAGTTCAACTAGCGAATATCGCGTTTTCACTGTTTTGACGCTCACAGCCCCTACCTTCATTTTTTCGTCAAAATGTTTTATTTTGCTGTTTCTATATGGTAATCCAGGTTATTCGCCGTTTGTTTAAGTAAAATAGTCATAATTTCAGAGAGCAGATGATTTGGTTGTATATTGTTACCATGGGCCAGGGAGCATCAGGTGCTGCACCACCGACCTGCACTGGGCACCCTGGCCACACTGCTGCTCAGGCCGCAACACTACAGATTAGTTCAACTAGCGAATATCGCGTTTTCACTGCTCTTGACGCTTACAGCCCCTACCTTCATTTTTTCGGCAAAATGTTTTATTTTGCTCTTTCTATATGGTTATCCGTTTTATAAGCTGTTTTTTTAAGTAAAATAGTCATAATTTCAGAGAGCAGATGATTTGGTTGTATATAGTTACCATGCGCCAGGGAGCATCAGGTGCTGGACCACCGACCCGCACTGGCCACCCTAGACACACTGCTGCTCAGGCCGCAACACTACAGATTAGTTCAACTATCGAATATCGCATTTTCACTGTTCTTGACGCTTACAGCCCCTACCTTCATTTTTTCGGCAAAATGTTTTATTTTGCTGTTTCTATATGGTAATCCAGTTTATTCGCCGTTTGTTTAAGTAAAATAGTCATAATTTCAGAGAGCAGATGATTTGGTTGTATATAGTTACCATGGGCCAGGGAGCATCAGGTGCTGCACCACCGACCCGCACTGGCCACTCTGGCCACACTGCTGCTCACGCCGCAACACTACAGATTAGTTCAACTAGCGAATATCGCGTTTTCACTGTTCTTGACGCTTACAGCCCCTACCTTCATTTTTTCGGCAAAATGTTTTATTTTGCTGTTTCTATATGGTTATCCGGTTTATAAGCCGTTTGTTTAAGTAAAATAATCATAATTTCAGAGAGCAGATGATTTGGTTGTATATAGTTACCATGGGCCAGGGAGCATCAGGTGCTGCACCACCGAACCGCACTGGCCACCCTGGCCACACTGCTGCTCAGGCCGCAACACTACAGATTAGTTCAACTAGCGAATATCGCGTTTTCACTGTTCTTGACGCTTACAGCCCCTACCTTCATTTTTTCGGCAAAATGTTTAATTTTACTGTTTCCATATGGTTATCCGGTTTATAAGCCGTTTGTTTAAGTAAAAGAGTCATAATTTCAAGGAGCAGATGATTTTCATTTTATATTGTTACCTTGGGCCAGGGAGCATCAGGTGCTGCACCACCGAACCGCACTGGCCACCCTGGCCCACTGCTGCTCAGGCCGCAACACTACAGATTAGTACAACTAGCGAATATCGCGTTTTCACTGTTTTGATGCTCACAGCCCCTACCTTCATTTTTACGTCGAAATGTTTTATTTTGCTGTTTCTATATGGTAATCCAGTTTATTCGCCGTTTGTTTAAGTAAAATAGTCATAATTTCAGAGAGCAGATGATTTGGTTGTATATAGTTACCATGGGCCAGGGAGCATCAGGTGCTACACCACCGACCCGCACTGGCCACCCTGGCCACACTGCTGCTCAGGCCGCAACACTAAAGATTAGTTCAACTAGCGAATATCGCGTTTTCACTGTTCTTGACGCTTACAGCCCCTACCTTCATCATTTCGGCAAAATGTTTTATTTTGCTGTTTATATATGGTTATCCGGTTTATAATCCGTTTGTTTAAGTAAAATAGTCATAATTTCAGAGAGCAGATGATTTGGTTGTATATAGTTACCATGGGCCAGGGAGCATCAGGTGCTGCACCACATACCCGCACTGGCCACACTGGCCACACTGCTGCTCAGGCCGCAACACTACAGATTAGTTCAACTAGCGAATATCGCGTTTTCACTGTTTTGACGCTCACAGCCCCTACCTTCATTTTTTCGTCAAAATGTTTTATTTTGCTGTTCCTATATGGTAATCCAGTTTATTCGCCGTTTGTTTAAGTGAAATAGTCATAATTTCAGAGAGCAGATGATTTGGTTGTATATAGTTACCAAGGGCCAGGGAGCATCAGGTGCTGCACCACCGACCCGCACTGGCCACCCTGAACACACTGCTGCTCAGGCCGCAACACTACATATTAGTTCAACTAGCGAATATCGCGTTTTCACTGTTCTTGGCGCTTACAGCCCCTACCTTAATTTTTTCGGCAAAATGTTTTATTTTGCTGTTTCTATATGGTTATCCGGTTTATAAGCCGTTTGTTTAAGTAAAAGAGTCATAATTTCAAGGAGCAGATGATTTTCATTTTATATTGTTACCTTGGGCCAGGGAGCATCAGGTGCTGCACCACCGAACCGCACTGGCCACCCTGGCCCACTGCTGCTCAGGCCGCAACACTACAGATTAGTTCAACTAGCGAATATCGCGTTTTCACTGTTTTGATGCTCAAAGCCCCTACCTTCATTTTTACGTCAAAATGTTTTATTTTGCTGTTTCTATATAGTAAACCAGTTTATTCGCCGTTTGTTTAAGTAAAATAGTCATAATTTCAGAGAGCAGATGATTTGGTTGTATATAGTTACCATGGGCCAGGGAGCATCAGGTGCTGCACCACCGACCCGCACTGGCCACCCTGGCCACACTGCTGCTCAGGCCGCAACACTACAGATTAGTTCAACTAGCCAATATCGCGTTTTCACTGTTCTTGACGCTTACAGCCCCTACCTTCATTATTTCGGCAAAATGTTTTATTTTGCTGTTTCTATATGGTAATCAAGTTTATTCGCCGTTTGTTTAAGTAAAATAGTCAAAATTTCAGAGAGAAGATGATTTGGTTGTATATAGTTACCATGGGCCAGGGAGCATCAGGTGCTGCACCACCGACCCGCACTGGATACCCTAACCACACTGCTGCTCAGGCCGCAACACTACTGATTAGTTCAACTAGCGAATATCGCGTTTTCACTGTTTTGACGCTCACAGCCCCTACCTTCATTTTTTCGTCAAAATGTTTTATTTTGCTGTTTCTATATGGTAATCCAGGTTATTCGCCGTTTGTTTAAGTAAAATAGTCATAATTTCAGAGAGCAGATGATTTGGTTGTATATAGTTACCATGGGCCAGAGAGCATCAGGTGCTGCACCACTGACCCACACTGGCTACCCTGGCCACACTGCTGCTCAGGCCGCAACACTACAGATTAGATCAACTAGCGAATAACGCGTTTTCACTGTTCTTGACGCTTACAGCCCCTACCTTCATTTTTTCGGCAAAATGTTTTATTTTGCTGTTTCAATATGGTTATCCGGTTTATAAGCCGTTTGTTTAAGTAAAATAGTCATAATTTCAGAAAGCAGATGATTTGGTTTTATATAGTTACCATGGGCCAGGGAGCATCAGGTGCTGCACCACCGACCCGCACTGGCCACCCTGGCCACACTGCTGCTCAAGCCGCAACACTACAGATTAGTTCAACTAGCGAATATCGCGTTTTCATTGTTCTTGACGCTTACAGCCCCTACCTTCATTTTTTCGTCAAAATGTTTTATTTTGCTGTTTCTATATGGTAATCCAGTTTATTCGCCTTTTGTTTAAGTAAAATAGTCATAATTTCAGAGAGCAGATTATTTGGTTGTATATAGTTACCATGGGCCAGGGAGCATCAGGTGCTGCACCACCGACCCGCACTGGCCACTCTGGCCACACTGCTGCTCACGCCGCAACACTACAGATTAGTTCAACTAGCGAATATCGCGTTTTCACTGTTCTTGACGCTTACAGCCCCTACCTTCATTTTTTCGGCAAACGTTTTATTTTGCTGTTTCTATATGGTTATCCGGTTTATAAGCCGTTTGTTTAAGTAAAATAGTCATAATTTCAGAGAGCAGCTGATTTGGTTGTATATAGTTACCATGGGCCAGGGAGCATCAGGTGCTGCACCACCGACCCGCACTGGCCACCCTGGCCACACTGCTGCTCAGGCCGCAACACTACAGATTAGTTCAACTAGCGAATATCGCGTTTTCACTGTTCTTGACGCTTACAGCCCCTACCTTCATTTTTTCGGCAAAATGTTTTATTTTCCTGTTTCTATATGGTAATCCAGTTTATACGACGTTTGTTAAAGTAAAATAGTCATAATTTCAGAGAGCAGATGATTTGGTTGTATATAGTTACCATGGGCCAGGGAGCATCAGGTGCTGCACCACCGACCCGCATTGGACACCCTAGCCACACTGCTGCTCAGGCCGCAAACACTACAGATTAGTTCAACTAGCGAATATCGAGTTTTCACTGTTCTTGACGCTTACAGCCCCTACGTTCATTTTTTCGGCAAAGTGTTTTATTTTGCTGTTTCTATATGGTTATCCGGTTTATAAGCCGTTTGTTTAAGTAAAATAATCATAATTTCATAGAGCAGGTGATTTGGTTGTATATAGTTACCATGGGCCAGGGAGCATCAGGTGCTGGACCACCGACCCGCACTGGCCACCCTACCCACACTGCTGCTCAGGCCGCAACACTACAGATTAGTTCAACTATCGAATATCGCGTTTTCACTGTTCTTGACGCTTACAGCCCCTACCTTCATTTTTTCGGCAAAATGTTATATTTTCCTGTTTCTATATGGTAATCCAGTTTATTCGCCGTTTGTTTAAGTAAAATAGTCATAATTTCAGAGAGCAGATGATTTGGTTGTATATAGTTACCATGGGCCAGGGAGCATCAGGTGCTGCACCACCGACCCGCACTGGCCACCCTGGCCACACTGCTGCTCAGGCCGCAACACTACAGATTAGTTCAACTAGCCAATATCGCGTTTTCACTGTTCTTGACGCTTACAGCCCCTACCTTCATTATTTCGGCAAAATGTTTTATTTTGCTGTTTCTATATGGTAATCAAGTTTATTCGCCGTTTGTTTAAGTAAAATAGTCATAATTTCAGAGAGCAGATGATTTGGTTGTATATAGTTACCATGGGCCAGGGAGCATCAGGTGCTGCACCACCGACCCGCACTGGCCACCCTAACCACACTGCTGCTCAGGCCGCAACACTACTGATTAGTTCAACTAGCGAATATTGCGTTTTCACTGTTTTGACGCTCACAGCCCCTACCTTCATTTTTTCGTCAAAATGTTTTATTTTGCTGTTTCTATATGGTATTCCAGGTTATTCGCCGTTTGTTTAAGTAAAATAGTCATAATTTCAGAGAGCAGATGATTTGGTTGTATATAGTTACCATGGGCCAGAGAGCATCAGGTGCTGCACCACTGACCCACACTGGCTACCCTGGCCACACTGCTGCTCAGGCCGCAACACTACAGATTAGATCAACTAGCGAATAACGCGTTTTCACTGTTCTTGACGCTTACAGCCCCTACCTTCATTTTTTCGGCAAATTGTTTTATTTTGCTGTTTCTATATGGTTATCCGGTTTATAAGCCGTTTGTTTAAGTAAAATAGTCATAATTTCAGAGAGCAGATTATTTGGTTGTATATAGTTACCATGGGCCAGGGAGCATCAGGTGCTGCACCACCGACCCGCACTGGCCACTCTGGCCACACTGCTGCTCACGCCGCAACACTACAGATTAGTTCAACTAGCGAATATCGCGTTTTCACTGTTCTTGACGCTTACAGCCCCTACCTTCATTTTTTCGGCAAAATGTTTTATTTTGCTGTTTCTATATGTTTATCCGTTTATAAGCCGTTTGTTTAAGCAAAATAGTCATAATTTCAGAGAGCAGATGATTTGGTTGTATATAGTTACCATGGGCCAGGGAGCATCAGGTGCTGCACCACCGACCCGCACTGGCCACCCTGGCCACACTGCTGCTCAGGCCGCAACACTACAGATTAGTTCAACTAGCGAATATCGCGTTTTCACTGTTCTTGACGCTTACAGCCCCTACCTTCATTTTTTCGGCAAAATATTTTATTTTGCTGTTTCTATATGGTAATCCAGTTTATACGACGTTTGTTTAAGTAAAATAGTCATAATTTCAGAGAGCAGATGATTTGGTTGTATATAGTTACCATGGGCCAGGGAGCATCAGGTGCTGCACCACCGACCCACATTGGACACCCTAGCCACACTGCTGCTCAGGCCGCAACACTACAGATTAGTTCAACTAGCGAATATCGAGTTTTCACTGTTCTTGACGCTTACAGCCCCTACGTTCATTTTTTCGGCAAAGTGTTTTATTTTGCTGTTTCTAGATGGTTATCCGGTTTATAAGCCGTTTGTTTAAGTAAAATAATCATAATTTCATAGAGCAGGTGATTTGGTTGTATATAGTTACCATGGGCCAGGGAGCATCAGGTGCTGGACCACCGACCCGCACTGGCCACCCTACCCACACTGCTGCTCAGGCCGCAACACTACAGATTAGTTCAACTAGCGAATAACGCGTTTTCACTGTTCTTGACGCTTACAGCCCCTACCTTCATTTTTTCGGCAAAATGTTTTATTTTGCTGTTTCTATATGGTAATCCAGTTTATTCGCCGTTTGTTTAAGTAAAATAGTCATAATTTCAGAGAGCAGATGATTTGGTTGTATATAGTTACCATGGGCCAGGGAGCATCAGGTGCTGCACCACCGACCCGCACTGGTCACCCTGGCCACACTGCTGCCCAGGCCGTAACACTACAGATTAGTTCAACTAGCGAATATCGCGTTTTCACTGTTTTGATGCTCACAGCCCCTACCTTCATTTTTAAGTCAAAATGTTTTATTTTGCTGTTTCTATATAGTAATCCAGTTTATTCGCCATTTGTTTAAGTAAAATAGTCATAATTTCAGAGAGCAGATGATTTGGTTGTATATAGTTACCATGGGCCAGGGAGCATCAGGTGCTGCACCACCGACCCGCACTGGCCACCCTGGCCACACTGCTGCTCACGCCGCAACACTACAGATTAGTTCAACTAGCGAATATCGCGTTTTCACTGTTCTTGACGCTTACAGCCCCTACCTTCATTATTTCGGCAAAATGTTTTATTTTGCTGTTTATATATGGTTATCCGGTTTATAAGCCGTTTGTTTAAGTAAAATAGTCATAATTTCAGAGAGCAGATGATTTGGTTGTATATAGTTACCATGGGCCTGGGAGCATCAGGTGCTGCACCACCTACCCGCACTGGCCACCCTGGCCACACTGCTGCTCAGGCCGCAACACTACAGATTAGTTCAACTAGCGAATATCGTGTTTTCACTGTTTTGACGCTCACAGCCCCTACCTTCATTTTTTCGTCAAAATGTTTTATTTTGCTGTTTCTATATGGTAATCCAGTTTATTCGCCGTTTGTTTAAGTAAAATAGTCATAATTTCAGAGAGCAGATGATTTGGTTGTATATAGTTACAATGGGCCAGGGAGCATCAGGTGCTGCACCACCGACCCGCAGTGGCCACCCTGGCCACACTGCTGCTCAAGCCGCAACACTACAGATTAGTTCAACTAGCGAATATCGCGTTTTCACTGTTTTGACGTTCACAGCCCCTACCTTCATTTTTTCGTCAAAATGTTTTATTTTGCTGTTTCTATATGGTAATACAGTTCATTCACCGTTTGTTTAAGTAAAATAGTCATAAATTCAATGAGCAGATGATTTGGTTGTATATAGTTACAATGGGCCAAAGAGCGTCAGATGCTGCACCACCGACCCGCACTGGCCACCCTGGCCACACAGCTGCTCAGGCCGCAACACTACAGATTAGTTCAACTAGCGAATATCGCGTTTTCACTGTTCTTGACGCTTACAGCCCCTACCTTCATTTTTTCGGCAAAATGTTTTATTTTGCTGTTTCTATATGGTTATCCGGTTTATAAGCCGTTAGTATAAGTAAAAGAGTCATAATTTCAAGGAGCAGATGATTTGGTTGTATATAGTTACCATGGGCCAGGGAGCATCAGGTTCTGCACCACCGACCTGCAGTGGTCGCCCTGGCCACACTGCTGCTCAGGCCGCAACACTAAAGATTAGTACAACTAGCGAATATCGCGTTTTCACTGTTTTGATGCTCACAGCCCCTACCTTCATTTTTACGTCAAATTGTTTTATTTTGCTGTTTCTATATGGTAATCCAGTTTATTCGCCGTTTGTTTAAGTAAAATAGTCATAATTTCAGAGAGCAGATGATTTGGTTGTATATAGTTACCATGGGCCAGGGAGCATCAGGTGCTGCACCACCCACCCGCACTGGCCACCCTGGCCACACCGCTGCTCAGGCCGCAACACTACAGATTAGTTCAACTAGCGAATATCTCGTTTTCACTGTTCCTGACGCTTACAGCCCCTACCTTCATTTTTTCGGCAAAATGTTTTATTTTGCTGTTTCTATACGGTCATCCGTTTTATAAGCCGTTTGTTTAAGTAAAATAGTCATAATTTCAGAGAGCAGATGATTTGGTTGTATATAGTTACCATGGGCCAGGGAGCATCAGGTGCTGCACCACCTACCCGCACTGGCCACCCTGGCCACACTGCTGCTCAGGACGCAACACTACAGATTAGTTCAACTAGCGAATATCGTGTTTTCACTGTTTTGATGATCACAGCCCCTACCTTCATTTTTCCGTCAAAATGTTTTATTTGCTGTTTCTATATGCTAATCCAGTTTATTTGCCGTTTGTTTAAGTAAAATAGTCATAATTTCAGAGAGCAGATGATTTGGTTGTATATAGTTACCATGGGCCAGGGAGCATCAGGTGCTGCACCACAGACCCGCAGTGGCCACCCTGGCCACACTGCTGCTCAGCCCGCAACACTACAGATTAGTTCAACTAGCGAATATCGCGTTTTCACTGTTTTGACGCTCACAGCCCCTACCTTCATTTTTCCGTCAAAATGTTTTATTTTGCTTTTTCTATATGGTTATCCAGTTTATTCGCCAATTGTTTAAGTAAAATAGTCATAATTTCAGAGAGCAGATGATTTGGTTGTATATAGTTACCATGGGCCAGGGAGTATCAGGTGCTGCACCAGCGACCCGCACTGGCCACCCTGGCCACACTGCTGCTCAGGCCGCAACACTACAGATTAATTCAACTAGCGATTATCGTGTTTTCACTCTTTTGACGCTCACAGCCCCTACCTTCATTTTTTCGTCAAAATGTTTTATTTTGCTGTTTCTATATGGTAATCCAGTTTATTCGCCGTTTGTTTAAGTAAAATAGTCATAATTTCAGAGAGCAAATGATTTGGTTGTATATAGTTACCATGGGCCAGGGAGCATCAGGTGCTGCACCACCGACCCGCACTGGCCACCCTGGACACACTGCTGCTCAGGCGGCAAGACTACAGATTAGTTCAACTAGCGAATATCGCGTTTTCACTGTTTTGACGCTCACAGCCCCTACCTTCATTTTTTCGTCAAAATGTTTTATTTTGCTGTTTCTATATGGTAATCCAGTTTATTCGCCGTTTGTTTAAGTAAAATAGTCATAATTTCAGAGAGCAGATAATTTGGTTGTATATAGTTACCATGGGCCAGGGAGCATCAGGTGCTGCACCACCGACCCGCACTGGCACCCTGGCCACACTGCTGCTCAGGCCGCAACACTACAGATTAGTTCAACTAGCGAATATCGCGTTTTCACTGTTCTTGACGCTTACAGCCCCTACCTTCATTTTTTTGGCAAAATGTTTTATTTTGCTGTTTCTATATGGTTATCCAGTTTATAAGCTGTTTGTTTAAGTAAAAAAAGTCATAATTTAAGAGAGCAGATGATTTGGTTGTATATAGTTACCATGGGGCCAGGGAGCATCAGGTGCTGCACCACCGACCCGCACTGGCCACCCTGGCCACACTGCTGCTCAGGCCGCAACACTACAGATTAGTTCAACTAGCGAATATCGCGTTTTCACTGTTCTTGACGCTTACAGCCCCTACCTTCATTTTTTCGGCAAAATGCTTTATTTTGCTGTTTCTATATGGTTATCCGGTTTATTAGCTGTTTGTTTAAGTAAAAAAAGTCATAATTTCAGAGAGCAGATGATTTGGTTGTATATAGTTACCGTGGGTCAGGGAGCATCAGGTGCTGCACCACCGACCCGCACTGGCCACCCTGGCCACACTGCTGCTCAGGCCGCAACACTACAGATTAATTCAACTAGCGATTATCGTGTTTTCACTCTTTTGACGCTCACAGCCCCTACCTTCATTTTTTTGTCAAAATATTTTATTTTGCTGTTTCTATATGGTAATCCAGTTTATTCGCCGTTTGTTTAAGTAAAATAGTCATAATTTCAGAGAGCAAATGATTTGGTTGTATATAGTTACCATGGGCCAGGGAGCATCAGGTGCTGCACCACCGACCCGCACTGGTCACCCTGGCCACACTGCTGCCCAGGCCGTAACACTACAGATTAGTTCAACTAGCGAATATCGCGTTTTCACTGTTTTGATGCTCACAGCCCCTACCTTCATTTTTACGTCAAAATGTTTTATTTTGCTGTTTCTATATAGTAATCCAGTTTATTCGCCATTTGTTTAAGTAAAATAGTCATAATTTCAGAGAGCAGATGATTTGGTTGTATATAGTTACCATGTGCCAGGGAGCATCAGGTGCTGCACCACCGACCCGCACTGGCCACCCTGGCCACACTGCTGCTCACGCCGCAACACTACAGATTAGTTCAACTAGCGAATATCGCGTTCTCACTGTTCTTGACGCTTACAGCCCCTACCTTCATTATTTCGGCAAAATGTTTTATTTTGCTGTTTATATATGGTTATCCGGTTTATAAGCCGTTTGTTTAAGTAAAATAGTCATAATTTCAGAGAGCAGATGATTTGGTTGTATATAGTTACCATGGGCCAGGGAGCATCAGGTGCTGCACCACCTACCCGCACTGGCCACCTTGGCCACACTGCTGCTCAGGCCGCAACACTACAGATTAGTTCAACTAGCGAATATCGTGTTTTCACTGTTTTGACGCTCACAGCCCCTACCTTCATTTTTTCGTCAAAATGTTTTATTTTGCTGTTTCTATATGGTAATCCAGTTTATTCGCCGTTTGTTTAAGTAAAATAGTCATAATTTCAGAGAGCAGATGATTTGGTTGTATATAGTTACAATGGGCCAGGGAGCATCAGGTGCTGCACCACCGACCCGCAGTGGCCACCCTGGCCACACTGCTGCTCAAGCCGCAACACTACAGATTAGTTCAACTAGCGAATATCGCGTTTTCACTGTTTTGACGCTCACAGCCCCTACCTTCATTTTTTCGTCAAAATGTTTTATTTTGCTGTTTCTATATGGTAATACAGTTCATTCGCCGTTTGTTTAAGTAAAATAGTCATAAATTCAATGAGCAGATGATTTGGTAGTATATAGTTACAATGGGCCAAAGAGCGTCAGATGCTGCACCACCGACCCGCACTGGCCACACTGGCCACACTGCTGCTCAGGCCGCAACACTACAGATTAGTTCAACTAGCGAATATCGCGTTTTCACTGTTCTTGACGCTTACAGCCCCTACCTTCATTTTTTCGGCAAAATGTTTTATTTTGCTGTTTCTATATGGTTATCCGGTTTATAAGCCGTTAGTATAAGTAAAAGAGTCATAATTTCAAGGAGCAGATGATTTGGTTGTATATAGTTACCATGGGCCAGGGAGCATCAGGTTCTGCCCCACCGACCTGCAGTGGTCGCCCTGGCCACACTGCTGCTCAGGCCGCAACACTAAAGATTAGTACAACTAGCGAATATCGCGTTTTCACTGTTTTGATGCTCACAGCCCCTACCTTCATTTTTACGTCAAATTGTTTTATTTTGCTGTTTCTATATGGTAATCCAGTTTATTCGCCGTTTGTTTAAGTAAAATAGTCATAATTTCAGAGAGCAGATGATTTGGTTGTATATAGTTACCATGGGCCAGGGAGCATCAGGTGCTGCACCACCGACCCGCACTGGCCACCCTGGCCACACCGCTGCTCAGGCCGCAACACTACAGATTAGTTCAACTAGCGAATATCTCGTTTTCACTGTTCTTGACGCTTACAGCCCCTACCTTCATTTTTTCGTCAAAATGTTTTATTTTGCTGTTTCTATATGGTTATCCGTTTTATAAGCCGTTTGTTTAAGTAAAATAGTCATAATTTCAGAGAGCAGATGATTTGGTTGTATATAGTTACCATGGGCCAGGGAGCATCAGGTGCTGCACCACCTACCCGCACTGGCCACCCTGGCCACACTGCTGCTCAGGACGCAACACTACAGATTAGTTCAACTAGCGAATATCGTGTTTTCACTGTTTTGACGATCACAGCCCCTACCTTCATTTTTCCGTCAAAATGTTTTATTTGCTGTTTCTATATGCTAATCCAGTTTATTTGCCGTTTGTTTAAGTAAAATAGTCATAATTTCAGAGAGCAGATGATTTGGTTGTATATAGTTACCATGGGCCAGGGAGCATCAGGTGCTGCACCACCGACCCGCAGTGGCCACCCTGGCCACACTGCTGCTCAGCCCGCAACACTACAGATTAGTTCAACTAGCGAATATCGCGTTTTCACTGTTTTGACGCTCACAGCCCCTACCTTCATTTTTTCGTCAAAATGTTTTATTTTGCTTTTTCTATATTGTTATCCAGTTTATTCGCCAATTGTTTAAGTAAAATAGTCATAATTTCAGAGAGCAGATGATTTGGTTGTATATAGTTACCATGGGCCAGGGAGTATCAGGTGCTGCACCACCGACCCGCACTGGCCACCCTGGCCACACTGCTGCTCAGGCCGCAACACTACAGATTAATTCAACTAGCGATTATCGTGTTTTCACTCTTTTGACGCTCACAGCCCCTACCTTCATTTTTTCGTCAAAATGTTTTATTTTGCTGTTTCTATATGGTAATCCAGTTTATTCGCCGTTTGTTTAAGTAAAATAGTCATAATTTCAGAGAGCAAATGATTTGGTTGTATATAGTTACCATGGGCCAGGGAGCATCAGGTGCTGCACCACTGACCCGCACTGGCCACCCTGGACACACTGCTGCTCAGGCGGCAAGACTACAGATTAGTTCAACTAGCGAATATCGCGTTTTCACTGTTTTGACGCTCACAGCCCCTACCTTCATTTTTTCGTCAAAATGTTTTATTTTGCTGTTTCTATATGGTAATCCAGTTTATTCGCCGTTTGTTTAAGTAAAATAGTCATAATTTCAGAGAGCAGATAATTTGGTTGTATATAGTTACCATGGGCCAGGGAGCATCAGGTGCTGCACCACCGACCCGCACTGGCCACCCTGGCCACACTGCTGCTCAGGCCGCAACACTACAGATTAGTTCAACTAGCGAATATCGCGTTTTCACTGTTCTTGACGCTTACAGCCCCTACCTTCATTTTTTTGGCAAAATGTTTTATTTTGCTGTTTCTATATGGTTATCCAGTTTATAAGCTGTTTGTTTAAGTAAAAAAAGTCATAATTTAAGAGAGCAGATGATTTGGTTGTATATAGTTACAATGGGCCAGGGAGCATCAGGTGCTGCACCACCGACCCGCACTGGCCACCCTGGCCACACTGCTGCTCACGCCGCAACACTACAGATTAGTTCAACTAGCGAATATCGCGTTTTCACTGTTCTTGACGCTTACAGCCCCTACCTTCATTTTTTCGGCAAAATGCTTTATTTTGCTGTTTCTATATGGTTATCCGGTTTATTAGCTGTTTGTTTAAGTAAAAAAAGTCATAATTTCAGAGGGCAGATGATTTGGTTGTATATAGTTACCGTGGGTCAGGGAGCATCAGGTGCTGCACCACCGACCCGCACTGGCCACCCTGGCCACACTGCTGCTCAGGCCGCAACACTACAGATTAGTTCAACTAGCGAATATCGCGTTTTCACTGTTCTTGACGCTTACAGCCCCTACCTTCATTTTTCGGCAAAATGTTTTATTTTGCTGTTTCTATATGGTAATCAAGTTTATTCGCCGTTTGTTTAAGTAAAATACTCATAATTTCAGAGAGCAGATGATTTCGTTGTATATAGTTACCATGGGCCAGGGAGCTTCAGGTCCTGCACCACCGACCCGCACTGGCCACCGTGGCCACACTGCTGCTCAGGCCGCAACACTACAGATTAGTTCAACTAGCGAATATCGCGTTTTCACTCTTTTGACACTCACAGCCCCTACCTTCATTTTTTCGTCAAAATGTTTTATTTTGCTGTTTCTATATGGTAATCCAGTTTATTCGCCGTTTGTTTAAGTAAAATAGTCATAATTTCAGAGAGCAGATGATTTGGTTGTATATAGTTACCATGGGCCAGGGAGCATCAGGTGCTGCACCACCGACCCGCACTGGCCACCCTGGCCACACTGCTGCTCAGGCCGCAACACTACAGATTAGTTCAACTAGCGAATATCGCGTTTTCACTGTTCTTGACGCTTACAGCCCCTACCTTCATTTTTTGGCAAAATGTTTTATTTTGCTGTTTCTATATGGTAATCAAGTTTATTCGCCGTTTGTTTAAGTAAAATAGTCATAATTTCAGAGAGCAGATGATTTGGTTGTATATAGTTACCATGAGCCAGGGAGCATCAGGTGCTGCACCACCGACCCGCACTGGCCACCCTGGCCACACTGCTGCTCAGGCCGCAACACTACAGATTAGTTCAACTAGCGAATATCGCGTTTTCACTGTTCTTGACGCTTACGGCCCCTACCTTCATTTTTCGGCAAAATGTTTTATTTTGCTGTTTCTATATGGTAATCAAGTTTATTCGCCGTTTGTTTAAGTAAAATAGTCATAATTTCAGAGAGCAGATGATTTGGTTGTATATAGTTACCATGGGCCAGGGAGCATCAGGTGCTGCACCACCGACCCGCACTGGCCACCCTGGCCACACTGCTGCTCAGGCCGCAACACTACAGATTAGTTCAACTAGCGAATATCGCGTTTTCACTGTTCTTGACGCTTACAGCCCCTACCTTCATTTTTCGGCAAAATGTTTTATTTTGCTGTGTCTATATGGTAATCAAGTTTATTCGCCGTTTGTTTAAGTAAAATAGTCATAATTTCAGAGAGCAGATGATTTGGTTGTATATAGTTACCATGGGCCAGGGAGCATCAGGTGCTGCACCACCGTCCCGCACTGGCCACCCTGGCCACATTGCTGCTCAGGCCGCAACACTACAGATTAGTTCTACTAGCGAATATCGCGTTTTCACTGTTCTTGACGCTTACAGCCCCTACCTTCATTTTTCGGCAAAATGTTTTATTTTGCTGTTTCTATATGGTAATCAAGTTTATTTGCCGTTTGTTTAAGTAAAATAGTCATAATTTCAGAGAGCAGATGATTTGGTTGTATAAAGTTACCATGGGCCAGGGAGCATCAGGTGCTGCACCACCGACCCGCACTGGCCACCCTGGCCACACTGCTGCTCAGGCCGCAACACTACAGATTAGTTCAACTAGCGAATATCGCGTTTTCACTGTTCTTGACGCTTACAGCCCCTACCTTCATTTTTCGGCAAAATGTTTTATTTTGCTGTTTCTATATGGTAATCAAGTTTATTCGCCGTTTGTTTAAGGAAAATAGTCATAATTTCAGAGAGCAGATGATTTGGTTGTATATGGTTACCATGGGCCAGGGAGCATCAGGTGCTGCACCACCGACCCGCACTGGCCACCCTGGCCACATTGCTGCTCAGGCCGCAACACTACAGATTAGTTCAACTAGCGAATATCGCGTTTTCACTGTTCTTGACGCTTACAGCCCCTACCTTCATTTTTCGGCAAAATGTTTTATTTTGCTGTTTCTATATGGTAATCAAGTTTATTCGCCGTTTGTATAAGTAAAATAGTCATAATTTCAGAGAGCAGATGATTTGGTTTTATATAGTTACCATGGGCCAGGGAGCATCAGGTGCTGCACCACCGACCCGCACTGGACACCCTGGCCACACTGCTGCTCAGGCCGCAACACTACACATTAGTTCAACTAGCGAATATCGCGTTTTCACTGTTCTTGACGCTTACAGCCCCTACCTTCATTTTTTCGGCAAAATGTTTTATTTTGCTGTTTCTATATGGTAATCAACTTTATTCGCCGTTTGTTTAAGTAAAATAGTCATAATTTCAGAGAGCAGATGATTTGGTTGTATATAGTTACCATGGGCCAGGGAGCATCAGGTGCTGCACCACCGACCCGCACTGGCCACCCTGGCCACACTGCTGCTCAGGCCGCAACAATACAGATTATTTCAACTAGCGAATATCGCGTTCTCACTGTTCTTGACGCTTACAGCCCCTACCTTCATTTTTCGGCAAAATGTTTTATTTTGCTGTTTCTATATGGTAATCAAGTTTATTCGCCGTTTGTTTAAGTAAAATAGTCATAATTTCAGAGAGCAGATGATTTGGTTGTATATAGTTACCGTGAGCCAGGGAGCATCAGGTGCTGCACCACCGACCCGCACTGGCCACCCTGGCCACACTGCTGCTCAGGCCGCAACACTACAGATTAGTTCAACTAGCGAATATCGCGTTTTCACGGTTCTTGACGCTTACAGCCCCTACCTTCATTTTTCGGCAAAATGTTTTATTTTGCTGTTTCTATATGGTAATCAAGTTTATTTGCCGTTTGTTTAAGTAAAATAGTCATAATTTCAGAGAGCAGATGATTTGGTTGTATATAGTTACCATGGGTCAGGGAGCATCAGGTGCTGCACCACCGACCCGCACTGGCCACCCTGGCCACACTGCTGCTCAGGCCGCAACACTACAGATTAGTTCAACTATCGAATATCGCGTTTTCACTGTTCTTGACGCTTACAGCCCCTACCTTCATTTTTCGGCAAAATGTTTTATTTTGCTGTTTCTATATGGTAATCAAGTTTATTCGCCGTTTGTTTAAGTAAAATAGTCATAATTTCAGAGAGCAGATGATTTGGTTGTATATAGTTACCATGGGCCAGGGAGCATCAGGTGCTGCACCACCGACCCGCACTGGCCACCCTGGCCACACTGCTGCTCAGGCCGCAACACTACAGATTAGTTCAACTAGCGAATATCGCGTTTTCACTGTTCTTGACGCTTACAGCCCCTACCTTCATTTTTCGGCAAAATGTTTTATTTTGCTGTTTCTATATGGTAATCAAGTTTATTCGCCGTTTGTTTAAGTAAAATAGTCATAATTTCAGAGAGCAGATGATTTGGTTGTATATAGTTACCATGGGCCAGGGAGCATCAGGTGCTGCACCACCGACCCGCACTGGCCACCCTGGCCACACTGCTGCTCAGGCCGCAACACTACAGATTAGTTCAACTAGCGAATATCGCGTTTTCACTGTTCTTGACGGTTACAGCCCCTACCTTCATTTTTCGGCAAAATGTTTTATTTTGCTGTGTCTATATGGTAATCCAGTTTATTCGCCGTTTGTTTAAGTAAAATAGTCATAATTTCAGAGAGCAGATGATTTGGTTGTATATAGTTACCATGGGCCAGGGAGCATCAGGTGCTGCACCACCGACCCGCACTGGCCACCCTGGCCACACTGCTGCTCAGGCCGCAACACTACAGATTAGTTCAACTAGCGAATATCGCATTTTCACTGTTCTTGACGCTTACAGCCCCTACCTTTATTTTTCGGCAAAATGTTTTATTTTGCTGTGTCTATATGGTAATCCAGTTTATTCGCCGTTTGTTTAAGTAAAATAGTCATAATTTCATAGAGCAGATGATTTGGTTGTATATAGTTACCATGGGCCAGGGAGCATCAGGTGCTGCACCACCGACCCGCACTGGCCACCCTGGCCACACTGCTGCTCACGCCGCAACACTACAGATTAGTTCAACTAGCGAATATCGCGTTCTCACTGTTCTTGACGCTTACAGCCCCTACCTTCATTATTTCGGCAAAATGTTTTATTTTGCTGTTTATATATGGTTATCCGGTTTATAAGCCGTTTGTTTAAGTAAAATAGTCATAATTTCAGAGAGCAGATGATTTGGTTGTATATAGTTACCATGGGCCAGGGAGCATCAGGTGCTGCACCACCTACCCGCACTGGCCACCTTGGCCACACTGCTGCTCAGGCCGCAACACTACAGATTAGTTCAACTAGCGAATATCGTGTTTTCACTGTTTTGACGCTCACAGCCCCTACCTTCATTTTTTCGTCAAAATGTTTTATTTTGCTGTTTCTATATGGTTATCCGGTTTATAAGCCGTTAGTATAAGTAAAAGAGTCATAATTTCAAGGAGCAGATGATTTGGTTGTATATAGTTACCATGGGCCAGGGAGCATCAGGTTCTGCACCACCGACCTGCAGTGGTCGCCCTGGCCACACTGCTGCTCAGGCCGCAACAGTAAAGATTAGTACAACTAGCGAATATCGCGTTTTCACTGTTTTGATGCTCACAGCCCCTACCTTCATTTTTACGTCAAATTGTTTTATTTTGCTGTTTCTATATGGTAATCCAGTTTATTCGCCGTTTGTTTAAGTAAAATAGTCATAATTTCAGAGAGCAGATGATTTGGTTGTATATAGTTACCATGGGCCAGGGAGCATCAGGTGCTGCACCACCGACCCGCACTGGCCACCCTGGCCACACCGCTGCTCAGGCCGCAACACTACAGATTAGTTCAACTAGCGAATATCTCGTTTTCACTGTTCTTGACGCTTACAGCCCCTACCTTCATTTTTTCGTCAAAATGTTTTATTTTGCTGTTTCTATATGGTTATCCGTTTTATAAGCCGTTTGTTTAAGTAAAATAGTCATAATTTCAGAGAGCAGATGATTTGGTTGTATATAGTTACCATGGGCCAGGGAGCATCAGGTGCTGCACCACCTACCCGCACTGGCCACCCTGGCCACACTGCTGCTCAGGACGCAACACTACAGATTAGTTCAACTAGCGAATATCGTGTTTTCACTGTTTTGACGATCACAGCCCCTACCTTCATTTTTCCTTCAAAATGTTTTATTTGCTGTTTCTATATGCTAATCCAGTTTATTTGCCGTTTGTTTAAGTAAAATAGTCATAATTTCAGAGAGCAGATGATTTGGTTGTATATAGTTACCATGGGCCAGGGAGCATCAGGTGCTGCACCACCGACCCGCAGTGGCCACCCTGGCCACACTGCTGCTCAGCCCGCAACACTACAGATTAGTTCAACTAGCGAATATCGCGTTTTCACTGTTTTGACGCTCACAGCCCCTACCTTCATTTTTTCGTCAAAATGTTTTATTTTGCTTTTTCTATATGGTTATCCAGTTTATTCGCCAATTGTTTAAGTAAAATAGTCATAATTTCAGAGAGCAGATGATTTGGTTGTATATAGTTACCATGGGCCAGGGAGTATCAGGTGCTGCACCACCGACCCGCACTGGCCACCCTGGCCACACTGCTGCTCAGGCCGCAACACTACAGATTAATTCAACTAGCGATTATCGTGTTTTCACTCTTTTGACGCTCACAGCCCCTACCTTCATTTTTTCGTCAAAATGTTTTATTTTGCTGTTTCTATATGGTAATCCAGTTTATTCGCCGTTTGTTTAAGTAAAATAGTCATAATTTCAGAGAGCAAATGATTTGGTTATATATAGTTACCATGGGCCAGGGAGCATCAGGTGCTGCACCACTGACCCGCACTGGCCACCCTGGACACACTGCTGCTCAGGCGGCAAGACTACAGATTAGTTCAACTAGCGAATATCGCGTTTTCACTGTTTTGACGCTCACAGCCCCTACCTTCATTTTTTCGTCAAAATGTTTTATTTTGCTGTTTCTATATGGTAATCCAGTTCATTCGCCGTTTGTTTAAGTAAAATAGTCATAATTTCAGAGAGCAGATAATTTGGTTGTATATAGTTACCATGGGCCAGGGAGCATCAGGTGCTGCACCACCGACCCGCACTGGCCACCCTGGCCACACTGCTGCTCAGGCCGCAACACTACAGATTAGTTCAACTAGCGAATATCGCGTTTTCACTGTTCTTGACGCTTACAGCCCCTACCTTCATTTTTTTGGCAAAATGTTTTATTTTGCTGTTTCTATATGGTTATCCAGTTTATAAGCTGTTTGTTTAAGTAAAAAAAGTCATAATTTAAGAGAGCAGATGATTTGGTTGTATATAGTTACCATGGGCCAGGGAGCATCAGGTGCTGCACCACCGACCCGCACTGGCCACCCTGGCCACACTGCTGCTCACGCCGCAACACTACAGATTAGTTCAACTAGCGAATATCGCGTTTTCACTGTTCTTGACGCTTACAGCCCCTACCTTCATTTTTTCGGCAAAATGCTTTATTTTGCTGTTTCTATATGGTTATCCGGTTTATTAGCTGTTTGTTTAAGTAAAAAAAGTCATAATTTCAGAGGGCAGATGATTTGGTTGTATATAGTTACCGTGGGTCAGGGAGCATCAGGTGCTGCACCACCGACCCGCACTGGCCACCCTGGCCACACTGCTGCTCAGGCCGCAACACTACAGATTAGTTCAACTAGCGAATATCGCGTTTTCACTGTTCTTGACGCTTACAGCCCCTACCTTCATTTTTCGGCAAAATGTTTTATTTTGCTGTTTCTATATGGTAATCAAGTTTATTCGCCGTTTGTTTAAGTAAAATACTCATAATTTCAGAGAGCAGATGATTTGGTTGTATATAGTTACCATGGGCCAGGGAGCTTCAGGTCCTGCACCACCGACCCGCACTGGCCACCGTGGCCACACTGCTGCTCAGGCCGCAACACTACAGATTAGTTCAACTAGCGAATATCGCGTTTTCACTCTTTTGACACTCACAGCCCCTACCTTCATTTTTTCGTCAAAATGTTTTATTTTGCTGTTTCTATATGGTAATCCAGTTTATTCGCCGTTTGTTTAAGTAAAATAGTCATAATTTCAGAGAGCAGATGATTTGGTTGTATATAGTTACCATGGGCCAGGGAGCATCAGGTGCTGCACCACCGACCCGCACTGGCCACCCTGGCCACACTGCTGCTCAGGCCGCAACACTACAGATTAGTTCAACTAGCGAATATCGCGTTTTCACTGTTCTTGACGCTTACAGCCCCTACCTTCATTTTTTGGCAAAATGTTTTATTTTGCTGTTTCTATATGGTAATCAAGTTTATTCGCCGTTTGTTTAAGTAAAATAGTCATAATTTCAGAGAGCAGATGATTTGGTTGTATATAGTTACCATGAGCCAGGGAGCATCAGGTGCTGCACCACCGACCCGCACTGGCCACCCTGGCCACACTGCTGCTCAGGCCGCAACACTACAGATTAGTTCAACTAGCGAATATCGCGTTTTCACTGTTCTTGACGCTTACGGCCCCTACCTTCATTTTTCGGCAAAATGTTTTATTTTGCTGTTTCTATATGGTAATCAAGTTTATTCGCCGTTTGTTTAAGTAAAATAGTCATAATTTCAGAGAGCAGATGATTTGGTTGTATATAGTTACCATGGGCCAGGGAGCATCAGGTGCTGCACCACCGACCCGCACTGGCCACCCTGGCCACACTGCTGCTCAGGCCGCAACACTACAGATTAGTTCAACTAGCGAATATCGCGTTTTCACTGTTCTTGACGCTTACAGCCCCTACCTTCATTTTTCGGCAAAATGTTTTATTTTGCTGTGTCTATATGGTAATCAAGTTTATTCGCCGTTTGTTTAAGTAAAATAGTCATAATTTCAGAGAGCAGATGATTTGGTTGTATATAGTTACCATGGGCCAGGGAGCATCAGGTGCTGCACCACCGACCCGCACTGGCCACCCTGGCCACATTGCTGCTCAGGCCGCAACACTACAGATTAGTTCTACTAGCGAATATCGCGTTTTCACTGTTCTTGACGCTTACAGCCCCTACCTTCATTTTTCGGCAAAATGTTTTATTTTGCTGTTTCTATATGGTAATCAAGTTTATTTGCCGTTTGTTTAAGTAAAATAGTCATAATTTCAGAGAGCAGATGATTTGGTTGTATAAAGTTACCATGGGCCAGGGAGCATCAGGTGCTGCACCACCGACCCGCACTGGCCACCCTGGCCACACTGCTGCTCAGGCCGCAACACTACAGATTAGTTCAACTAGCGAATATCGCGTTTTCACTGTTCTTGACGCTTACAGCCCCTACCTTCATTTTTCGGCAAAATGTTTTATTTTGCTGTTTCTATATGGTAATCAAGTTTTTTCGCCGTTTGTTTAAGGAAAATAGTCATAATTTCAGAGAGCAGATGATTTGGTTGTATATAGTTACCATGGGCCAGGGAGCATCAGGTGCTGCACCACCGACCCGCACTGGCCACCCTGGCCACATTGCTGCTCAGGCCGCAACACTACAGATTAGTTCAACTAGCGAATATCGCGTTTTCACTGTTCTTGACGCTTACAGCCCCTACCTTCATTTTTCGGCAAAATGTTTTATTTTGCTGTTTCTATATGGTAATCAAGTTTATTCGCCGTTTGTATAAGTAAAATAGTCATAATTTCAGAGAGCAGATGATTTGGTTGTATATAGTTACCATGGGCCAGGGAGCATCAGGTGCTGCACCACCGACCCGCACTGGACACCCTGGCCACACTGCTGCTCAGGCCGCAACACTACACATTAGTTCAACTAGCGAATATCGCGTTTTCACTGTTCTTGACGCTTACAGCCCCTACCTTCATTTTTTCGGCAAAATGTTTTATTTTGCTGTTTCTATATGGTAATCAACTTTATTCGCCGTTTGTTTAAGTAAAATAGTCATAATTTCAGAGAGCAGATGATTTGGTTGTATATAGTTACCATGGGCCAGGGAGCATCAGGTGCTGCACCACCGACCCGCACTGGCCACCCTGGCCACACTGCTGCTCAGGCCGCAACAATACAGATTATTTCAACTAGCGAATATCGCGTTCTCACTGTTCTTGACGCTTACAGCCCCTACCTTCATTTTTCGGCAAAATGTTTTATTTTGCTGTTTCTATATGGTAATCAAGTTTATTCGCCGTTTGTTTAAGTAAAATAGTCATAATTTCAGAGAGCAGATGATTTGGTTGTATATAGTTACCGTGAGCCAGGGAGCATCAGGTGCTGCACCACCGACCCGCACTGGCCACCCTGGCCACACTGCTGCTCAGGCCGCAACACTACAGATTAGTTCAACTAGCGAATATAGCGTTTTCACGGTTCTTGACGCTTACAGCCCCTACCTTCATTTTTCGGCAAAATGTTTTATTTTGCTGTTTCTATATGGTAATCAAGTTTATTTGCCGTTTGTTTAAGTAAAATAGTCATAATTTCAGAGAGCAGATGATTTGGTTGTATATAGTTACCATGGGTCAGGGAGCATCAGGTGCTGCACCACCGACCCGCACTGGCCACCCTGGCCACACTGCTGCTCAGGCCGCAACACTACAGATTAGTTCAACTAGCGAATATCGCGTTTTCACTGTTCTTGACGCTTACAGCCCCTACCTTCATTTTTCGGCAAAATGTTTTATTTTGCTGTTTCTATATGGTAATCAAGTTTATTCGCCGTTTGTTTAAGTAAAATAGTCATAATTTCAGAGAGCAGATGATTTGGTTGTATATAGTTACCATGGGCCAGGGAGCATCAGGTGCTGCAGCACCGACCCGCACTGGCCACCCTGGCCACACTGCTGCTCAGGCCGCAACACTACAGATTAGTTCAACTAGCGAATATCGCGTTTTCACTGTTCTTGACGCTTACAGCCCCTACCTTCATTTTTCGGCAAAATGTTTTATTTTGCTGTTTCTATATGGTAATCAAGTTTATTCGCCGTTTGTTTAAGTAAAATAGTCATAATTTCAGAGAGCAGATGATTTGGTTGTATATAGTTACCATGGGCCAGGGAGCATCAGGTGCTGCACCACCGACCCGCACTGGCCACCCTGGCCACACTGCTGCTCAGGCCGCAACACTACAGATTAGTTCAACTAGCGAATAGCGCGTTTTCACTGTTCTTGACGGTTACAGCCCCTACCTTCATTTTTCGGCAAAATGTTTTATTTTGCTGTGTCTATATGGTAATCCAGTTTATTCGCCGTTTGTTTAAGTAAAATAGTCATAATTTCAGAGAGCAGATGATTTGGTTGTATATAGTTACCATGGGCCAGGGAGCATCAGGTGCTGCACCACCGACCCGCACTGGCCACCCTGGCCACACTGCTGCTCAGGCCGCAACACTACAGATTAGTTCAACTAGCGAATATTGCATTTTCACTGTTCTTGACGCTTACAGCCCCTACCTTTATTTTTCGGCAAAATGTTTTATTTTGCTGTGTCTATATGGTAATCCAGTTTATTCGCCGTTTGTTTAAGTAAAATAGTCATAATTTCATAGAGCAGATGATTTGGTTGTATATAGTTACCATGGGCCAGGGAGCATCATGTGCTGCACCACCGACCCGCACTGGCCACCCTGGCCACACTGCTGCTCAGGCCGCAACACTACAGATTAGTTCAACTAGCGAATATCGCGATTTCACTGTTTTTGAAGCTTACAGCCCCTACATCCATTTTTTCGTCAAAGTGTTTTATTTAGCTGTTTCTATATGATTATCCAGTTTATTCGCCGTTTGTTTAAGTAAAGTAGTCATAATTTCAAAGAACAGATGATATGGTTGTATATAATTACCATGGGCCAGGGAGCATCAGGTGCTCCACCACCGACCCCCATTGGCCACCATAGCCACACTGCTGCTCAGGCCGCAACACTACAGATTAGTTCAACTAGCGAATATCGCGTTATCACTGTTTTTGACGCTTACAGCCCCTACCTTCATTCTTTTGTAAATGTTTTATTTTGCTGTTTCTCTATTGTTATTCAGTACATTCGCCGTTTGTTTAAGTAAAATAGTCATAATTTCAGAGAGCAGATGATTTGGTTGTATATAGTTACAATGGGCCAGGGAGCATCAGGTGCTGCACCACTGACCCACACTGGCCACCCTAGCCACACTGCTGCTCAGGCCGCAACACTACAGATTAGTTCAACTAGCGAATATCGCGTTTTCACTGTTCTTGACGCTTACAGCCCCTACCTTCATTTTTCGGCAAAATGTTTTATTTTGCTGTTTCTATATGGTAATCAAGTTTATTTGCCGTTTGTTTAAGTAAAATAGTCATAATTTCAGAGAGCAGATGATTTGGTTGTATAAAGTTACCATGGGCCAGGGAGCATCAGGTGCTGCACCACCGACCCGCACTGGCCACCCTGGCCACACTGCTGCTCAGGCCGCAACACTACAGATTAGTTCAACTAGCGAATATCGCGTTTTCACTGTTCTTGACGCTTACAGCCCCTACCTTCATTTTTCGGCAAAATGTTTTATTTTGCTGTTTCTATATGGTAATCAAGTTTATTCGCCGTTTGTTTAAGTAAAATAGTCATAATTTCAGAGAGCAGATGATTTGGTTGTATATAGTTACCATGGGCCAGGGAGCATCAGGTGCTGCACCACCGACCCGCACTGGCCACCCTGGCCACATTGCTGCTCAGGCCGCAACACTACAGATTAGTTCAACTAGCGAATATCGCGTTTTCACTGTTCTTGACGCTTACAGCCCCTACCTTCATTTTTCGGCAAAATGTTTTATTTTGCTGTTTCTATATGGTAATCAAGTTTATTCGCCGTTTGTATAAGTAAAATAGTCATAATTTCAGAGAGCAGATGATTTGGTTGTATATAGTTACCATGGGCCAGGGAGCATCAGGTGCTGCACCACCGACCCGCACTGGACACCCTGGCCACACTGCTGCTCAGGCCGCAACACTACAGATTAGTTCAACTAGCGAATATCGCGTTTTCACTGTTCTTGACGCTTACAGCCCCTACCTTCATTTTTTCGGCAAAATGTTTTATTTTGCTGTTTCTATATGGTAATCAACTTTATTCGCCGTTTGTTTAAGTAAAATAGTCATAATTTCAGAGAGCAGATGATTTGGTTGTATATAGTTACCATGGGCCAGGGAGCATCAGGTGCTGCACCACCGACCCGCACTGGCCACCCTGGCCACACTGCTGCTCAGGCCGCAACAATACAGATTAGTTCAACTAGCGAATATCGCGTTCTCACTGTTCTTGACGCTTACAGCCCCTACCTTCATTTTTCGGCAAAATGTTTTATTTTGCTGTTTCTATATGGTAATCAAGTTTATTCGCCGTTTGTTTAAGTAAAATAGTCATAATTTCAGAGAGCAGATGATTTGGTTGTATATAGTTACCGTGAGCCAGGGAGCATCAGGTGCTGCACCACCGACCCGCACTGGCCACCCTGGCCACACTGCTGCTCAGGCCGCAACACTACAGATTAGTTCAACTAGCGAATATCGCGTTTTCACTGTTCTTGACGCTTACAGCCCCTACCTTCATTTTTCGGCAAAATGTTTTATTTTGCTGTTTCTATATGGTAATCAAGTTTATTCGCCGTTTGTTTAAGTAAAATAGTCATAATTTCAGAGAGCAGATGATTTGGTTGTATATAGTTACCATGGGCCAGGGAGCATCAGGTGCTGCACCACCGACCCGCACTGGCCACCCTGGCCACACTGCTGCTCAGGCCGCAACACTACAGATTAGTTCAACTAGCGAATATCGCGTTTTCACTGTTCTTGACGCTTACAGCCCCTACCTTCATTTTTCGGCAAAATGTTTTATTTTGCTGTTTCTATATGGTAATCAAGTTTATTTGCAGTTTGTTTAAGTAAAATAGTCATAATTTCAGAGAGCAGATGATTTGGTTGTATATAGTTACCATGGGTCAGGGAGCATCAGGTGCTGCACCACCGACCCGCACTGGCCACCTTGGCCACACTGCTGCTCAGGCCGCAACACTACAGATTAGTTCAACTAGCGAATATCGCGTTTTCACTGTTCTTGACGCTTACAGCCCCTACCTTCATTTTTCGGCAAAATGTTTTATTTTGCTGTTTCTATATGGTAATCAAGTTTATTCGCCGTTTGTTTAAGTAAAATAGTCATAATTTCAGAGAGCAGATGATTTGGTTGTATATAGTTACCATGGGCCAGGGAGCATCAGGTGCTGCACCACCGACCCGCACTGGCCACCCTGGCCACACTGCTGCTCAGGCCGCAACACTACAGATTAGTTCAACTAGCGAATATCGCGTTTTCACTGTTCTTGACGCTTACGGCCCCTACCTTCATTTTTCGGCAAAATGTTTTATTTTGCTGTTTCTATATGGTAATCAAGTTTATTCGCCGTTTGTTTAATAAAATAGTCATAATTTCAGAGAGCAGATGATTTGGTTGTATATAGTTACCATGGGCCAGGGAGCATCAGGTGCTGCACCACCGACCCGCACTGGCCACCCTGGCCACACTGCTGCTCAGGCCGCAACACTACAGATTAGTTCAACTAGCGAATATCGCGTTTTCACTGTTCTTGACGCTTACAGCCCCTACCTTCATTTTTCGGCAAAATGTTTTATTTGCTGTGTCTATATGGTAATCAAGTTTATTCGCCGTTTGTTTAAGTAAAATAGTCATAATTTCAGAGAGCAGATGATTTGGTTGTATATAGTTACCATGGGCCAGGGAGCATCAGGTGCTGCACCACCAACCCGCACTGGCCACCCTGGCCACATTGCTGCTCAGGCCGCAACACTACAGATTATTTCAACTAGCGAATATCGCGTTTTCACTGTTTTGACGCTTACAGCCCCTACCTTCATTTTTCGGCAAAATGTTTTATTTTGCTGTTTCTATATGGTAATAAAGTTTATTCGCCATTTGTTTAAGTAAAATAGTCATAATTTCAGAGAGCAGATGATTTGGTTGTATATAGTTACCATGGGCCAGGGAGCATCAGGTGCTGCACCACCGACCCGCACTGGCCACCCTGGCCACACTGCTGCTCAGGCCGCAACACTACAGATTAGTTCAACTAGCGAATATCGCGTTTTCACTGTTCTTGATGGTTACAGCCCCTACCTTCATTTTTCGGCAAAATGTTTTATTTTGCTGTGTCTATATGGTAATCCAGTTTATTCGCCGTTTGTTTAAGTAAAATAGTCATAATTTCAGAGAGCAGATGATTTGGTTGTATATAGTTACCATGGGCCAGGGAGCATCAGGTGCTGCACCACCGACCCGCACTGGCCACCCTGGCCACACTGCTGCTCAGGCCGCAACACTACAGATTAGTTCAACTAGCGAATATCGCATTTTCACTGTTCTTGACGCTTACAGCCCCTACCTTTATTTTTCGGCAAAATGTTTTATTTTGCTGTGTCTACATGGTAATCCAGTTTATTCGCCGTTTGTTTAAGTAAAATAGTCATAATTTCATAGAGCAGATGATTTGGTTGTATATAGTTACCATGGGCCAGGGAGCATCAGGTGCTGCACCACCGACCCGCACTGGCCACCCTGGCCACACTGCTGCTCAGGCCGCAACACTACAGATTAGTTCAACTAGCGAATATCGCGATTTCACTGTTTTTGAAGCTTACAGCCCCTACATCCATTTTTTCGTCAAAGTGTTTTATTTAGCTGTTTCTATATGATTATCCAGTTTATTCGCCGTTTGTTTAAGTAAAGTAGTCATAATTTCAAAGAACAGATGATATGGTTGTATATAATTACCATGGGCCAGGGAGCATCAGGTGCTCCACCACCGACCCCCATTGGCCACCGTAGCCACACTGCTGCTCAGGCCGCAACACTACAGATTAGTTCAACTAGCGAATATCGCGTTATCACTGTTTTTGACGCTTACAGCCCCTACCTTCATTCTTTTGTAAATGTTTTATTTTGCTGTTTCTCTATTGTTATTCAGTACATTCGCCGTTTGTTTAAGTAAAATAGTCATAATTTCAGAGAGAAGATGATTTGGTTGTATATAGTTACAATGGGCCAGGGAGCATCAGGTGCTGCACCACCGACCCACACTGGCCACCCTAGCCACACTGCTGCTCAGGCCGCAACACTACAGATTAGTTCAACTAGCAAATATCGCGATTTCACTGATTTTGAAGCTTACAGCCCCTACATCCATTTTTTCGTCAAAGTGTTTTATTTAGCTGTTTCTATATGATTATCCAGATTATTCGCCGTTTGTTTAAGTAAAGTAGTCATAATTTCAAAGAACAGATGATATGGTTGTATATAATTACCATGGGCCAGGGAGCATCAGGTGCTCCACCACCGACCCCCATTAGCCACCATAGCCACACTGCTGCTCAGGCCGCAACACTACAGATTAGTTCAACTAGCGAATATCACGTTATCACTGTATTTGACGCTTACAGCCCCTACCTTAATTCTTTTGTAAATGTTTTATTTTGCTGTTTCTCTATTGTTATTCAGTACATTCGCCGTTTGTTTAAGTAAAATAGTCATAATTTCAGAGAGCAGATGATTTGGTTGTATATAGTTACAATGGGCCAGGGAGCATCAGGTGCTGCACCACCGACCCGCACTGGCCACCCTGGCCACACTGCTGCTCAGGCCGCAACACTACAGATTAGTTCAACTAGCGAATATCGCGTTTTCACTGTTTTGACGCTCACAGCCCCTACCTTCATTTTTTCGTCAAAATGTTTTATTTTGCTATTTCAATAAGGTTATCCGGTTTATAAGCCGTTTGTTTAAGTAAAATAGTCATAATTTCAAGGAGCAGATGATTTAGTTGTATATAGTTACCATGGGCCAGGGAGCATCAGGTGCTGCACCACCGACCCGCACTGGCCACCCTGGCCTCACTGCTGCTCAGGCCGCAACACTACAGGTTAGTTCAACTAGCGAATATCGCGTTCTCACTGTTTTGACGCTCACAGCCCCTACCTTCATTTTTCCTCAAAATGTTTTATTTTGCTCTTTCTATATGGTAATCCAGTTTATTCGCCGTTTGTTTAAGTAAAATAGTAATAATTTCAGAGAGCAGATGATTTGGTTATATATTGTTACCATGGGCCAGGGAGCATCAGGTGCTCCACCACCGACCCGCACTGACCATCCTGGCCACACTGCTGCTCAGGCTGCAACACTACAGATTAGTTCAACTAGCGAATATCGCGATTTCACTGTTTTTGACGCTTACAGCCCCGACACCCATTTTTTCGTCAAAATGTTTTATTTAGCTGTTTCTATATGATTATCCAGTTTATTCGCTGTTTGTTTAAGTAAAATAGTCATAATTTCAAAGAACAGATGATATTGTTGTATATAGTTACCATGGGCCAGGGAGCATCAGGTGCTCCACCACCGACCCCCATTGGCCACCATAGCCACACTGCTGCTCAGGCCGCAACACTACAGATTAGTTCAACTAGCGAATATCGCGTTTTCACTGTTTTTGACGCTTACAGCCCCAACCTCCATTCTTTCGTAAATGTTTTATTTTGCTCTTTCTATATTGTTATCAAGTATATTAGCCGTTTGTTTAAGTAAAATAGTCATAATTTCAGAGAGCAGATGATTTGGTTGTATATAGTTACCATGGGAGAGGGAGCATCAGGTGCAGCACCACCGACCCGCACTGGCCACCCTGGCCACACTGCCTCTCTGGCCGCAACACTACAGATTAGTTCAACTAGCGAATATCGCGTTTTCACTGTTCTTGACGCTTACAGTCCCTACCTTCATTTTTTCGGCAAAATGTTTTATTTTGCTGTTTCTATATGGTTATCCAGTATATTCGCCGTTTGTTTAAGTAAAATAGTCATAATTTCAGAGAGCAGATGATTTGGTTGTATATAGTTACCATGGGCCAGGGAGCATCAGGTGCTGCACCACCGACCCGCACTGGCCGCCCTGGCCACACTGCTGCTCAGGCCGCAACACTACAGATTAATTCAACTAGCGAATATCGCGTTTTCACTGTTTTGACACTCACAGCCCCTACCTTCATTTTTTCGTCAAAATGATTTATTTTGCTGTTTCTATTTGGTAAACCAGTTTATTCGCCGTTTGTTTAAGTAAAATAGTCATAATTTCAGAGAGCAGATGATTTGGTTGTATATAGTTAGCATGGGCCAGGGAGCAACAGGTGCTGCACCACCGACCAGCACTGGCCACCCTGGCCACACTGCTGCTCAGGCCGCAACACTACAGATTAGTTCAACTAGCGAATATCGCGTTTTCACTGTTCTTGACGCTTACAGTCCCTACCTTCATTTTTTCGGCAAAATGTTTTATTTTTCTGTTTCGATATGGTTATCCGGTTTATAAGCCGTTTGTTTAAATAAAAGAGTCATAATTTCAAGGAGCAGATGATTTTCGTTTTATATTGTTACCTCTTACCAGGGAGTATCATGTGCTGCACCATCGACCCGCACTGGCCACCCTGTCCACACTGCTGCTCAGGCCGCAACACTACAGATTAGTTCAACTAGCGAATATCGCGTTTTCACTGTTCTTGACGCTTACAGCCCCTACCTTCATTTTTTCGGCAAAATGTTTTATTTTGCTGTTTCTATATGGTTATCCGGTTTATAAGCCGTTTGTTTAAGTAAAAGAGTCATAATTTCAAGGAGCAGATGATTTTCGTTTTATATTGTTACCTTGTGCCCGGGAGCATCAGGTGCTCCACCACCGACCCCCATTGGCCACCACAGCCACACTGCTGCTCAGGCCGCAACACCACAGATTAGTTCAACTAGCGAATATCGCGTTTTCACTGTTTTTGACGCTTACAGCCCCAACCTTCATTCTTTCGTAAATGTTTTATTTTGCTGTTTCTATATTGTTATCCAGTATATTCGCCGTATGTTTAAGTAAAATAGTCATAATTTCAGAGAGCAGATGATTTGGTTGTATATAGTTACCATGGGCCAGGGAGCATCAGGTGCTGCACCACCGACCCGCACTGGCCACCCTGGCCACATTGCTGCTCAGGCCGCAACACTACAGATTAGTTCAACTAGCGAATATCGCGTTTTCACTGTTCTTGACGCTTACAGCCCCTACCTTCATTTTTCGGCAAAATGTTTTATTTTGCTGTTTCTATATGGTAATCAAGTTTATTTGCCATTTGTTTAAGTAAAATAGTCATAATTTCAGAGAGCAGATGATTTGGTTGTATATAGTTACCATGGGCCAGGGAGCATCAGGTGCTGCACCACCGACCCGCACTGGCCGCCCTGGCCACACTGCTGCTCAGGCCACAACACTACAGATTAGTTCAACTAGCGAATATCGCGTTTTCACTGTTTTGACGCACACAGCCCCTACCTTCATTTTTCGGCTAAATGTTTTATTTTGCTGTTTCTATATGGTTAACCAGTTTATTCGCCGTTTGTTTAAGTAAAATAGTCATAATTTCAGAGAGCAGATGATTTGGTTGTATATAGTTACCATGGGCCAGGGAGCATCAGGTGCTGCACCACCGACCCGCACTGACCATCCTGGCCACACTGCTGCTCAGGCTGCAACACTACAGATTAGTTCAACTAGCGAATATCGCGATTTCACTGTTTTTGACACTTACAGCCCCGACATCCATTTTTTCGTCAAAGTGTTTTATTTAGCTGTTTCTATATGATTATCCAGTTTATTCGCCGTTTGTTTAAGTAAAGTAGTCATAATTTCAAAGAACAGATGATATGGTTGTATGTAGTTACCATGGGCCAGGGAGCATCAGGTGCTCCACCACCGACCCCAATTGGCCACCATAGCCACACTGCTGCTCAGGCCGCAACACTACAGATTAGTTCAACTAGCGAATATCGCGTTTTCACTGTTTTTGACACTTACAGCCCCAACTCTCATTCTTTCGTAAATGTTTTATTTTGCTGTTTCTATATTGATATGCAGTATATTCGCCGTATGTTTAAGTAAAATAGTCATAATTTCAGAGAGCAGATGATTTGGTTGTATATAGTTACCATGGGCCAGGGAGCATCAGGTGCTGCACCACCGACCCGCACTGGCCACCCTGGCCACACTGCTCTTCAGGCCGCAACACTACAGATTAGTTCAACTAGCGAATATCGCGTTTTCACTGTTTTGACGCTCACAGCCCCTACCTTCATTTTTTCGTAAAAATGTTTTATTTTGCTGTTTCTATATGGTAAACCAGTTTATTCGCCGTTTGTTTAAGTAAAATAGTCATAATTTCAGAGAGCAGATGATTTGGTTGTATATAGTTACCATGTTCCAGGGAGCATCAGGTGCTGCACCACCGACCCGCACTGGCCACCCTGGACACACTGCTGCTCAGGCCGCAACACTACAGATTAGTTCAACTAGCGAATATCGCGTTTTCACTGTTCTTGACGCTTACAGCCCCTACCTTCATTTTTTTCGGCAAAATGTTTTATTTTGCTGTTTCTATGTGGTTATCCGGTTTATAAGCCATTTGTTTAAGTAAAATAGTCATAATTTCAAGGAGCAGATAATTTTAGTTATATATTGTTACCTTGTGCCAGGGTGCATCAGGTGGTTCACCACCGACCAGCACTGGCCACCCTGGCCACACTGCTGCTCAGGCCGCAACACTACAGATTAGTTCAACTAGCGAATATCGCGTGTTCACTGTTTTTGACGCTTACAGCCCCTCCCTCCATTTTTTCGTTAATATGATTTATTTTGCTGTTTCTATATTGATATGCAGTATATTCGCCGTATGTTTAAGTAAAATAGTCATAATTTCAGAGAGCAGATGATTTGGTTGTATATAGTTACCATGGGCCAGGGAGCATCAGGTGCTGCACCACCGACCCGCACTGGCCACCCTGGCCACACTGCTCTTCAGGCCGCAACACTACAGATTAGTTCAACTAGCGAATATCGCGTTTTCACTGTTTTGACGCTCACAGCCCCTACCTTCATTTTTTCGTAAAAATGTTTTATTTTGCTGTTTCTATATGGTAAACCAGTTTATTCGCCGTTTGTTTAAGTAAAATAGTCATAATTTCAGAGAGCAGATGATTTGGTTGTATATAGTTACCATGGGCCAGGGAGCATCAGGTGCTCCTCCACCGACCAGCACTGGCCACCCTGGCCACACTGCTGCTCAGGCCGCAACACTACAGATTAGTTCAACTAGCGAATATCGCGTTTTCACTGTTCTTGACGCTTACAGTTCCTACGTTCATTTTTTCGGCAAAATCTTTTATTTTTCTGTTTCTATATGGTTATCCGGTTTATAAGCCGTTTGTTTAAGTAAGAGAGTCATAATTTCAAGGAGCAGATGATTTTCATTTTATATTGTTACCTTGTGCCAGGGAGCATCATGTGCTGCACCACCGACCAGCACTGGCCGCCCTGTTCACACTGCTGCTCAGGCGCAACACTACAGATTAGTTCAACTAGCGAATATCGCGTATTCACTGTTTTTGACGCTTACAGCCCCTATTTCCATTTTTTCGTCAAAATGTTTTATTTTGCTGTTTCTATATGGTTATCCAGTTTATTCGCCGTTTGTTTAAGTAAAATAGTCATAATTTCAGAGAGCAGATGATTTGGTTGTATTTTGTTACCATGGGCCAGGGAGCATCAGGTGCAGCACCACCGACCCGCACTGGCCACCCTGGCCACACTGCTGCTCAGGCCGCAACACTACAGATTAGTTCAACTAGCGAATATCGCGTTTTCACTGTTCTTGACGCGTACAGCCCCTACCTTCATTTTTTCGGCAAAATGATTTATTTTGCTGTTTCTATATGGTTATCCGGTTTATAAGTCGTTTGTTTAAGTAAAATACTCGTAATTTCAAGGAGCAGATGATTTTCGTTTTATATTGTTACCTTGGGCCAGGGAGCATCAAGTGCTGCACCACCGACCCGCACTGGCCGCCCTGGCCACACTGCTGCTCAGGCCGCAACACTACAGATTAGTTCAACTAGCGAATATCGCGTTTTCACTGTTTTTGAGGCTTACAGCCCCTACCTTCATTTTTTCGTCAAAATGTTTTATTTTGCTGCTTCTATATGGTTATCCAGTTGATTCGCCGTTTGTTTAAGTAAAATAGTCATAATTTCAGAGAGCAGATGATTTGGTTGTATATAGTTACCATGGGCCAGGGAGCATCAGGTGCTGCACCACCGACCCGCACTGGCCACCCTGGCCACACTGCTGCTCAGGCCGCAACTCTACAGATTACTTCAACTAGCGAATATCGCGTTCTCACTGTTTTGACGCTCACAGCCCCTTCCTTCATTTTTTCGTCAAAATGTTTTATTTTGCTGTTTCTATATGGTAATACAGTTTATTCGCCGTTTGTTTAAGGAAAATAGTCATCATTTCAGAGAGCAGATGATTTGGTTGTATATAGTTACCATGGGCCAGGGAGCATCAGGTGCTGCACCACCGAACCGCACTGACCATCCTGGCCAGACTGCTGCTCAGGCCCCAACACTACAGATTAGTTCAACTAGCGAATATCGCGTTTTCACTGTTTTTGACGCTTACAGCCCCTACATCCATTTTTTCGTCAAAGTGTTTTATTTAGCTGTTTCTATATGATTATCCAGTTTATTCGCTGTTTGTTTAAGTAAAGTAGTCATAATTTCAAAGAACAGATGATATTGTTGTTATTTAGTTACCATGGGCCAGGGAGCATCAGGTGCTCCACCAGTGACCCCCATTGGCCACCATAGCCACACTGCTGCTCAGGCCGCAACACTAAAGATTAGTTCAACTAGCGAATATCGCGTTTTCACTGTTCTTGACGCTTACAGTCCCTACCTTCATTTTTTCGGCAAAATGTTTTATTTTGCTGTTTCTATATGGTTATCCAGTATATTCACCGTTTGTTTAAGTAAAATAGTCATAAATTCAGAGAGCAGATGATTTGGTTGTATATAGTTACCATGGGCCAGGGAGCATCAGGTGCTGCACCACCGACCCGCACTGGCCACCCTGGCCACACTGCTGCTCAGGCCGCAACACTACAGATTAGTTCAACTAGCGAATATCGCGTTTTCACTGTTTTTGACGCTCACAGTCCCTACCTTCATTTTTTCGGCAAAATGTTTTATTTTTCTGTTTATATATGGCTATCCGGTTTATAAGCCGTTTGTTTAAGTAAAAGAGTCATAATTTCAAGGAGCAGATGATTTTCATTTTATATTGTTACCTTGTGCCAGGGAGCATCATGTGCTGCACCACCGAGCCGCACTGGTCACCCTGGCCACACTGCTGCTCAGGCCGCAACACTACAGATTAGTTCAACTAGCGAATATCGCGTTTGCACTGTTCTTGACGCTCACAGCCCCTACCTTCATTTTTTCGTCAAAATGTTTTATTTTGCTGTTTCTATATGGTTATCCAGTTGAATCGCCATTTGTTTAAGTAAAATAGTCATAATTTCAGAGAGCAGATGATTTGGTTGTATATAGTTACCACGGGCCAGGGAGCATCAGGTGCTGCACCACCGACCCACACTGGCCGCCCTGGCCACACTGCTGCTCAGGCCGCAACACTACAGATTAGTTCAACTAGCGAATATCGCGTTTTCACTGTTTTGACGCTCACAGCCCCTACCTTCATTTTTTCGTCAAAATGTTTTATTTTGCTGTTTCTATATGGTAAACCAGTTTATTCGCCGTTTGTTTAAGTAAAATAGTCATAATTTCAGAGAGCAGATGATTTGGTTGTATATAGTTACCATGTGCCAGGGAGCATCAGGTGCTGCACCACCGACCCGCACTGGCCACCCTGGACACACTGCTGCTCAGGCCGCAACACTACAGATTAGTTCAACTAGCGAATATCGCGTTTTCACTGTTCTTGACGCTTACAGCCCCTACCTCCATTTTTTCGTCAATATGTTTTATTTTGCTGTTTCCATATTGTTATCCATTATATTCACCGTTTGTTTAAGTAAAATAGTCATAATTTCAGAGAGCAGATGATTTGGTTGTATATAGTTACCATGGGCCAGGGAGCATCAAGTGCTGCACCACCGACCAGCACTGGCCACCCTGGCCACACTGCTGCTCAGGCCGCAACACTACAGATTAGTTCAACTAGCGAATATCGCGTTTTCACTGTTCTTGACGCTTACAGTCCCTACCTTCATTTTTTCGGCAAAATGTTTTATTTTTCTGTTTCTATATGGTTATCCGGTTTATAAGCCGTTTGTTTAAATAAAAGAGTCATAATTTCAAGGAGCAGATGATTTTCGTTTTATATTGTTACCTCTTACCAGGGAGCATCATGTGCTGCACCATCGACCCGCACTGGCCACCCTAGCCACACTGCTGCTCAGGCCGCAACACTACAGATTAGTGCAGCTAGCGAATATCGCGTTTTCACTGTTCTTGACGCTTACAGCCCCTACCTTCATTTTTTCGGCAAAATGTTTTATTTTGCTGTTTCTATATGGTTATCCAGTTTATTCGCCGTTTGTTTAAGTAAAATAGTCATAATTTCAGAGAGCAGATGATTTGGTTGTATATAGTTACCATGGGCCAGGGAGCATCAGGTGCTGCACCACCGACCAGCACTGGCCACCCTGGCCACACTGCTGCTAAGGCCGCAACACTACAGATTAGTTCAACTAGCGAATATCGCGTTTTCACTGTTCTTGACGCTTACAGTCCCTACCTTCATTTTTTCAGCAAAATGTTTTATTTTTCTGTTTCTAAATGGATATCCGGTTTATAAGCCGTTTGTTTAAATAAAAGAGTCATAATTTCAAGGAGCAGATGATTTTCGTTTTATATTGTTACCTCTTACCAGGAAGCATCATGTGCTGCACCATCGACCCGCACTGGCCACCCTAGCCACACTGCTGCTCAGGCCGCAACACTACAGATTAGTGCAGCTGGCTAATATCGCGTTTTCACTTTTCTTGACGCTTACAGCCCCTACCTTCATTTTTTCGGCAAAAAGTTTTATTTTGCTGTTTCTATATGGTTATCCAGTTTATTCGCCGTTTGTTTAGGTAAAATAGTCATAATTTCAGAGAGCAGATGATTTGGTTGTATTTTGTTACCATGGGCCAGGGAGCATCAGGTGCTGCACCACCGACCCGCACTGGCCATCCTGGCCACACTGCTACTCAGGCCGCAACACTACAGATTACTTCAACTGGCGAATATCGCGTTCTCACTGTTTTGACGCTCACAGCCCCTACCTTCATTTTTTCGTCAAAATGTTTTATTTTGCTGTTTCTATATGGTAATCCAGTTTATTCGCCGTTTGTTTAAGTAAAATAGTCATCATTTCAGAGAGCAGATGATTTGGTTGTATATAGTTACCATGGGCCAGGGAGCATCAGGTGCTGCACCACCGACCCGCACTGACCATCCTGGCCACACTGCTGCTCTGGCCACAACACTACAGATTAGTTCAACTAGCGAATATCGCGATTTCACTGTTTTTGAAGCTTACAGCCCCTACATCCATTTTTAGGTCAAAGTGTTTTATTTAGCTGTTTCTATATGATTATCCAGTTTATTCGCCGTTTGTTTAAGTAAAGTAGTCATAATTTCAAAGAACAGATGATATGGTTGTATATAGTTACCATGTGCCAGGGAGCATCAGGTGCTCCACCACCGACCCTCATTGGCCACCATAGCCACACTGCTGTTCAGGCCGCAACACTACAGATTAGTTCAACTAGCCAATATCGCGTTTTCACTGTTTTTGACGCTTACAGCCCCAACCTTCATTCTTTCGTAAATGTTTTATTTTGATGTTTCTATATTGTTATCCAGTATATTCGCCGTATGTTTAAGTAAAATAGTCATAATTTCAGAGAGCAGATGATTTGGTTGTATATAGTTACCATGGGCCAGGGAGCATCAGGTGCTGCACCACCGACCCGCACTGGCCACCCTGGCCACACTGCTGCTCAGGCCGCAACGCTACAGATTAGTTCAACTAGCGAATATCGCGTTTTCACTGTTTTGACGCTCACAGCCCCTACCTTCATTTTTTCGGCAAAATGTTTTATTTTGCTGTTTCTATATGGTAAACCAGTTTATTCGCCATTTGTTTAAGGAAAATAATCATAATTTCAGAGAGCAGATGATTTGGTTGTATATAGTTACCATGTGCCAGGGAGCATCAGGTGCTGCACCACCGATCCGCACTGGCCACCCTGGACACACTGCTGCTCAGGCCGCAACACTACAGATTTGTTCAACTAGCGAATATCGCGTTTTCACTGTTCTTGACGCTTACAGCCCCTACCTTAATTTTTTTGGCAAAATGTTTTATTTTGCTGTTTCTATGTCGTTATCCGGTTTATAAGCCGTTTGTTTAAGTAAAATAGTCATAATTTCAAGGAGCAGATAATTTTAGTTATATATTGTTACCTTGTGCCAGGGGGCATCAGGTGCTGCACCACCGACCAGCACTGGCCACCCTGGCCACACTGCTGCTCAGGCCGCAACACTACAGATTAGTTCAACTAGCGAAAATCGCGTGTTCACTGTTTTTGATGCTTACAGCCCCTACCTCCATTTTTTCTTCAATATGTTTTATTTTGCTGTTTCTATATGGTTATCCAGTATATTCGCCGTTTATTTAAGTAAAATAGTCATAATTTCAGAGAGCAGATGATTTGGTTGTATATAGTTACCATGGGCCAGGGAGCATCAGGTGCTGCACCACCGACCCGCACTGGCCACCCTGGCCACACTGCTGCTCAGGCCGCAACACTACAGATTAGTTCAACTAGCGAATATCGCGTTTTCACTGTTCTTGACGCTTACAGTCCCTACCTTCATTTTTTCGGCAAAATGTTTTATTTTTCTGTTTCTATATGGTTATCCGGTTTATAAGCCGTTTGTTTAAGTAAAAGAGTCATAATTTCAAGGAGCAGATGATTTTCGTTTTATATTGTTACCATTTACCAGGGAGCATCATGTGCTGCACCATCGACCCGCACTGGCCACCCTGGCCACACTGCTGCTAAGGCCGCAACACAACAGATTAGTTCAACTAGCGAATATCGCGTTTTCACTGTTCTTGACGCTTACAGCTCCTACCTTCATTTTTTCGGCAAAATGTTTTATTTTGCTGTTTCTATATGGATATCCGGTTTGTAAGACGTTCGTTTAAGTAAAATACTCATAATTTCAAGGAGCAGATGATTTTCGTTTTATATTGTTACCTTGGGCCAGGGAGCATCAAGTGCTGCACCACCGACCCGCACTCGCCGCCCTGACCACACTGCTGCTCAGGCCGCAACACTACAGATTAGTTCAACTAGCGAATATCGCGTTTTCACTGTTTTTGAGGCTTACAGCCCCTACATCCATTTTTTCGTCAAAATGTTTTATTTTGCTGTTTCTATATGGTTATCCAGTTGATTCGCCGTTTGTTTAAGTAAAATAGTCATAATTTCAGAGAGCAGATGATTTGGTTGTATATAGTTACCATGGGCCAGGGAGCATCTGGTGCTGCACCACCGACCCGCACTGGCCACCCTGTCCACACTGCTGCTCAGGCCGCAACACTACAGATTAGTTCAACTAGCGAATATCGCGTTTTCACTCTTCTTGACGCTTACAGTCCCTACCTTCATTTTTTCGGCAAAATGTTTTATTTTGCTGTTTCTATATGGTTATCCAATTTATAAGCTGTTTGTTTAAGTAAAATTGTCATAATTTCAAGGAGCAGATGATTTTCGTTTTATATTGTTACCTTGGGCCAGGGAGCAACAGGTGCTGCACCACCGACCCGCACTGGCCGCCCTGGCCACACTGCTGCTCAGGCCGCAACACTACAGATTAGTTCAACTAGCGAATATCGCGTTTTCACTGTTTTTTAAGCTTACAGCCCCTACCTCCATTTTTTCGTCAAAATGTTTTATTTTGCTGTTTCTATATGGTTATCCAGTTGATTCGCCGTTTGTTTAAGTAAAATAGTCATAATTTCAGAGAGCAGATGATTTGGTTGTATATAGTTACCATGGGCCAGGGAGCATCAGGTGCTCCACCACCGACCCGCACTGGCCAACCTGGCCACACTGCTGCTCAGGCTGCAACACTACAGATTAGTTCAACTAGCGAATATCGCGATTTCACTGTTTTTGACGCTTACAGCCCCGACATCCATTTTTTCGTCAAAGTGTTTTATTTAGCTGTTTCTATATGATTATCCAGTTTATTCGCTGTTTGTTTAAGTAAAGTAGTCATAATTTCAAAGAACAGATGATATGGTTGTATATAGTTACCATGGGCCAGGGAGCATCTGGTGCTGCACCACCGACCCGCACTCGCCGCCCTGACCACACTGCTGCTCAGGCCGCAATACTACAGATTAGTTCAACTAGCGAATATCGCGTTTTCACTGTTTTTGAGGCTTACAGCCCCTACATCCATTTTTTCGTCAAAATGTTTTATTTTGCTGTTTCTATATGGTTATCCAGTTGATTCGCCGTTTGTTTAAGTAAAATAGTCATAATTTCAGAGAGCAGATGATTTGGTTGTATATAGTTACCATGGGCCAGGGAGCATCTTGTGCTGCACCACCGACCCGCACTGGCCACCCTGGCCACACTGCTGCTCAGGCCGCAACACTACAGATTAGTTCAACTAGCGAATATCGCGTTTTCACTGTTCTTGACGCTTACAGTCCCTACCTTCATTTTTTCGGCAAAATGTTTTATTTTGCTGTTTCTATATGGTTATCCGATTTATAAGCTGTTTGTTTAAGTAAAATTGTCATAATTTCAAGGAGCAGATGATTTTCGTTTTATATTGTTACCTTGGGCCAGGGAGCAACAGGTGCTGCACCACCGACCCGCACTGGCCGCCCTGGCCACACTGCTGCTCAGGCCGCAACACTACAGATTAGTTCAACTAGCGAATATCGCGTTTTCACTGTTTTTGAGGCTTACAGCCCCTACCTCCATTTTTTCGTCAAAATGTTTTATTTTGCTGTTTCTATATGGTTATCCAGTTGATTCGCCGTTTGTTTAAGTAAAATAGTCATAATTTCAGAGAGCAGATGATTTGGTTGTATATAGTTACCATGGGCCAGGGAGCATCAGGTGCTCCACCACCGACCCGCACTGGCCAACCTGGCCACACTGCTGCTCAGGCCGCAACACTACAGATTAGTTCAACTAGCGAAAATCGCGTGTTCACTGTTTTTGATGCTTACAGCCCCTACCTCCATTTTTTCTTCAATATGTTTTATTTTGCTGTTTCTATATGGTTATCCAGTATATTCGCCGTTTGTTTAAGTAAAATAGTCATAATTTCAGAGAGCAGATGATTTGGTTGTATATAGTTACCATGGGCCAGGGAGCATCAGGTGCTGCACCACCGACCCGCACTGGCCACCCTGGCCACACTGCTGCTCAGGCCGCAACACTACAGATTAGTTCAACTAGCGAATATCGTGTTTTCACTGTTCTTGACGCTTACAGTCCCTACCTTCATTTTTTCGGCAAAATGTTTTATTTTTCTGTTTCTATATGGTTATCCGGTTTATAAGCCGTTTGTTTAAGTAAAAGAGTCATAATTTCAAAGAGCAGATGATTTTCGTTTTATATTGTTACCATTTACCAGGGAGCATCATGTGCTGCACCATCGACCCGCACTGGCCACCCTGGCCACACTGCTGCTAAGGCCGCAACACAACAGATTAGTTCAACTAGCGAATATCGCGTTTTCACTGTTCTTGACGCTTACAGCCCCTACCTTCATTTTTTCGGCAAAATGTTTTATTTTGCTGTTTCTATATGGATATCCGGTTAATAAGACGTTCGTTTAAGTAAAATACTCATAATTTCAAGGAGCAGATGATTTTCGTTTTATATTGTTACCTTGGGCCAGGGAGCATCAAGTGCTGCACCACCGACCCGCACTCGCCGCCCTGACCACACTGCTGCTCAGGCCGCAACACTACAGATTAGTTCAACTAGCGAATATCGCGTTTTCACTGTTTTTGAGGCTTACAGCCCCTACATCCATTTTTTCGTCAAAATGTTTTATTTTGCTGTTTCTATATGGTTATCCAGTTGATTCGCCGTTTGTTTAAGTAAAATAGTCATAATTTCAGAGAGCAGATGATTTGGTTGTATATAGTTACCATGGGCCAGGGAGCATCTGGTGCTGCACCACCGACCCGCACTGGCCACCCTGGCCACACTGCTGCTCAGGCCGCAACACTACAGATTAGTTCAACTAGCGAATATCGCGTTTTCACTGTTCTTGACGCTTACAGTCCCTACCTTCATTTTTTCGGCAAAATGTTTTATTTTGCTGTTTCTATATGGTTATCCGATTTATAAGCTGTTTGTTTAAGTAAAATTGTCATAATTTCAAGGAGCAGATGATTTTCGTTTTATATAGTTACCATGGGCCAGGGAGCATCACGTGCTCCACCACCGACCCCAATTGGCCACCATAGCCACACTGCTGCTCAGGCCGCAACACTACAGATTAGTTCAACTAGCGAATATCGCGTTTTCACTGTTTTTGACACTTACAGCCCCAACTTTTATTCTTTCGTAAATGTTTTATTTTGCTGTTTCTATATTGATATGCAGTATATTCGCCGTATGTTTAAGTAAAATAGTCATAATTTCAGAGAGCAGATGATTTGGTTGTATATAGTTACCATGGGCCAGGGAGCATCAGGTGCTGCACCACCGACCCGCACTGGCCACCCTGGCCACACTGCTCTTCAGGCCGCAACACTACAGATTAGTTCAACTAGCGAATATCGCGTTTTCACTGTTTTGACGCTCACAGCCCCTACCTTCATTTTTTCGTAAAAATGTTTTATTTTGCTGTTTCTATATGGTAAACCAGTTTATTCGCCGTTTGTTTAAGTAAAATAGTCATAATTTCAGAGAGCAGATGATTTGGTTGTATATAGTTACCATGTGCCAGGGAGCATCAGGTGCTGCACCACCGACCCGCACTGGCCACCCTGGACACACTGCTGCTCAGGCCGCAACACTACAGATTAGTTCAACTAGCGAATATCGCGTTTTCACTGTTCTTGCCGCTTACAGCCCCTACCTTCATTTTTTTTGGCAAAATGTTTTATTTTGCTGTTTCTATGTGGTTATCCGGTTTATAAGCCGTTTGTTTAAGTAAAATAGTCATAATTTCAAGGAGCAGATAATTTTAGTTATATATTGTTACCTTGTGCCAGGGTGCATCAGGTGGTTCACCACCGACCAGCACTGGCCACCCCGGCCACACTGCTGCTCAGGCCGCAACACTACAGATTAGTTCAACTAGCGAATATCGCGTTTTCACTGTTCTTGACGCTTACAGTTCCTACCTTCATTTTTTCGGCAAAATCTTTTATTTTTCTGTTTCTATATGGTTATCCGGTTTATAAGCCGTTTGTTTAAGTAAGAGAGTCATAATTTCAAGGAGCAGATGATTTTCGTTTTATATTGTTACCTTGTGCCAGGGAGCATCATGTGCTGCACCACCGACCAGCACTGGCCGCCCTGTTCACACTGCTGCTCAGGCGCAACACTACAGATTAGTTCAACTAGCGAATATCGCGTTTTCATTGTTTTTGACGCTTACAGCCCCTATTTCCATTTATTCGTCAAAATGTTTTATTTTGCTGTTTCTATATGGTTATCCAGTTTATTCGCCGTTTGTTTAAGTAAAATAGTCATAATTTCAGAGAGCAGATGATTTGGTTGTATTTTGTTACCATGGGCCAGGGAGCATCAGGTGCAGCACCACCGACCCGCACTGGCCACCCTGGCCACACTGCTGCTCAGGCCGCAACACTACAGATTAGTTCAACTAGCGAATATCGCGTTTTCACTGTTCTTGACGCGTACAGCCCCTACCTTCATTTTTTCGGCAAAATGATTTATTTGGCTGTTTCTATATGGTTATCCGGTTTATAAGCCGTTTGTTTAAGTAAAATACTCGTAATTTCAAGGAGCAGATGATTTTCGTTTTATATTGTTACCTTGGGCCAGGGAGCATCAAGTGCTGCACCACCGACCCGCACTGGCCGCCCTGGCCACACTGCTGCTCAGGCCGCAACACTACAGATTAGTTCAACTAGCGAATATCGCATGTTCACTGTTTTTGACGCTTACAGCCCCTACCTCCATTTTTTCGTCAATATGATTTATTTTGCTGTTTCTATATTGTTATCCATTTTATTCGCCGTTTATTTAAGTAAAATAGTCATAATTTCAGAGAGCAGATGATTTGGTTGTATATAGTTACCATGGGCCAGGGAGCATCAGGTGCTGCACCACCGACCCGCACTGGCCACCCTGGCCACACTGCTCTTCAGGCCGCAACACTACAGATTAGTTCAACTAGCGAATATCGCGTTTTCACTGTTTTGACGCTCACAGCCCCTACCTTCATTTTTTCGTAAAAATGTTTTATTTTGCTGTTTCTATATGGTAAACCAGTTTATTCGCCGTTTGTTTAAGTAAAATAGTCATAATTTCAGAGAGCAGATGATTTGGTTGTATATAGTTACCATGTGCCAGGGAGCATCAGGTGCTGCACCACCGACCCGCACTGGCCACCCTGGACACACTGCTGCTCAGGCCGCAACACTACAGATTAGTTCAACTAGCGAATATCGCGTTTTCACTGTTCTTGACGCTTACAGCCCCTACCTTCATTTTTTTTGGCAAAATGTTTTATTTTGCTGTTTCTATGTGGTTATCCGGTTTATAAGCCGTTTGTTTAAGTAAAATAGTCATAATTTCAGAGAGCAGATGATTTGGTTGTATTTTGTTACCATGGGCCAGGGAGCATCAGGTGCAGCACCACCGACCCGCACTGGCCACCCTGGCCACACTGCTGCTCAGGCCGCAACACTACAGATTAGTTCAACTAGCGAATATCGCGTTTTCACTGTTCTTGACGCGTACAGCCCCTACCTTCATTTTTTCGGCAAAATGATTTATTTGGCTGTTTCTATATGTTTATCCGGTTTATAAGCGGTTTGTTTAAGTAAAATACTCGTAATTTCAAGGAGCAGATGATTTTCGTTTTATATTGTTACCTTGGGCCAGGGAGCATCAAGTGCTGCACCACCGACCCGCACTGGCCGCCCTGGCCACACTGCTGCTCAGGCCGCAACACTACAGATTAGTTCAACTAGCGAATATCGCGTTTTCACTGTTTTTGAGGCTTACAGCCCCTACCTTCATTTTTTCGTCAAAATGTTTTATTTTGCTGCTTCTATATGGTTATCCAGTTGATTCGCCGTTTGTTTAAGTAAAATAGTCATAATTTCAGAGAGCAGATGATTTGGTTGTATATAGTTACCATGGGCCAGGGAGCATCAGGTGCTGCACCACCGACCCGCACTGGCCACCCTGGCCACACTGCTGCTCAGGCCGCAACTCTACAGATTACTTCAACTAGCGAATATCGCGTTCTCACTGTTTTGACGCTCACAGCCCCTTCCTTCATTTTTTCGTCAAAATGTTTTATTTTGCTGTTTCTATATGGTAATACAGTTTATTCGCCGTTTGTTTAAGTAAAATAGTCAACATTTCAGAGAGCAGATGATTTGGTTGTATATAGTTACCATGGGCCAGGGAGCATCAGGTGCTGCACCACCGACCCGCACTGGCCACCCTGGCCACACTGCTGCTCAGGCCGCAACACTACAGATTAGTTCAACTAGCGAATATCGCGTTTTCACTGTTTTTGACGCTTACAGCCCCTACATCCATTTTTTCGTCAAAGTGTTTTATTTAGCTGTTTCTATATGATTATCCAGTTTATTCGCCGTTTGTTTAAGTAAAGTAGTCATAATTTCAAAGAACAGATGATATTGTTGTTATTTAGTTACCATGGGCCAGGGAGCATCAGGTGCTCCACCAGTGACCCCCATTGGCCACCATAGCCACACTGCTGCTCAGGCCGCAACACTAAAGATTAGTTCAACTAGCGAATATCGCGTTTTCACTGTTCTTGACGCTTACAGTCCCTACCTTCATTTTTTCGGCAAAATGTTTTACTTTGCTGTTTCTATATGGTTATCCAGCATATTCACCGTTTGTTTAAGTAAAATAGTCATAAATTCAGAGAGCAGATGATTTGGTTGTATATAGTTACCATGGGCCAGGGAGCATCAGGTGCTGCACCACCGACCCGCACTGGCCACCCTGGCCACACTGCTGCTCAGGCCGCAGCACTACAGATTAGTTCAACTAGCGAATATCGCGTTTTCACTGTTTTTGACGCTCACAGTCCCTACCTTCATTTTTTCGGCAATATGATTTATTTTTCTGTTTCTATATGGCTATCCGGTTTATAAGCCGTTTGTTTAAGTAAAAGAGTCATAATTTCAAGGAGCAGATGATTTTCATTTTATATTGTTACCTTGTGCCAGGGAGCATCATGTGCTGCACCACCGAGCCGCACTGGTCACCCTGGCCACACTGCTGCTCAGGCCGCAACACTACAGATTAGTTCAACTAGCGAATATCGCGTTTGCACTGTTCTTGACGCTCACAGCCCCTACCTTCATTTTTTCGTCAAAATGTTTTATTTTGCTGTTTCTATATGGTAATCCAGTTGAATCGCCATTTGTTTAAGTAAAATAGTCATAATTTCAGAGAGCAGATGATTTGGTTGTATATAGTTACCACGGGCCAGGGAGCATCAGGTGCTGCACCACCGACCCACACTGGCCGCCCTGGCCACACTGCTGCTCAGGCCGCAACACTACAGATTAGTTCAACTAGCGAATATCGCGTTTTCACTGTTTTGACGCTCACAGCCCCTACCTTCATTTTTTCGTCAAAATGTTTTATTTTGCTGTTTCTATATGGTAAACCAGTTTATTCGCTGTTTGTTTAAGTAAAATAGTCATAATTTCAGAGAGCAGATGATTTGGTTGTATATAGTTACCATGTGCCAGGGAGCATCAGGTGCTGCACCACCGAACCGCACTGGCCACCCTGGACACACTGCTGCGCAGGCCGCAACACTACAGATTAGTTCAACTAGCGAATATCGCGTTTTCACTGTTCTTGACGCTTACAGCCCCTACCTCCATTTTTTCGTCAATATGTTTTATTTTGCTGTTTCTATATGGTTATCCATTATATTCACCGTTTGTTTAAGTAAAATAGTCATAATTTCAGAGAGCAGATGATTTGGTTGTATATAGTTACCATGGGCCAGGGAGCATCAAGTGCTGCACCACCGACCAGCACTGGCCACCCTGGCCACACTGCTGCTCAGGCCGGAACACTACAGATTAGTTCAACTAGCGAATATCGCGTTTTCACTGTTCTTGATGCTTACAGTCCCTACCTTCATTTTTTCGGCAAAATGTTTTATTTTTCTGTTTCTATATGGTTATCCGGTTTATAAGCCGTTTGTTTAAATAAAAGAGTCATAATTTCAAGGAGCAGATGATTTTCGTTTTATATTGTTACCTCTTACCAGGGAGCATCATGTGCTGCACCATCGACCAGCACTGGCCACCCTAGCCACACTGCTGCTCAGGCCGCAACACTACAGATTAGTGCAGCTAGCGAATATCGCGTTTTCACTGTTCTTGACGCTTACAGCCCCTACCTTCATTTTTTCGGCAAAATGTTTTATTTTGCTGTTTCTATATGGTTATCCAGTTTATTCGCCGTTTGTTTAAGTAAAATAGTCATAATTTCAGAGAGCAGATGATTTGGTTGTATATAGTTACCATGTGCCAGGGAGCATCAGGTGCTGCACCACCGACCCGCACTGGCCACCCTGGCCACACTGCTGCTCAGGCCGCAACGCTACAGATTAGTTCAACTAGCGAATATCGCGTTTTCACTGTTTTGACGCTCACAGCCCCTACCTTCATTTTTTCGGCAAAATGTTTTATTTTGCTGTTTCTATATGGTAAACCAGTTTATTCGCCATTTGTTTAAGGAAAATAGTCATAATTTCAGAGAGCAGATGATTTGGTTGTATATAGTTACCATGTGCCAGGGAGCATCAGGTGCTGCACCACCGATCCGCACTGGCCACCCTGGACACACTGCTGCTCAGGCCGCAACACTACAGATTTGTTCAACTAGCGAATATCGCGTTTTCACTGTTCTTGACGCTTACAGCCCCTACCTTCATTTTTTTCGGCAAAATGTTTTATTTTGCTGTTTCTATGTCGTTATCCGGATTATAAGCCGTTTGTTTAAGTAAAATAGTCATAATTTCAAGGAGCAGATAATTTTAGTTTTATATTGTTACCTTGTGCCAGGGGGCATCAGGTGCTGCACCACCGACCAGCACTGGCCACCCTGGCCACACTGCTGCTCAGGCCGCAACACTACAGATTAGTTCAACTAGCGAAAATCGCGTGTTCACTGTTTTTGATGCTTACAGCCCCTACCTCCATTTTTTCTTCAATATGTTTTATTTTGCTGTTTCTATATGGTTATCCAGTATATTCGCCGTTTGTTTAAGTAAAATAGTCATAATTTCAGAGAGCAGATGATTTGGTTGTATATAGTTACCATGGGCCAGGGAGCATCAGGTGCTGCACCACCGACCCGCACTGGCCACCCTGGCCACACTGCTGCTCAGGCCGCAACACTACAGATTAGTTCAACTAGCGAATATCGCGTTTTCACTGTTCTTGACGCTTACAGTCCCTACCTTCATTTTTTCAGCAAAATGTTTTATTTTTCTGATTCTAAATGGTTATCCGGTTTATAAGCCGTTTGTTTAAATAAAAGAGTCATAATTTCAAGGAGCAGATGATTTTCATTTTATATTGTTACCTCTTACCAGGGAGCATCATGTGCTGCACCATCGACCCGCACTGGCCACCCTAGCCACACTGCTGCTCAGGCCGCAACACTACAGATTAGTGCAGCTAGCTAATATCGCGTTTTCACTTTTCTTGACGCTTAGAGCCCCTACCTTCATTTTTTCGGCAAAAAGTTTTATTTTGCTGTTTCTATATGGTTATCCAGTTTATTCGCCGTTTGTTTAAGTAAAATAGTCATAATTTCAGAGAGCAGATGATTTGGTTGTATTTTGTTACCATGGGCCAGGGAGCATCAGGTGCTGCACCACCGACCCGCACTGGCCATCCTGGCCACACTGCTACTCAGGCCGCAACACTACAGATTACTTCAACTGGCGAATATCGCGTTCTCATTGTTTTGACGCTCACAGCCCCTACCTTCATTTTTTCGTCAAAATGTTTTATTTTGCTGTTTCTATATGGTAATCCAGTTTATTCGCCGTTTGTTTAAGTAAAATAGTCATCATTTCAGAGAGCAGATGATTTGGTTGTATATAGTTACCATGGGCCAGGGAGCATCAGGTGCTGCACCACCGACCCGCACTGACCATCCTGGCCACACTGCTGCTCTGGCCACAACACTACAGATTAGTTCAACTAGCGAATATCGCGATTTCACTGTTTTTGACGCTTACAGCCCCTACATCCATTTTTTCGTCAAAGTGTTTTATTTAGCTGTTTCTATATGATTATCCAGTTTATTCGCCGTTTGTTTAAGTAAAGTAGTCATAATTTCAAAGAACAGATGATATGGTTGTATATAGTTACCATGGGCCAGGGAGCATCAGGTGCTCCACCACCGACCCTCATTGGCCACCATAGCCACACTGCTGCTCAGGCCGCAACACTACAGATTAGTTCAACTAGCCAATATTGCGTTTTCACTGTTTTTGACGCTTACAGCCCCAACCTTCATTCTTTCGTAAATGTTTTATTTTGATGTTTCTATATTGTTATCCAGTATATTCGCCGTATGTTTAAGTAAAATAGTCATAATTTCAGAGAGCAGATGATTTGGTTGTATATAGTTACCATGGGCCAGGGAGCATCAGGTGCTGCACCACCGACCCGCACTGGCCACCCTGGCCACACTGCTGCTCAGGCCGCAACGCTACAGATTAGTTCAACTAGCGAATATCGCGTTTTCACTGTTTTGACGCTCACAGCCCCTACCTTCATTTTTTCGGCAAAATGTTTTATTTTGCTGTTTCTATATGGTAAACCAGTTTATTCGCCATTTGTTTAAGGAAAATAGTCATAATTTCAGAGAGCAGATGATTTGGTTGTATATAGTTACCATGTGCCAGGGAGCATCAGGTGCTGCACCACCGATCCGCACTGGCCACCCTGGACACACTGCTGCTCAGGCCGCAACACTACAGATTTGTTCAACTAGCGAATATCGCGTTTTCACTGTTCTTGACGCTTACAGCCCCTACCTTCATTTTTTTCGGCAAAATGTTTTATTTTCCTGTTTCTATGTCGTTATCCGGATTATAAGCCGTTTGTTTAAGTAAAATAGTCATAATTTCAAGGAGCAGATAATTTTAGTTTTATATTGTTACCTTGTGCCAGGGGGCATCAGGTGCTGCACCACCGACCAGCACTGGCCACCCTGGCCACACTGCTGCTCAGGCCGCAACACTACAGATTAGTTCAACTAGCGAAAATCGCGTGTTCACTGTTTTTGATGCTTACAGCCCCTACCTTCATTTTTTCGTCAAAATGTTTTATTTTGCTGTTTCTATATGGTAATCCAGTTTATTCGCCGTTTGTTTAAGTAAAATAGTCATCATTTCAGAGAGCAGATGATTTGGTTGTATATAGTTACCATGGGCCAGGGAGCATCAGGTGCTGCACCACCGACCCGCACTGACCATCCTGGCCACACTGCTGCTCTGGCCACAACACTACAGATTAGTTCAACTAGCGAATATCGCGATTTCACTGTTTTTGACGCTTACAGCCCCTACATCCATTTTTTCGTCAAAGTGTTTTATTTAGCTGTTTCTATATGATTATCCAGTTTATAAGCCGTTTGTTTAAGTAAAATACTCGTAATTTCAAAGAACAGATGATATGGTTGTATATAGTTACCATGGGCCAGGGAGCATCAGGTGCTCCACCACCGACCCTCATTGGCCACCATAGCCACACTGCTGCTCAGGCCGCAACACTACAGATTAGTTCAACTAGCCAATATCGCGTTTTCACTGTTTTTGACGCTTACAGCCCCAACCTTCATTCTTTCGTAAATGTTTTATTTTGATGTTTCTATATTGTTATCCAATATATTCGCCGTATGTTTAAGTAAAATAGTCATAATTTCAGAGAGCAGATGATTTGGTTGTATATAGTTACCATGGGCCAGGGAGCATTAGGTGCTGCACCACCGACCCGCACTGGCCACCCTGGCCACACTGCTGCTCAGGCCGCAACGCTACAGATTAGTTCAACTAGCGAATATCGCGTTTTCACTGTTTTGACGCTCACAGCCCCTACCTTCATTTTTTCGGCAAAATGTTTTATTTTGCTGTTTCTATATGGTAAACCAGTTTATTCGCCATTTGTTTAAGGAAAATAGTCATAATTTCAGAGAGCAGATGATTTGGTTGTATATAGTTACCATGTGCCAGGGAGCATCAGGTGCTGCACCACCGATCCGCACTGGCCACCCTGGACACACTGCTGCTCAGGCCGCAACACTACAGATTTGTTCAACTAGCGAATATCGCGTTTTCACTGTTCTTGACGCTTACAGCCCCTACCTTCATTTTTTTCGGCAAAATGTTTTATTTTGCTGTTTCTATGTCGTTATCCGGATTATAAGCCGTTTGTTTAAGTAAAATAGTCATAATTTCAAGGAGCAGATAATTTTAGTTTTATATTGTTACCTTGTGCCAGGGGGCATCAGGTGCTGCACCACCGACCAGCACTGGCCACCCTGGCCACACTGCTGCTCAGGCCGCAACACTACAGATTAGTTCAACTAGCGAAAATCGCGTGTTCACTGTTTTTGATGCTTACAGCCCCTACCTCCATTTTTTCTTCAATATGTTTTATTTTGCTGTTTCTATATGGTTATCCAGTATATTCGCCGTTTGTTTAAGTAAAATAGTCATAATTTCAGAGAGCAGATGATTTGGTTGTATATAGTTACCATGGGCCAGGGAGCATCAGGTGCTGCACCACCGACCCGCACTGGCCACCCTGGCCACACTGCTGCTCAGGCCGCAACACTACAGATTAGTTCAACTAGCGAATATCGCGTTTTCACTGTTCTTGACGCTTACAGTCCCTACCTTCATTTTTTCAGCAAAATGTTTTATTTTTCTGATTCTAAATGGTTATCCGGTTTATAAGCCGTTTGTTTAAATAAAAGAGTCATAATTTCAAGGAGCAGATGATTTTCATTTTATATTGTTACCTCTTACCAGGGAGCATCATGTGCTGCACCATCGACCCGCACTGGCCACCCTAGCCACACTGCTGCTCAGGCCGCAACACTACAGATTAGTGCAGCTAGCTAATATCGCGTTTTCACTTTTCTTGACGCTTAGAGCCCCTACCTTCATTTTTTCGGCAAAAAGTTTTATTTTGCTGTTTCTATATGGTTATCCAGTTTATTCGCCGTTTGTTTAAGTAAAATAGTCATAATTTCAGAGAGCAGATGATTTGGTTGTATTTTGTTACCATGGGCCAGGGAGCATCAGGTGCTGCACCACCGACCCGCACTGGCCATCCTGGCCACACTGCTACTCAGGCCGCAACACTACAGATTACTTCAACTGGCGAATATCGCGTTCTCACTGTTTTGACGCTCACAGCCCCTACCTTCATTTTTTCGTCAAAATGTTTTATTTTGCTGTTTCTATATGGTAATCCAGTTTATTCGCCGTATGTTTAAGTAAAATAGTCATCATTTCAGAGAGCAGATGATTTGGTTGTATATAGTTACCATGGGCCAGGGAGCATCAGGTGCTGCACCACCGACCCGCACTGACCATCCTGGCCACACTGCTGCTCTGGCCACAACACTACAGATTAGTTCAACTAGCGAATATCGCGATTTCACTGTTTTTGACGCTTACAGCCCCTACATCCATTTTTTCGTCAAAGTGTTTTATTTAGCTGTTTCTATATGATTATCCAGTTTATTCGCCGTTTGTTTAAGTAAAGTAGTCATAATTTCAAAGAACAGATGATATGGTTGTATATAGTTACCATGGGCCAGGGAGCATCAGGTGCTCCACCACCGACCCTCATTGGCCACCATAGCCACACTGCTGCTCAGGCCGCAACACTACAGATTAGTTCAACTAGCCAATATCGCGTTTTCACTGTTTTTGACGCTTACAGCCCCAACCTTCATTCTTTCGTAAATGTTTTATTTTGATGTTTCTATATTGTTATCCAGTATATTCGCTGTATGTTTAAGTAAAATAGTCATAATTTCAGAGAGCAGATGATTTGGTTGTATATAGTTACCATGGGCCAGGGAGCATCAGGTGCTGCACCACCGACCCGCACTGGCCACCCTGGCCACACTGCCGCTCAGGCCGCAACGCTACAGATTAGTTCAACTAGCGAATATCGCGTTTTCACTGTTTTGACGCTCACAGCCCCTACCTTCATTTTTTCGGCAAAATGTTTTATTTTGCTGTTTCTATATGGTAAACCAGTTTATTCGCCATTTGTTTAAGGAAAATAGTCATAATTTCAGAGAGCAGATGATTTGGTTGTATATAGTTACCATGTGCCAGGGAGCATCAGGTGCTGCACCACCGATCCGCACTGGCCACCCTGGACACACTGCTGCTCAGGCCGCAACACTACAGATTTGTTCAACTAGCGAATATCGCGTTTTCACTGTTCTTGACGCTTACAGCCCCTACCTTCATTTTTTTCGGCAAAATGTTTTATTTTGCTGTTTCTATGTCGTTATCCGGTTTATAAGCCGTTTGTTTAAGTAAAATAGTCATAATTTCAAGGAGCAGATAATTTTAGTTTTATATTGTTACCTTGTGCCAGGGGGCATCAGGTGCTGCACCACCGACCAGCACTGGCCACCCTGGCCACACTGCTGCTCAGGCCGCAACACTACAGATTAGTTCAACTAGCGAAAATCGCGTGTTCACTGTTTTTGATGCTTACAGCCCCTACCTCCATTTTTTCTTCAATATGTTTTATTTTGCTGTTTCTATATGGTTATCCAGTATATTCGCCGTTTGTTTAAGTAAAATAGTCATAATTTCAGAGAGCAGATGATTTGGTTGTATATAGTTACCATGGGCCAGGGAGCATCAGGTGCTGCACCACCGACCCGCACTTGCCACCCTGGCCACACTGCTGCTCAGGCCGCAACACTACAGATTAGTTCAACTAGCGAATATCGCGTTTTCACTGTTCTTGACGCTTACAGTCCCTACCTTCATTTTTTCGGCAAAATGTTTTATTTTTCTGTTTCTATATGGTTATCCGGTTTATAAGCCGTTTGTTTAAGTAAAAGAGTCATAATTTCAAGGAGCAGATGATTTTCATTTTATATTGTTACCATTTACCAGGGAGCATCATGTGCTGCACCATCAACCCGCACTGGCCACCCTGGCCACACTGCTGCTAAGGCCGCAACACAACAGATTAGTTCAACTAGCGAATATCGCGTTTTCACTGTTCTTGACGCTTACAGCCCCTACCTTCATTTTTTCGGCAAATTGTTTTATTTTGCTGTTTCTATATGGATATCCGGTTTATAAGACGTTCGTTTAAGTAAAATACTCATAATTTCAAGGAGCAGATGATTTTCGTTTTATATTGTTACCTTGGGCCAGGGAGCATCAAGTGCTGCACCACCGACCCGCACTCGCCGCCCTGACCACACTGCTGCTCAGGCCGCAACACTACAGATTAGTTCAACTAGCGAATATCGCGTTTTCACTGTTTTTGAGGCTTACAGCCCCTACATCCATTTTTTCGTCAAAATGTTTTATTTTGTTGTTTCTATATGGTTATCCAGTTGATTCGCCGTTTGTTTAAGTAAAATAGTCATAATTTCAGAGAGCAGATGATTTGGTTGTATATAGTTACCTTGGGCCAGGGAGCATCAGGTGCTGCACCACCGACCCCCACTGGCCGCCCTGGACACACTGCTGCTCAGGCCGCAACACTACAGATTAGTTCAACTAGCAAATATCGCGTTTTCACTGTTTTGACGCTCACAGCCCCTACCTTCATTTTTTCGTCAAAATTTTTTATTTTGCTGTTTCTATATGGTAATCCAGTTTATTCGCCGTTTGTTTAAGTAAAATAGTCATAATTTCAGAGAGCAGATGATTTGGTTGTATATAGTTACCATGGGCCAGGGAGCATCAGGTGCTACACCACCAACCCGCACTGGCCACCCTGGCCACACTGCTTCTCAGGCCGCAACACTACAGATTAGTTCAACGAGCGAATATCGCGTTTTCACTGTTCTTGACGCTTACAGCCCCTACCTTCATTTTTTCGGCAAAATGTTTTATTTTGCTGTTTCTATATGGTTATCCGGTTTATAAGCCGTAAGTTTAAGTAAAATACTCATTACTGCAAGGAGCAGATGATTTTCCTTTTATATTCTTAACTTGTGCCAGGGAGCATCAGGTGCTGCACCACCGACCCGCACTGGCCACACTGCTGCTCAGGCCGCAACACTACAGATTAGTTCAACTAGCTAATATCGCGTTTTCACTGTTCTTGACGCTTACAGTCCCTACATTCATTTTTTCGGCAAAATGTTTTATTTTGCTGTTTCTATATGGTTATCCGGTTTATAAGCCGTTTGTTTAAGTAAAATAGTCATAATTTCAAGGCGCAGATGTTTTTCGTTTTATATTGTTACCTTGGGCCAGGGAGAATCAGGTGCTGCACCACCGACCCGCACTGGCCGCCATGGCCACACTGCTGCTCAGACCGCAACACTACAGATTAGTTCAATGAGCGAATATCGCGTTTTCACTGTTCTTGACGCTTACAGCCCCTACCTCCATTTTTTCGTCAATATGTTTTATTTTGCTGTTTCTATATGGTTATCCTGTATATTCGCCGTTTGTTTAAGTAAAGTAGTCATAATTTCAGAGAGCAGATGATTTGGTTGTATATAGTTACCATGGGCCAGGGAGCATCTGGTGCTGCACCACCGACCCGCACTGGCCACCCTGGCCACACTGCTGCTCAGGCCGCAACACTACAGATTAGTTCAACTAGCGAATATCGCGTTTTCACTGTTCTTGACGCTTACAGTCCCTACCTTCATTTTTTCGGCAAAATGTTTTATTTTGCTGTTTCTATATGGTTATCCGATTTATAAGCCGTTTGTTTAAGTAAAATTGTCATAATTTCAAGGAGCAGGTGATTTTCGTTTTATATTGTTACCTTGGGCCAGGGAGCAACAGGTGCTGCACCACCGACCCGCACTGGCCGCCCTGGCCACACTGCTGCTCAGGCCGCAACACTACAGATTAGTTCAACTAGCGAATATCTCGTTTTCACTGTTCTAGACGCTTACAGTCCCTACCTTCATTTTTTCGGCAAAATGTTTTATTTTTCTGTTTCTATATGGTTATCCGTTATATAAGCCGTTTGTTTAAGTAAAAGAGTCATAATTTCTAGGAGCAGATGGTTTTCGTTTTATATTGTTACCTCTTATCAGGGAGCATCATGTGCTGCACCATCGACCCGCACTGGCCACCCTGGCCACACTGCTGCTCAGGCCGCAACACTACAGATTAGTTCAACTAGCGAATATCGCGTTTTCACTGTTCTTGACGCTTACAGCCCCTACCTTCATTTTTTCGGCAAAATGTTTTATTTTGCTGTTTCTATATGGTTATCCGGTTTATAAGCCGTTTGTTTAATTAAAAGAGTCATAATTTCAAGGAGCAGATGATTTTCGTTTTATATTGTTACCTTGTGCCAGGGAGCATCATGTGCTGCACCACCGACCCGCACTGGCCACCCTGGCCACACTGCTGTTCAGGCCGCAACACTACAGATTAGTTCAACTAGCGAATATCGCGTTTTCACTCTTCTTGACGCTTACAGCCCCTAACTTCATTTTTTCGGCAAAATATTTTATTTTGCTGTTTCTGTATGGTTATCCGGTTTATAAGCCGTTTGTTTAAGTAAAATAGTCATAATTTCATGGAGCAGATGATTTTCGTTTTATATTGTTACCTTGGGCCAGGGAGCATCAGGTGCTGCACCACCGACCCGCACTGGCCTCCCTGGCCACACTGCTGCTCAGGCCGCAACACTACAGATTAGTTCAACTAGCGAATATCGCGTTTTCACTGTTTTGACGCTCACAGCCCCTACCTTCATTTTTTCGTCAAAATGTTTTATTTTGCTGTTTCTATATGGTAATCCAGTTTATTCGCCGTTTGTTTAAGTAAAATAGTCATAATTTCAGAGAGCAGATGATTTGGTTGTATATAGTTACCTTGGGCCAGGGAGCATCAGGTGCTGCACCACCGACCCCCACTGGCCGCCCTGGCCACACTGCTGCTCAGGCCGCAACACTACAGATTAGTTCAACTAGCGAATATCGCGTTTTCACTGTTTTGACGCTCACAGCCCCTACCTTCATTTTTTCGTCAAAATTTTTTATTTTGCTGTTTCTATATGGTTATCCAGTTTATTCGCCGTTTGTTTAAGTAAAATAATCTTAATTTCAGAGAGCAGATGATTTGGTTGTATATAGTTACCATGGGCCAGGGAGCATCAGGTGCTGCACCACCGACCCGCACTGGCCACCCTGGCCACACTGCTGCTCAGGCCGCAACACTACTGATTAGTTCAACTAGCGAATATCGCGTTTTCACTGTTTTTGACGCTTACAGCCCCTACCTTCATTTTTTCGGCAAAATGTTTTATTTTGCTGTTTCTATATGGTTATCCGGTTTATAAGCCGTTTGTTTAATTAAAAGAGTCATAATTTCAAGGAGCAGATGATTTTCGTTTTATATTGTTACCTTGTGCCAGGGAGCATCATGTGCTGCACCACCGACCCGCACTGGCCACCCTGGCCACACTGCTGTTCAGGCCGCAACACTACAGATTAGTTCAACTAGCGAATATCGCGTTTTCACTCTTCTTGACGCTTACAGCCCCTAACTTCATTTTTTCGGCAAAATATTTTATTTTGCTGTTTCTGTATGGTTATCCGGTTTATAAGCCGTTTGTTTAAGTAAAATAGTCATAATTTCATGGAGCAGATGATTTTCGTTTTATATTGTTACCTTGGGCCAGGGAGCATCAGGTGCTGCACCACCGACCCGCACTGGCCTCCCTGGCCACACTGCTGCTCAGGCCGCAACACTACAGATTAGTTCAACTAGCGAATATCGCGTTTTCACTGTTTTGACGCTCACAGCCCCTACCTTCATTTTTTCGTCAAAATGTTTTATTTTGCTGTTTCTATATGGTAATCCAGTTTATTCGCCGTTTGTTTAAGTAAAATAGTCATAATTTCAGAGAGCAGATGATTTGGTTGTATATAGTTACCTTGGGCCAGGGAGCATCAGGTGCTGCACCACCGACCCCCACTGGCCGCCCTGGCCACACTGCTGCTCAGGCCGCAACACTACAGATTAGTTCAACTAGCGAATATCGCGTTTTCACTGTTTTGACGCTCACAGCCCCTACCTTCATTTTTTCGTCAAAATTTTTTATTTTGCTGTTTCTATATGGTAATCCAGTTTATTCGCCGTTTGTTTAAGTAAAATAGTCATAATTTCAGAGAGCAGATGATTTGGTTGTATATAGTTACCATGGGCCAGGGAGCATCAGGTGCTACACCACCAACCCACACTGGCCACCCTGGCCACACTGCTTCTCAGGCCGCAACACTACAGATTAGTTCAACGAGCGAATATCGCGTTTTCACTGTTCTTGACGCTTACAGCCCCTACCTTCATTTTTTCGGCAAAATGTTTTATTTTGCTGTTTCTATATGGTTATCCGGTTTATAAGCCGTTAGTTTAAGTAAAATACTCATTACTGCAAGGAGCAGATGATTTTCCTTTTATATTCTTAACTTGTGCCAGGGAGCATCAGGTGCTGCACCACCGACCCGCATTGGCCACACTGCTGCTCAGGCCGCAACACTACAGATTAGTTCAACTAGCGAATATCGCGTTTTCACTGTTCTTGACGCTTACAGACCCTACATTCATTTTTTCGGCAAAATGTTTTATTTTGCTGTTTCTATATGGTTATCCGGTTTATAAGCCGTTTGTTTAAGTAAAATAGTCATAATTTCAAGGCGCAGATGTTTTTCGTTTTATATTGTTACCTTGGGCCAGGGAGAATCAGGTGCTGCACCACCGACCCGCACTGGCCGCCATGGCCACACTGCTGCTCAGACCGCAACACTACAGATTTGTTCAATGAGCGAATATCGCGTTTTCACTGTTCTTGACGCTTACAGCCCCTACCTCCATTTTTTCGTCAATATGTTTTATTTTGCTGTTTCTATATGGTTATCCAGTATATTCGCCGTTTGTTTAAGTAAAGTAGTCATAATTTCAGAGAGCAGATGATTTGGTTGTATATAGTTACCATGGGCCAGGGAGCATCAGGTGCTGCACCACCGACCCGCACTGGCCACCCTGACCACACTGCTGCTCAGGCCGCAACACTACAGATTAGTTCAACTAGCGAATATCGCGTTTTCACTGTTCTTGACGCTTACAGTCCCTACCTTCATTTTTTCGGCAAAATGTTTTATTTTGCTGTTTCTATAAGGTTATCCAGTTTATTCGCCGTTTGTTTAAGTAAAATATTCTTAATTTCAGAGAGCAGATGTTTTGGATGTATATAGTGACCATGGGCCAGGGAGCATCAGGTGCTGCACCACCGACCCGCACTGGTCACCCTGGCCACACTGCTGTTCAGGCCGCAACACTACTGATTAGTTCAACTAGCGAATATTGCGTTTTCACTGTTTTTGACGCTTACAGCCCCTACCTTCATTTTTTCGGCAAAATGTTTTATTTTGCTGTTTCTATATGGTTATCCGGTTTATTAGCCGTTTGTTTAAGTAAAAGAGTCATAATTTCAAGGAGCAGATGATTTTCGTTTTATATTGTTACCTTGTGCCATGGAGCATCATGTGCTGCACCACCGACCCGCACTGGCCACCCTGGCCACACTGCTGTTCAGGCCGCAACACTACAGATTAGTTCAACTAGCGAATAACGCGTTTTCACTGTTCTTGACGCTTACAGCCCCTAACTTCATTTTTTCGGCAAAATATTTTATTTTGCTGTTTCTGTATGGTTATCCGGTTTATAAGCCGTTTGTTTAAGTAAATAGTCATAATTTCAGAGAGCAGATGATTTGGTTGTTTATAGTTACCATGGGCCAGGGAGCATCAGGTGCTACACCACCAACCCGCACTGGCCACCCTGGCCACACTGCTGCTCAGGCCGCAACACTACAGATTAGTTCAACTAGCGAATATCGCGTTCTCACTGTTTTGACGCTCACAGCACCTAAATTCATTTTTTCGTCAAAATGTTTTATTTTGCTGTTTCAATATGGTTATCCGGTTTATAAGCCGTTTGTTTAAGTAAAATAGTCATAATTTCAAGGCGCAGATGTTTTTCGTTTTATATTGTTACCTTGGGCCAGGGAGCATCAGGTGCTGCACCACCAACTCGCACTGGCCGCCCTGGCCACACTGCTGCTCAGGCCGCAACACTACAGATTAGTTCAACTAGCGAATATCGCGTTTTCACTGTTTTGACGCTCACAGCCCCTACCTTCATTTTTTCGTCAAAATGTTTTATTTTGCTGTTTCAATATGGTTATCCGGTTTATAAGCCGTTTGTTTAAGTAAAATAGTCATAATTTCAAGGCGCAGATGTTTTTCGTTTTATATTGTTACCTTGGGCCAGGGAGCATCAGGTGCTACACCACCAACCCGCACTGGCCACCCTGGCCACACTGCTGCTCAGGCCGCAACACTACAGATTAGTTCAACTAGCGAATATCGCGTTCTCACTGTTTTGACGCTCACAGCACCTAAATTCATTTTTTCGTCAAAATGTTTTATTTTGCTGTTTCTATATGGTAATCCAGTTGATTCGATGTTTGTTTAAGTAAAATAGTCATAATTTCAGAGAGCAGATGATTTGGTTGTATATAGTTACCATGGGCCAGGGAGCATCAGGTGCTGCACCACCGACCCGCACTGGCCGCCATGGCCACACTGCTGCTCAGGCCGCAACACTACAGATTAGTTCAATGAGCGAATATCGCGTTTTCACTGTTCTTGACGCTTACAGCCCCTACCTCCATTTTTTCGTCAATATGTTTTATTTTGCTGTTTCTATATGGTTATCCAGTATATTCGCCGTTTGTTTAAGTAAAGTAGTCATAATTTCAGAGAGCAGATGATTTGGTTTTATATAGTTACCATGGGCCAGGGAGCATCAGGTGCTGCACCACCGACCCGCACTGGCCACCCTGGCCACACTGCTGCTCAGGCCGCAACACTACAGATTAGTTCAACTAGCGAATATCGCGTTTTCACTGTTCTTGACGCTTACAGTCCCTACCTTCATTTTTTCGGCAAAATGTTTTATTTTTCTGTTTCTATATGGTTATCCGGTTGATAAGCCGTTTGTTTAAGTAAAATACTCATAATTTCAAGGAGCAGATGATTTTCGTTTTATATTGTTACCTCTTACCAGGGAGCATCAGGTGCTGCACCACCGACCCGCACTGGCCACCCTGGCCACACTGCTGCTCAGGCCGCAACACTACAGATTAGTTCAACGAGCGAATATCGCGTTTTCACTGTTTTTACGCTTACAGCCCCTACCTCCATTTTTTCGTCAAAATGTTTTATTTTGCTGTTTCTATATGGTTATCCAGTTTATTCGCCGTTTGTTTAAGTAAAATAGTCATAATTTCAGAGAGCAGATGATTTGGTTGTATTTTGTTACCATGGGACAGGGAGCATCAGGTGCTGCACCACCGACCCACACTGGCCACCCTGTCCACACTGCTGCTCAGGCCGCAACACTACAGATTAGTTCAACTAGCGAATATCGCGTTTTCACTGTTCTTGACGCTTACAGCCCCTTACTTCATTTTTTCGGCAAAATATTTTATTTTGCTGTTTCTGTATGGTTATCCGGTTTATAAGCCGTTTGTTTAAGTAAAACAGTCATAATTTCAAGGAGCAGATGATTTTCGTTTTATATTGTTACCTTGGACCAGGGAGCATCAGGTGCTGCACCACCGACCCGCACTGGCCACCCTGGCCACACTGCTGCTCAGGCCGCAACACTACAGATTAGTTCAACTAGCGAATATCGCGTTTTCACTGTTTTGATGCTCACAGCCCCTACCCCCATTTTTTCGTCAAAATGTTTTATTTTGCTGTTTCTATATGGTAATCCAGTTTATTCGCCGTTTGTTTAATTAAAATAGTCATAATTTCAAAGAACAGATGATTTGGTTGTGTATAGTTACCATGGGCCAGGGAGCATCAGGTGCTGCACCACCGACCCGCACAGGCCACCCTGGCCACACTGCTTCTCAGGCCCCAACACAACAGATTAGTTCAACTAGCGAATATCGCGTTTTCACTGTTCTTGACGCTTACAGCCCCTACCTTCATTTTTTCGGCAAAATGTTTTATTTTGTTGTTTCTATATGGTTATCCGGTTTATAAGCCGTTAGTTTAAGTAAAATACTCATTACTGCAAGGAGCAGATGATTTTCGTTTTATATTCTTAACTTGTGCCAGGGAGCATCAGGTGCTACACCACCGACCCGCACTGGCCACACTGGCCACACTGCTGCTCAGGCCGCAACACTACAGATTAATTCAACTAGCGAATATCGCGTTTTCACTGTTCTTGACGCTTACAGTCCCTACCTTCATTTTTTCGGCAAAATGTTTTATTTTGCTGTTTCTATATGGTTATCCGGTTTATAAGCCGTTTGTTTAAGTAAAGTAGTCATAATTTCAAGGCGCAGATGTTTTTCGTTTTATATTGTTACCTTGGGCCAGGGAGCATCAGGTGCTGCACCACCGACCCGCACTGGCCGCCCTGGCCACACTGCTGCTCAGGCCGCAACACTACAGATTAGTTCAACTAGCGAATATCGCGTTTTCACTGTTTTGACGCTCACAGCACCTACCTTCATTTTTTCGTAAAAATGTTTTATTTTGCTGTTTCTATATGGTAAACCAGTTTATCCGCCGTTTGTTTAAGGAAAATAGTCATAATTTCAGAGAGCAGATGATTAGGTTGTATATAGTTACCATGTGCCAGGGAGCATCAGGTGCTGCACCACCGACCCGCACTGGCCACCCTGGACACACTGCTGCTCAGGCCGCAACACTACAGATTAGTTCAACTAGCGAATATCGCGATTTCACTGTTCTTGACGCTTACAGCCCCTACCTTCATTTTATTCGGCAAAATGTTTTATTTTGCTGTTTCTATGTGGTTATCCGGTTTATAAGCCGTTTGTTTAAGTAAAATAGTCATAATTTCAAGGAGCAGATAATTTTAGTTTTATATTGTTACCTTGTGCCAGGGGGCATCAGGTGCTGCACCACCGACCAGCACTGGCCACCCTGGCCACACTGCTGCTCAGGCCGCAACACTACAGATTAGTTCAACTAGCGAATATCGCGTGTTCACTGTTTTTGACGCTTACAGCCCCTACCTCCATTTTTTCGTCAATATGTTTTATTTTGCTGTTTCTATATGGTTATCCAGTATATTCGCCGTTTGTTTAAGTAAAGTAGTCATAATTTCAGAGAGCAGATGATTTGGTTGTATATAGTTACCATGGGCCAGGGAGCATCAGGTGCTGCACCACCGACCCGCACTGGCCACCCTGGCCACACTGCTGCTCAGGCCGCAGCACTACAGATTAGTTCAACTAGCGAATAACGCGTTTTCACTGTTCTTGACGCTTACAGTCCCTACTTTCATTTTTTCGGCAAAATGTTTTATTTTTCTGTTTCTATACGGTTATCCGGTTTATAAGCCGTTTGTTTAAGTAAAAGAGTCATAATTTCAAGGAGCAGATGATTTTCGTTTTATATTGTTACCTCTTACCAGGGAGCATCATGTGCTGCACCATCGACCCGCACTGGCCACCCTGGCCACACTGCTGCTCAGGCCGCAACACAACAGATTAGTTCAAATAGCGAATATCGCGTTTTCACTGTTCTTGACGCTTACAGCCCCTACCTTCATTTTTTCGGCAAAATGTTTTATTTTGCTGTTTCTATATGGTTATCCAGTTTATTCGCCGTTTGTTTAAGCAAAATAGTCATAATTTCAGAGAGCAGATGATTTGGTTGTATTTTGTTACCATGGGCCAGGGAGCATCAGGTGCTGCACCACCGACCCGCACTGGCCACCCTGGCCACACTGCTGCTCAGGCCGCAACACTACAGATTAGTTCAACTAGCGAATATCGCGTTTTCACTGTTCTTGACGCTTACAGCCCCTACCTTCATTTTTTCGACAAAATATTTTATTTTGCTGTTTCTGTATGGTTATCCGGTTTATAAGCCGTTTGTTTAAGTAAAATAGTCATTATTTCAAGGAGCAGATGATTTTCCTTTTATATTGTTACCTTAGGCCAGGGAGCATCAGGTGCTGCACCACCGACCCGCACTGGCCACCCTGGCCACACTGCTGCTCAGGCCGCAATACTACAGATTAGTTCAACTAGCGAATATCGCGTTTTCACTGTTTTTGACGCTTACAGCCCCTACCTCCATTTTTTCGTCAAAATGTTTTATTTTGCTGTTTCTATATGGTTATCCTGTTTATTCGCCGTTTGTTTAAGTAAAATAGTCATAATTTCAAGGAGCAGATGATTTTCGTTTTATATTGTTACCTTGGGGCAGAGAGCATCAGGTGCTGCACCACCGACACGCACTGGCCGCCATGGCCACACTGCTGCTCAGGCCGCAACACTACAGATTAGTTCAACTAGCGAATATCGCGTTCTCACTGTTTTCACGCTCACAGCCCCTACCTTCATTTTCTCGTCAAAATGTTTTATTTTGCTGTTTCTATATGGTAATCCAGTTTATTCGCCGTTTGTTTAAGTAAAATAGTCATCATTTCAGAGAGCAGATGATTAGGTTGTATATAGTTACCAAGGGCCAGGGAGCATCAGGTGCTGCACCACCGACCCGCACTGACCATCCTGGCCACACTGCTGCTCAGGCCGCAACACTACAGATTAGTTCAACTAGCGAATATCGCGATTTCACTGTTTTTGACGCTTACAGACCCTACATCCATTATTTCGTCAAAGTGTTTTATTTAGCTGTTTCTATATGATTATCCAGTATATTCGCCGTTTGTTTAAGTAAAATAGTCATAATTTCAAAGAACAGATGATATGGATGTATATAGTTACTATGGGCCAGGGAGCATCAGGTGCTCCACCACCAACCCCCATTGGCCACCATAGCCACACTGCTGCTCAGGCCGCAACACTACAGATTAGTTCAACTAGCGAATATCGCGTTCTCACTGTTTTTGACGCTTACAGCCCCTACCTTCATTTTTTCGGCAAAATGTTTTATTTTGCTGTTTCTATATGGTTATCCGGTTTATTAGCCGTTTGTTTAAGTAAAAGAGTCATAATTTCAAGGAGCAGATGATTTTCGTTTTATATTGTTACCTTGTGCCAGGGAGCATCATGTGCTGCACCACCGACCAGCACTGGCCGCCCTGTTCACACTGCTGCTCAGGCCGCAACACTACAGATTAGTTCAACGAGCGAATATCGCGTTTTCACTGTTTTTGACGCTTACAGCCCATACCCCCATTTTTTCGTCAAAAAGTTTTTTTTTTTTGCTGTTTCTATATGGTTATCCAGTTTATTCGCCGTTTGTTTAAGTAAAATAGTCATAATTTCAGAGAGCCGATGATTTGATTGTATATAGTTACCATGGGCCAGGGAGCATCAGGTGCTGCTCCACCGACCAGCACTGGCCGCCCTGTTCACACTGCTGCTCAGGCCGCAACACTACAGATTAGTTCAACTAGCGAATATCGCGTTTTCACTGTTGTTGACGCTTACAGTCCCTACCTTCATTTTTTCGCCAAAATGTTTTATTTTTCTGTTTCTATATGGTTATCCGGTTTATAAGCCGTTTGTTTAAATAAAAAAGTCATAATTTCAAGGAACAGATGATTTTCGTTTTATATTGTTACCTCTTACCAGGGAGCATCATGTGCTTCACCACCGACCCGCACTGGCCGCCCTGGCCACACTGCTGCTCAGGCCGCAACACTACAGATTAGTTCAACTAGCGAATATCGCGTTTACACTGTTTTGACGCTCACAGCCCCTACCTTCATTTTTTCGGCAAAATGTTTTATTTTGCTGTTTCTATATGGTTATCCGGTTTATAAGCCGTTTGTTTAAGTAAAATACTCATTACTGCAAGGAGCAGATGATTTTCGTTTTATATTCTTAACTTGTGCCAGGGAGCATCAAGTGCTGCACCACCGACCCGCACTGGCCACCCTGGCCACACTGCTGCTCAGGCCGCAACACTACAGATTAGTTCAACTAGCGAATATCGCGTTTTCACTGTTCTTGACGCTTACAGTCCCTACCTTCATTTTTTCGGCAAAATGTTTTATTTTGCTCTTTCTATATGGTTATCCGGTTTATAAGCCGTTTGTTTAAGTAAAATAGTCATAATTTCAAGGCGCAGATGTTTTTCGTTTTATATTGTTACCTTGGGCCAGGGAGCATCACGTGCTGCACCACCGACCCGCACTGGCCGCCATGGCCACACTGCTGCTCAGGCCGCAACATTACAGATTAGTTCAACTAGCGAATATCGCGTTCTCACTGTTTTGACTCTCACAGCCCCTAAATTCATTTTTTCGTCAAAATGTTTTATTTTGCTGTTTCTATATGGTAATCCAGTTTATTCGCCGTTTGTTTAAGTAAAATAGTCATAATTTCAGAGAGCAGATGATTTGGTTGTATATAGTTACCATGGGCCAGGGAGCATCAGGTGCTGCACCACCGACCCGCACTGGCCGTTTCTATATGGTTATCCAGTTGATTCGCCGTTTGTTTAAGTAAAATAGTCATAATTTCAGAGGGCAGATGATTTGGTTGTATATAGTTACCATGTGCCAGGGAGCATCAGGTGCTGCACCACCGACCCGCACTGGCCACCCTGGACACACTGCTGCTCAGGCCGCAACACTACAGATTAGTTCAACTAGCGAATATCGCGTTCTCACTGTTTTTGACGCTTACAGCCCCTACCTTCATTTTTTCGGCAAAATGTTTTATTTTGCTGTTTCTATATGGTTATCCGGTTTATTAGCCGTTTGTTTAAGTAAAAGAGTCATAATTTCAAGGAGCAGATGATTTTCGTTTTATATTGTTACCTTGTGCCAGGGAGCATCATGTGCTGCACCACCGAATAGCACTGGCCGCCCTGTTCACACTGCTGCTCAGGCCGCAACACTACAGATTAGTTCAACGAGCGAATATCGCGTTTTCACTGTTTTTGACGCTTACAGCCCATACCCCCATTTTTTCGTCAAAAAGTTTTTTTTTTTTGCTGTTTCTATATGGTTATCCAGTTTATTCGCCGTTTGTTTAAGTAAAATAGTCATAATTTCAGAGAGCCGATGATTTGATTGTATATAGTTACCATGGGCCAGGGAGCATCAGGTGCTGCTCCACCGACCAGCACTGGCCGCCCTGTTCACACTGCTGCTCAGGCCGCAACACTACAGATTAGTTCAACTAGCGAATATCGCGTTTTCACTGTTTTGACGCTCACAGCACCTACCTTCATTTTTTCGTAAAAATGTTTTATTTTGCTGTTTCTATATGGTAAACCAGTTTATCCGCCGTTTGTTTAAGGAAAATAGTCATAATTTCAGAGAGCAGATGATTAGGTTGTATATAGTTACCATGTGCCAGGGAGCATCAGGTGCTGCACCACCGACCCGCACTGGCCACCCTGGACACACTGCTGCTCAGGCCGCAACACTACAGATTAGTTCAACTAGCGAATATCGCGATTTCACTGTTCTTGACGCTTACAGCCCCTACCTTCATTTTATTCGGCAAAATGTTTTATTTTGCTGTTTCTATGTGGTTATCCGGTTTATAAGCCGTTTGTTTAAGTAAAATAGTCATAATTTCAAGGAGCAGATAATTTTAGTTTTATATTGTTACCTTGTGCCAGGGGGCATCAGGTGCTGCACCACCGACCAGCACTGGCCACCCTGGCCACACTGCTGCTCAGGCCGCAACACTACAGATTAGTTCAACTAGCGAATATCGCGTGTTCACTGTTTTTGACGCTTACAGCCCCTACCTCCATTTTTTCGTCAATATGTTTTATTTTGCTGTTTCTATATGGTTATCCAGTATATTCGCCGTTTGTTTAAGTAAAGTAGTCATAATTTCAGAGAGCAGATGATTTGGTTGTATATAGTTACCATGGGCCAGGGAGCATCAGGTGCTGCACCACCGACCCGCACTGGCCACCCTGGCCACACTGCTGCTCAGGCCGCAGCACTACAGATTAGTTCAACTAGCGAATAACGCGTTTTCACTGTTCTTGACGCTTACAGTCCCTACTTTCATTTTTTCGGCAAAATGTTTTATTTTTCTGTTTCTATACGGTTATCCGGTTTATAAGCCGTTTGTTTAAGTAAAAGAGTCATAATTTCAAGGAGCAGATGATTTTCGTTTTATATTGTTACCTCTTACCAGGGAGCATCATGTGCTGCACCATCGACCCGCACTGGCCACCCTGGCCACACTGCTGCTCAGGCCGCAACACAACAGATTAGTTCAAATAGCGAATATCGCGTTTTCACTGTTCTTGACGCTTACAGCCCCTACCTTCATTTTTTCGGCAAAATGTTTTATTTTGCTGTTTCTATATGGTTATCCAGTTTATTCGCCGTTTGTTTAAGCAAAATAGTCATAATTTCAGAGAGCAGATGATTTGGTTGTATTTTGTTACCATGGGCCAGGGAGCATCAGGTGCTGCACCACCGACCCTCACTGGCCACCCTGGCCACACTGCTGCTCAGGCCGCAACACTACAGATTAGTTCAACTAGCGAATATCGCGTTTTCACTGTTCTTGACGCTTACAGCCCCTACCTTCATTTTTTCGACAAAATATTTTATTTTGCTGTTTCTGTATGGTTATCCGGTTTATAAGCCGTTTGTTTATGTAAAATAGTCATTATTTCAAGGAGCAGATGATTTTCCTTTTATATTGTTACCTTAGGCCAGGGAGCATCAGGTGCTGCACCACCGACCCGCACTGGCCACCCTGGCCACACTGCTGCTCAGGCCGCAATACTACAGATTAGTTCAACTAGCGAATATCGCGTTTTCACTGTTTTTGACGCTTACAGCCCCTACCTCCATTTTTTCGTCAAAATGTTTTATTTTGCTGTTTCTATATGGTTATCCTGTTTATTCGCCGTTTGTTTAAGTAAAATAGTCATAATTTCAAGGAGCAGATGATTTTCGTTTTATATTGTTACCTTGGGGCAGAGAGCATCAGGTGCTGCACCACCGACACGCACTGGCCGCCATGGCCACACTGCTGCTCAGGCCGCAACACTACAGATTAGTTCAACTAGCGAATATCGCGTTCTCACTGTTTTCACGCTCACAGCCCCTACCTTCATTTTCTCGTCAAAATGTTTTATTTTGCTGTTTCTATATGGTAATCCAGTTTATTCGCCGTTTGTTTAAGTAAAATAGTCATCATTTCAGAGAGCAGATGATTAGGTTGTATATAGTTACCATGGGCCAGGGAGCATCAGGTGCTGCACCACCGACCCGCACTGACCATCCTGGCCACACTGCTGCTCAGGCCGCAACACTACAGATTAGTTCAACTAGCGAATATCGCGATTTCACTGTTTTTGACGCTTACAGACCCTACATCCATTATTTCGTCAAAGTGTTTTATTTAGCTGTTTCTATATGATTATCCAGTATATTCGCCGTTTGTTTAAGTAAAATAGTCATAATTTCAAAGAACAGATGATATGGATGTATATAGTTACTATGGGCCAGGGAGCATCAGGTGCTCCACCACCGACCCCCATTGGCCACCATAGCCACACTGCTGCTCAGGCCGCAACACTACAGATTAGTTCAATTAGCGAATATCGCGTATTCACTGTTTTTGACTCTTACAGCCCCAACCTTCATTCTTTCATAAATGTTTTATTTTGCTGTTTCTATATTGTTATCCAGTATATTCGCCGTTTGTTTAAGTAAAATAGTCATAATTTCAGAGAGCAGATGATTTGGTTGTATATAGTTACCATGGGCCAGGGAGCATCAGGTGCTGCACCACCGACCCGCACTGGCCGTTTCTATATGGTTATCCAGTTGATTCGCCGTTTGTTTAAGTAAAATAGTCATAATTTCAGAGGGCAGATGATTTGGTTGTATATAGTTACCATGTGCCAGGGAGCATCAGGTGCTGCACCACCGACCCGCACTGGCCACCCTGGACACACTGCTGCTCAGGCCGCAACACTACAGATTAGTTCAACTAGCGAATATCGCGTTCTCACTGTTTTTGACGCTTACAGCCCCTACCTTCATTTTTTCGGCAAAATGTTTTATTTTGCTGTTTCTATATGGTTATCCGGTTTATTAGCCGTTTGTTTAAGTAAAAGAGTCATAATTTCAAGGAGCAGATGATTTTCGTTTTATATTGTTACCTTGTGCCAGGGAGCATCATGTGCTGCACCACCGACCAGCACTGGCCGCCCTGTTCACACTGCTGCTCAGGCCGCAACACTACAGATTAGTTCAACGAGCGAATATCGCGTTTTCACTGTTTTTGACGCTTACAGCCCATACCCCCATTTTTTCGTCAAAAAGTTTTTTTTTTTTGCTGTTTCTATATGGTTATCCAGTTTATTCGCCGTTTGTTTAAGTAAAATAGTCATAATTTCAGAGAGCCGATGATTTGATTGTATATAGTTACCATGGGCCAGGGAGCATCAGGTGCTGCTCCACCGACCAGCACTGGCCGCCCTGTTCACACTGCTGCTCAGGCCGCAACACTACAGATTAGTTCAACTAGCGAATATCGCGTTTTCACTGTTGTTGACGCTTACAGTCCCTACCTTCATTTTTTCGCCAAAATGTTTTATTTTTCTGTTTCTATATGGTTATCCGGTTTATAAGCCGTTTGTTTAAATAAAAAAGTCATAATTTCAAGGAACAGATGATTTTCGTTTTATATTGTTACCTCTTACCAGGGAGCATCATGTGCTTCACCACCGACCCGCACTGGCCGCCCTGGCCACACTGCTGCTCAGGCCGCAACACTACAGATTAGTTCAACTAGCGAATATCGCGTTTACACTGTTTTGACGCTCACAGCCCCTACCTTCGTTTTTTCGGCAAAATGTTTTATTTTGCTGTTTCTATATGGTTATCCGGTTTATAAGCCGTTTGTTTAAGTAAAATACTCATTACTGCAAGGAGCAGATGATTTTCGTTTTATATTCTTAACTTGTGCCAGGGAGCATCAAGTGCTGCACCACCGACCCGCACTGGCCACCCTGGCCACACTGCTGCTCAGGCCGCAACACTACAGATTAGTTCAACTAGCGAATATCGCGTTTTCACTGTTCTTGACGCTTACAGTCCCTACCTTCATTTTTTCGGCAAAATGTTTTATTTTGCTCTTTCTATATGGTTATCCGGTTTATAAGCCGTTTGTTTAAGTAAAATAGTCATAATTTCAAGGCGCAGATGTTTTTCGTTTTATATTGTTACCTTGGGCCAGGGAGCATCACGTGCTGCACCACCGACCCGCACTGGCCGCCATGGCCACACTGCTGCTCAGGCCGCAACATTACAGATTAGTTCAACTAGCGAATATCGCGTTCTCACTGTTTTGACTCTCACAGCCCCTAAATTCATTTTTTCGTCAAAATGTTTTATTTTGCTGTTTCTATATGGTAATCCAGTTTATTCGCCGTTTGTTTAAGTAAAATAGTCATAATTTCTGAGAGCAGATGATTTGGTTGTATATAGTTACCATGGGCCAGGGAGCATCAGGTGCTGCACCACCGACCCGCACTGGCCGTTTCTATATGGTTATCCAGTTGATTCGCCGTTTGTTTAAGTAAAATAGTCATAATTTCAGAGGGCAGATGATTTGGTTGTATATAGTTACCATGTGCCAGGGAGCATCAGGTGCTGCACCACCGACCCGCACTGGCCACCCTGGACACACTGCTGCTCAGGCCGCAACACTACAGATTAGTTCAACTAGCGAATATCGCGTTCTCACTGTTTTTGACGCTTACAGCCCCTACCTTCATTTTTTCGGCAAAATGTTTTATTTTGCTGTTTCTATATGGTTATCCGGTTTATTAGCCGTTTGTTTAAGTAAAAGAGTCATAATTTCAAGGAGCAGATGATTTTCGTTTTATATTGTTACCTTGTGCCAGGGAGCATCATGTGCTGCACCACCGAATAGCACTGGCCGCCCTGTTCACACTGCTGCTCAGGCCGCAACACTACAGATTAGTTCAACGAGCGAATATCGCGTTTTCACTGTTTTTGACGCTTACAGCCCATACCCCCATTTTTTCGTCAAAAAGTTTTTTTTTTTTTGCTGTTTCTATATGGTTATCCAGTTTATTCGCTGTTTGTTTAAGTAAAATAGTCATAATTTCAGAGAGCCGATGATTTGATTGTATATAGTTACCATGGGCCAGGGAGCATCAGGTGCTGCTCCACCGACCAGCACTGGCCGCCCTGTTCACACTGCTGCTCAGGCCGCAACACTACAGATTAGTTCAACTAGCGAATATCGCGTTTTCACTGTTGTTGACGCTTACAGTCCCTACCTTCATTTTTTCGCCAAAATGTTTTATTTTTCTGTTTCTATATGGTTATCCGGTTTATAAGCCGTTTGTTTAAATAAAAAAGTCATAATTTCAAGGAACAGATGATTTTCGTTTTATATTGTTACCTCTTACCAGGGAGCATCATGTGCTTCACCACCGACCCGCACTGGCCGCCCTGGCCACACTGCTGCTCAGGCCGCAACACTACAGATTAGTTCAACTAGCGAATATCGCGTTTACACTGTTTTGACGCTCACAGCCCCTACCTTCATTTTTTCGGCAAAATGTTTTATTTTGCTGTTTCTATATGGTTATCCGGTTTATAAGCTGTTTGTTTAAGTAAAATACTCATTACTGCAAGGAGCAGATGATTTTCGTTTTATATTCTTAACTTGTGCCAGGGAGCATCAAGTGCTGCACCACCGACCCGCACTGGCCACCCTGGCCACACTGCTGCTCAGGCCGCAACACTACAGATTAGTTCAACTAGCGAATATCGCGTTTTCACTGTTCTTGACGCTTACAGTCCCTACCTTCATTTTTTCGGCAAAATGTTTTATTTTGCTCTTTCTATATGGTTATCCGGTTTATAAGCCGTTTGTTTAAGTAAAATAGTCATAATTTCAAGGCGCAGATGTTTTTCGTTTTATATTGTTACCTTGGGCCAGGGAGCATCACGTGCTGCACCACCGACCCGCACTGGCCGCCATGGCCACACTGCTGCTCAGGCCGCAACATTACAGATTAGTTCAACTAGCGAATATCGCGTTCTCACTGTTTTGACTCTCACAGCCCCTAAATTCATTTTTTCGTCAAAATGTTTTATTTTGCTGTTTCTATATGGTAATCCAGTTTATTCGCCGTTTGTTTAAGTAAAATAGTCATAATTTCAGAGAGCAGATGATTTGGTTGTATATAGCTACCATGGGCAAGGGAGCATCAGGTGCTGCACCACCGACGCGCACTGGCCACCCTGGCCACACTGCTTCTCAGGCTGCAACACTACAGATTAGTTCAACGAGCGAATATCGCGTTGTCACTGTTCTTGACGCTTACAGCCCCTACGTTCATTTTTTCGGCAAAATGTTTTATTTTGCTGTTTCTATATGGTTATCCGGTTTATAAGCAGTTAGTTTAAGTAAAATACTCATTACTGCAAGGAGCAGATGATTTTCGTTTTATATTCTTAACTTGTGCCAGGGAGCATCAGGTGCTGCACCACCAACCCGCACTGGCCACACTGGCCACACTGCTGCTCAGGCCGCAACACTACAGATTAGTTCAACTAGCGAAAATCGCATGTTCACTGTTTTTGACGCTTACAGCCCCTACCTCCATTTTTTGGTCAATATGTTTTATTTTGCTGATTCTATATGGTTATCCAGTATATTCGCCGTTTGTTTAAGTAAAGTAGTCATAATTTCAGAGAGCAGATGATTTGGTTGTATATAGTTACCATGGGCCAGGGAGCATCAGGTGCTGCACCACCGACCCGCACTGGCCACCCTGGCCACACTGCTGCTCAGGCCGCAGCACTACAGATTAGTTCAACTAGCGAATAACGCGTTTTCACTGTTCTTGACGCTTACAGTCCCTACCTTCATTTTTTCGGCAAAATGTTTTATTTTTCTGTTTCTATATGGTTATCCGGTTTATAAGCCGTTTGTTTAAGTAAAAGAGTCATAATTTCAAGGAGCAGATGATTTTCGTTTTATATTGTTACCTCTTACCAGGGAGCATCATGTGCTGCACCATCGACCCGCACTGGCCACCCTGGCCACACTGCTGCTCAGGTCGCAACACAACAGATTAGTTCAAATAGCGAATATCGCGTTTTCACTGTTCTTGACGCTTACAGCCCCTACCTTCATTTTTTCGGCAAAATGTTTTATTTTGCTCTTTCTATATGGTTATCCAGTTTATTCGCCGTTTGTTTAAGTAAAATAGTCATATTTTCAGAGAGCAGATGATTTGGTTGTATTTTGTTACCATGGGCCAGGGAGCATCAGGTGCTGCACCACCGACCCGCACTGGCCACCCTGGCCACACTGCTGCTCAGGCCGCAACACTACAGATTAGTTCAACTAGCGAATATCGCGTTTTCACTGTTTTTGACGCTTACAGCCCCTACCTCCATTTTTTTCGTCAAAATGTTTTATTTTGCTGTTTCTATATGGTTATCCTGTTTATTCGCCGTTTGTTTAAGTAAAATAGTCATAATTTCAAGGCGCAGATGTTTTTCATTTTATATTGTTACCTTGGGCCAGGGAGCATCAGGTGCTGCACCACCGACCCGCACTGGCCACCCTGGCCACACTGCTGCTCAGGCCTCAACACTACAGATTAGTTCAACGAGCGAATATGGCGTTTTCACTGTTTTTGACGCTTACAGCCCCTACCTCCATTTTTTAGTCAAAATATTTAATTTTGCTGTTTCTATATGGTTATTCAGTTTATTCGCCTTTTGTTTAAGTAAAATAGTCATAATTTCAGAGAGCAGATGTTTTGGTTGTATATAGTTACCATGGGCCAGGGAGCATCAGGTGCTGCACCACCGACCCGCACTGGCCACCCTGGCCACACTGCTGCTCAGGCCGCAACACTACAGATTAGTTCAACTAGCGAATATCGCGTTTTCACTGTTCTTGACGCTTACAGCCCCTACCTTCATTTTTTCGGCAAAATGTTTTATTTTGCTGTTTCTGTATAGTTATCCGATTTATTAGCCGTTTGTTTAAGTAAAAGTGTCATAATTTCAAGGAGCAGATGATTTTCGTTTTATATTGTTACCTTGTGCCAGGGAGCATCATGTGCTGCACCACCGACCAGCACTGGCCGCCCTGTTCACACTGCTGCTCAGGCCGCAACACTACAGATTAGTTCAACGAGCGAATATCGCGTTTTCACTGTTTTTGACGCTTACAGCCCCTACCCCCATTTTTTCGTCAAAATGTTTTTTTTTTTTTTGCTGTTTCTATATGGTTATCCAGTTTATTCGCCGTTTGTTTAAGTAAAATAGTCATAATTTCAGAGAGCCGATGATTTGGTTGTATATAGTTACCATGGGCCAGGGAGCATCAGGTGCTGCTCCACCGACCAGCACTGGCCGCCCTGTTCACACTGCTGCTCAGGCCGCAACACTACAGATTAGTTCAACTAGCGAATATCGCGTTTTCACTGTTGTTGACGCTTACAGTCCCTACCTTCATTTTTTCGCCAAAATGTTTTATTTTTCTGTTTCTATATGGTTATCCGGTTTATAAGCCGTTTGTTCAAATAAAAGAGTCATAATTTCAAGGAACTGATGATTTTCGTATTATATTGTTACCTCTTACCAGGGAGCATCATGTGCTGCACCACCGACCCGCACTGGCCGCCCTGGCCACACTGCCGCTCAGGCCGCAACACTACAGATTAGTTCAACTAGCGAATATCGCGTTTACACTGTTTTGATGCTCACAGCCCCTACCTTCATTTTTTCGGCAAAATGTTTTATTTTGCTGTTTCTATATGGTTATCCGGTTTATAAGCCGTTTGTTTAAGTAAAATACTCATTACTGCAAGGAGCAGATGATTTTCGTTTTATATTCTTAACTTGTGCCAGGGAGCATCAGGTGCTGCACCACCGACCCGCACTGGCCACCCTGGCCACACTGCTGCTCAGGCCGCAACACTACAGATTAGTTCAACTAGCGAATATCGCGTTTTCACTGTTCTTGACGCTTACAGTCCCTACCTTCATTTTTTCGGCAAAATGTTTTATTTTGCTGTTTCTATATGGTTATCCGGTTTATAAGCCGTTTGTTTAAGTAAAATAGTCATAATTTCAAGGCGCAGATGTTTTTTCGTTTTATATTGTTACCTTGGGCCAGGGAGCATCAGGTGCTGCACCACCGACCCGCACTGGCCGCCATGGCCACACTGCTGCTCAGGCCGCAACACTACAGATTAGTTCAACTAGCGAATATCGCGTTCTCACTGTTTTGACTCTCACAGCCCCTAAATTCATTTTTTCGTCAAAATGTTTTATATTGCTGTTTCTATATGGTAATCCAGTTTATTCGCCATTTGTTTAAGTAAAATAGTCATAGTTTCAGATAGCAGATGATTTGGTTGTATATAGTTACCATGGGCCAGGGAGCATCAGGTGCTGCACCACCGACCCGCACTGGCCACCCTGGCCATACTGCTGCTCAGGCCGCAACACTACAGACTAGTTCAACTAGCGAATATCGCGTTTTCACTGTTCTTGACGCTTACAGCCCCTACCTTCATTTTTTCGGCAAAATGTTTTATTTTGCTGTTTCTATATGGTTATCCGGTTTATAAGCCGTTTGTTTAAGTAAAATAGTCATAATTTCAGAGAGCAGATAATTTGGTTGTATATAGTTACCATGGGCCAGGGAGCATCCGGTGCTGCACCACCGAACCGCACTGGCCACACTGGCCACACTGCTGCTCAGGCCGCAACACTACAGATTAGTTCAACTAGCGAATATCGCGTTTTCACTGTTCTTGACGCTTACAGCACCTACCTTCATTTTTTCGGCAAAATGTTTTATTTTGCTGTTTCTATATGGTTATCCGGTTTATAAGCCGTTTGTTTAATTAAAATAGTCATAATTTCAAGGAGCAGATGATTTTCGTTTTATATTGTTACCTTGGGCCAGGGAGCATCGGCTGCTGCACCACCGACCCGCACTGGCCGCCCTGGCCACACTGCTGCTCAGTTGGCAACACTATAGATTAGTTCAACTAGCGAATATCGCGTTTTCACTGTTTTGACGCCCGCAGCCCCTACCTTCATTTTTTCGTCAAAATGTTTTATTTTGCTGTTTCTATATGGTAAGCCAGTTTATTTGCCGTTTGTTTAAGTAAAATAGTCATAATTTCAGGGAGCAGATGATTTGGTTGTATATAGTTACCATGGGCCTGGGAGCATCAGGTGCTGCACCACCGACCCACACTGGCCACCCTGGCCACACTGCTGCTCAGGCCGCAACACTACAGATTAGTTCAACTAGAGAATCTCGCGTTTTCACTGATCTTGACGCTTACAGCCACTACCGTCATTTTTTCGGCAAAATGTTTTATTTTGCTGTTTCTATATGGTTATCCGGTTTATAAGCCGTTTGTTTAAGTAAAATAGTCATAATTTATAGGAGCAGATGATTTTCGTTTTATATTGTTACCTTGTGCCAGGGAGCATCAGGTGCTGCACCACCGACCCGCACTGGCCGCCCTGGCCACACTGCTGCTCAGGCCGCAACACTAATGATTAGTTCAACTAGCGAATATCGCGTTCTCACTGTTTTGACGCTCACAGCCCCTACCTTCATTTTTTCATCAAAATGTTTTATTTTGCTGTTTCTATATGGTAATCCAGTTGATTCGCCGTTTGTTTAAGTAAAATAGTCATAATTTCAGAGAGCAGATGATTTGGTTGTATATAGTTACCATGGGCCAGGGAGCATCAGGTGCTGCACCACCGACCCGCACTGTCCACCCTGGCCACACTGCTGCTCAGGCCGCAACACTAATGATAAGTTCAACTAGCGAATATCGCGTTTTCACTGTTCTTGACGCTTACAGCACCTACCTTCATTTTTTCTTCAAAATGTTTTATTTTGCTGTTTCTATATGGTTATCCGGTTTATAAGCTGTTTGTTTAAGTAAAATAGTCATAATTTCAAGGAGCAGATGATTTTCGTTTTATATTGTTACCTTGTGCCAGGGAGCATCAGGTGAGGCACCACCGACCCGCACTGGCCGCCCTGGCCACACTGCTGCTCAGGCCGCAACACTACAGATTAGTTCAACTAGCGAATATCGCGTTCTCACTGTTTTGACGCTCACAGCCCCTAAATTCATTTTTTCGTCAAAATGTTTTATTTTGCTTTCTCTATATGGTAATCCAGTTGATTCGCCGTTTGTTAAAGTAAAATAGTCATAATCTCAGAGAGCAGATGATTTGGTTGTATATAGTTACCATGGGCCAGGGAGCATCAGGTGCTGCACCACCGACCCGCACTGGCCACCCTGGCCACACTGCTGCTCAGGCCGCAACACTACAGATTAGTTCAACTAGCGAGTATCGCGTTTTCACTGTTCTTGACGCTTACGGCACCTACCTTCATTTTTTCGGCAAAATGATTTATTTTGCTGTATCTATATGGTTATCCGATTTATAAGACGTTTGTTTAAATAAAATAGTCATAATTTCAAAGAGCAGATGATTTTCGTTTTATATTGTTACCTTGGGCCAGGGAGCATCAGGTGCTGCACCACCGACCCGCACTGGCCGCCATGGCCACACTGCTGCTCAGCCTGCAACACTACAGATTAGTTCAACTAGCGAATATCGCGTTCTCACTGTTTTGACGCTCACAGCCCCTACCTTCATTTTTTCGTCAAAATGTTTTATTTTGCTGTTTCTATATGGTAATCCAGTTTATTCGCCGTTTGTTTAAGTAAAATAGTCATAATTTCAAAGAACAGATGATATGGTTGTATATAGTTACCATGGGCCAGGGAGCATCAGGTGCTCCACCACCGACCCCCATTGGTTACCATAGCCACACTGCTGCTCAGGCCGCAACACTACAGATTAGTTCAACTAGCGAATATCGCGTTTTCACTGTTTTTGACGCCTACAGCCCCAACCTTCATTCTTTTGTAAATGTTTTATTTTGATGTTTCTATATTGTTATCCAGTTTATTCGCCGTTTGTTTAAGTGAAATAGTCATAATTTCAGAGAGCAGATGATTTGGTTGTATATAGTTACCATGGGCCAGGGAGCATCAGGTGCTGCACCACCGACCCGCACTGGCTACCGTGGCCACACTGCTGCTCAGGCCGCAACACTACAGATTAGTTCAACTAGCGATTATCGCGTTTTCACTGTTTTTGACGCTTACAGCCCCTACCTTCATTTTTTCGGCAAAATGTTTTATTTTGCTGTTTCTATATGTTTATCCGGTTCATTCGCCGTTTGTTTAAGTAAAATAGTCATAATTTCAGTGAGCAGATGATTTGGTTGTATATAGTTACCATAGGCCAGGGTGCATCAGGTGCTGCACCACCAACCCGCACTGGCCACCCTGGCCACACTGCTGCTCAGGCCGCAACACTACAGGTTAGTTCAACTAGCGAATATCGCGTTTTCACTGTTTTTGACGCTTACAGCCCCTACCTTCATTTTTTCGGCAAAATGTTTTATTTTGCTGTTTCTATATGGTTATCCGGTTTATAAGACGTTTGTTTAAGTAAAATAGTCATAATTTCAGAGAGCAGATAATTTGGTTGTATATAGTTACCATGGGCCAGGGAGCATCAGGTGCTGCACCACCGAACCGCACTGGCCACCCTGGCCACACTGCTGCTCAGGCCGCAACACTACAGATTAGTTCAACTAGCGAATATCGCGTTCTCACTGTTCTTGACGCTTACAGCACCTACCTTCATTTTTTCGGCAAAATGTTTTATTTTGCTGTTTCTATATGGTTATCCGGTTTATAAGCCGTTTGTTTAAGTAAATTAGTCATAATTTCAAGGAGCAGATGATTTTCGTTTTATATTGTTACCTTGGGCCAGGGAGCATCGGGTGCTGCACCACCGACCCGCACTGGCCGCCCTGGCCACACTGCTGCTCAGGCCGCAACACTACAGATTAGTTCAACTAGCGAATATCGCGTTTTCACTGTTTTGACGCTCACAGCCCCTACCTTCATTTTTTCGTCAAAATGTTTTATTTTGCTGTTTCTATATGGTAAGCCAGTTTATTTCCCGTTTGTTTAAGTAAAATAATCATAATTTCAGAGAGCAGATGATTTGGTTGTATATAGTTACCATGGGCCAGGGAGCATCAGGTGCTGCACCACCGACCCGCACTGGCCACCCTGGCCACACTGCTGCTCAGGCCGCAACACTACAGATTAGTTCATCTAGCGAATATCGCGTTTTCACTGTTCTTGACGCTTACAGCCCCTACCTTCATTTTTTCTTCAAAATGTTTTATTTTGATGTTTCTATATGGTTATCCGGTTTATAAGCCGTTTGTTTAAGTAAAATAGTCATAATTTCAAGGAGCAGATGATTTTCGTTTTATATTGTTACCTTGTGCCAGGGAGCATCAGATGCTGAACCACCGACCCGCACTGGCCGCCCTGGCCACACTGCTGCTCAGGCCGCAAAACTAATGATTAGTTCAACTAGCGCATATCGCGCGTTCACTGTTCTTGATGCTTACAGCCCCTACTTTCATTTTTTTCGGCAAAATGTTTTATTTTGCTGTTTCTATATGGTTATCCAGTTCATAAGCCGTTTGTTTAAGTAAAATAGTCATAATTTCAAGGAGCAGATGATTTTCGCTTTATATTGTTACCTTGTGCCAGGGAGCATCAGGTGAGGCACCACCGACCCGCACTGGCCGCCCTGGCCACACTGCTGCTCAGGCCGCAACACTACAGATTAGTTCAACTAGCGAATATCGCGTTCTCACTGTTTTGACGCTCACAGCCCCTAAATTCATTTTTTCGTCAAAATGTTTTATTTTGCTTTCTCTATATGGTAATCCAGTTGATTCGCCGTTTGTTAAAGTAAAATAGTCATAATCTCAGAGAGCAGATGATTTGGTTGTATATAGTTACCATGGGCCAGGGAGCATCAGGTGCTGCACCACCGACCCGCACTGGCCACCCTGGCCACACTGCTGCTCAGGCCGCAACACTACAGATTAGTTCAACTAGCGAGTATCGCGTTTTCACTGTTCTTGACGCTTACGGCACCTACCTTCATTTTTTCGGCAAAATGATTTATTTTGCTGTATCTATATGGTTATCCGATTTATAAGACGTTTGTTTAAATAAAATAGTCATAATTTCAAAGAGCAGATGATTTTCGTTTTATATTGTTACCTTGGGCCAGGGAGCATCAGGTGCTGCACCACCGACCCGCACTGGCCGCCATGGCCACACTGCTGCTCAGCCTGCAACACTACAGATTAGTTCAACTAGCGAATATCGCGTTCTCACTGTTTTGACGCTCACAGCCCCTACCTTCATTTTTTCGTCAAAATGTTTTATTTTGCTGTTTCTATATGGTAATCCAGTTTATTCGCCGTTTGTTTAAGTAAAATAGTCATAATTTCAAAGAACAGATGATATGGTTGTATATAGTTACCATGGGCCAGGGAGCATCAGGTGCTCCACCACCGACCCCCATTGGTTACCATAGCCACACTGCTGCTCAGGCCGCAACACTACAGATTAGTTCAACTAGCGAATATCGCGTTTTCACTGTTTTTGACGCCTACAGCCCCAACCTTCATTCTTTCGTAAATGTTTTATTTTGATGTTTCTATATTGTTATCCAGTTTATTCGCCGTTTGTTTAAGTAAAATAGTCATAATTTCAGAGAGCAGATGATTTGGTTGTATATAGTTACCATGGGCCAGGGAGCATCAGGTGCTGCACCACCGACCCGCACTGGCTACCCTGGCCACACTGCTGCTCAGGCCGCAACACTACAGATTAGTTCAACTAGCGATTATCGCGTTTTCACTGTTTTTGACGCTTACAGCCCCTACCTTCATTTTTTCGGCAAAATGTTTTATTTTGCTGTTTCTATATGTTTATCCGGTTCATTCGCCGTTTGTTTAAGTAAAATAGTCATAATTTCAGAGAGCAGATGATTTGGTTGTATATAGTTACCATAGGCCAGGGTGCATCAGGTGCTGCACCACCAACCCGCACTGGCCACCCTGGCCACACTGCTGCTCAGGCCGCAACACTACAGGTTAGTTCAACTAGCGAATATCGCGTTTTCACTGTTTTTGACGCTTACAGCCCCTACCTTCATTTTTTCGGCAAAATGTTTTATTTTGCTGTTTCTATATGGTTATCCGGTTTATAAGACGTTTGTTTAAGTAAAATAGTCATAATTTCAGAGAGCAGATAATTTGGTTGTATATAGTTACCATGGGCCAGGGAGCATCAGGTGCTGCACCACCGAACCGCACTGGCCACCCTGGCCACACTGCTGCTCAGGCCGCAACACTACAGATTAGTTCAACTAGCGAATATCGCGTTCTCACTGTTCTTGACGCTTACAGCACCTACCTTCATTTTTTCGGCAAAATGTTTTATTTTGCTGTTTCTATATGGTTATCCGGTTTATAAGCCGTTTGTTTAAGTAAATTAGTCATAATTTCAAGGAGCAGATGATTTTCGTTTTATATTGTTACCTTGGGCCAGGGAGCATCGGGTGCTGCACCACCGACCCGCACTGGCCGCCCTGGCCACACTGCTGCTCAGGCCGCAACACTACAGATTAGTTCAACTAGCGAATATCGCGTTTTCACTGTTTTGACGCTCACAGCCCCTACCTTCATTTTTTCGTCAAAATGTTTTATTTTGCTGTTTCTATATGGTAAGCCAGTTTATTTCCCGTTTGTTTAAGTAAAATAATCATAATTTCAGAGAGCAGATGATTTGGTTGTATATAGTTACCATGGGCCAGGGAGCATCAGGTGCTGCACCACCGACCCGCACTGGCCACCCTGGCCACACTGCTGCTCAGGCCGCAACACTACAGATTAGTTCATCTAGCGAATATCGCGTTTTCACTGTTCTTGACGCTTACAGCCCCTACCTTCATTTTTTCTTCAAAATGTTTTATTTTGATGTTTCTATATGGTTATCCGGTTTATAAGCCGTTTGTTTAAGTAAAATAGTCATAATTTCAAGGAGCAGATGATTTTCGTTTTATATTGTTACCTTGTGCCAGGGAGCATCAGATGCTGAACCACCGACCCGCACTGGCCGCCCTGGCCACACTGCTGCTCAGGCCGCAAAACTAATGATTAGTTCAACTAGCGCATATCGCGCTTTCACTGTTCTTGATGCTTACAGCCCCTACTTTCATTTTTTTCGGCAAAATGTTTTATTTTGCTGTTTCTATATGGTTATCCAGTTCATAAGCCGTTTGTTTAAGTAAAATAGTCATAATTTCAAGGAGCAGATGATTTTCGTTTTATATTGTTACCTTGTGCCAGGGAGCATCAGGTGAGGCACCACCGACCCGCACTGGCCGCCCTGGCCACACTGCTGCTCAGGCCGCAACACTACACATTAGTTCAACTAGCGAATATCGCGTTCTCACTGTTTTGACGCTCACAGCCCCTAAATTCATTTTTTCGTCAAAATGTTTTATTTTGCTGTTTCTATATGGTAATCCAGTTGATTCGCCGTTTGTTTAAGTAAAATAGTCATAATTTCAGAGAGCAGATGATTTGGTTGTATATAGTTACCATGGGCCAGGGAGCATCAGGTGCTGCACCAGCGACCCGCACTGGCCACCCTGGCCACACTGCTGCTCAGGCCGCAACACTACAGATTAGTTCAACTAGCGAATATCGCGTATTCACTGTTCTTGACGCTTACAGTCCCTACCTTCATTTTTTCGGCAAAATGTTTTATTTTGCTGTATCTATATGGTTATCCGATTTATAAGCCGTTTGTTTAAGTAAAATAGTCATAATTTCAAGGAGCAGATGATTTTCGTTTTATATTGTTACCTTGGGCCAGGGAGCATCAGGTGCTGCACCACCGACCCGCACTGGCCGCCATGGCCACACTGCTGCTCAGGCCGCAACACTACAGATTAGTTCAACTAGCAAATATCGCGTTCTCACTGTTTTGATGCTCACAGCCCCTACCTTCATTTTTTCGTCAAAATGTTTTATTTTGCTGTTTCTATATGGTAATCCAGTTGATTCGCCGTTTGTTTAAGTAAAATAGTCATCATTTCAGAGAGCAGATGATTTGGTTGTATATAGTTACCATGGGCCAGGGAGCATCAGGTGCTGCACCAACGACCCGCACTGACTATCTTGGCCACACTGCTGCTCAGGCCGCAACACTACAGATTAGTTCAACTAGCGAATATCGCGATTTCACTGTTTTTGACGCTTACAGCCCCTACATCCATTTTTTCGTCAAAGTGTTTTATTTAGCTGTTTCTATATGATTATCCAGTTTATTCGCCATTTGTTTAAGTAAAATAGTCATAATTTCAAAGAACAGATGATATGGTTGTATATAGTTACCATGGGCCAGGGAGCATCAGGTGCTCCACCACCGACCCCCATTGGTTACCATAGCCACACTGCTGCTCAGGCCGCAACACTACAGATTAGTTCAACTAGCGAATATCGCGTTTTCACTGTTCTTGACGCTTACAGCATCTACCTTCATTTTTTTGGCAAAATGTTTTATTTTGCTGTTTCTATATGTTTATGCAGTTTTTTCGCCGTTTGTTTAAGTAAAAGAGTCATAATTTCAAAGAGCAGATGATTTTCGTTTTATATTGTTACCTTGTGACAGGGAGCATCATGTGCTGCACCACCGACCAGCACTGGCCGCCCTGTTCACACTGCTGCTCAGGCCGCAACACTACAGATTAGTTCAACGAGCAAATATCGCGTTTTCACTGTTCTTGACGCTTACAGCCCCTACCTCCATTTTTTTCGTCAAAATGTTTTATTTTGCTGTTTCTATATGGTTATCCGGTTTATAAGCCGTTTGTTTAAGTAAAATAGTCATAATTTCAGAGAGCAGATGATTTGGTTGTATATAGTTACCATGGGCCAGGGAGCATCAGGTGCTGCACCACCGACCCGCACTGACCACCCTGGCCACACTGCTGCTAAGGCCGCAACACTACAGATTAGTTTAACAAGCGAATATCGCGTTTTCACTGTTTTTGAAGCTTACAGCCCCTACCTTCATTTTTTCGTCAAAATGTTTTATTTTGCTGTTTCTATATGGTAAGCCAGTTTATTTGCCGTTTGTTTAAGTAAAATAATCATAATTTCAGAGAGCAGATGATTTGGTTGTATATAGTTACCATGGGCCAGGGAGCATCAGGTGCTGCACCACCGACCCGCACTGGCCACCCTGGCCACACTGCTGCTCAGGCCGCAACACTACAGATTAGTTCAACTAGCGAATATCGCGTTTTCACTGTTCTTGACACTTACAGTCCCTACCTTCATTTTTTCTTCAAAATGTTTTATTTTGCTGTTTCTATATGGTTATCCGGTTTATAAGCCGTTTGTTTAAGTAAAATAGTCATAATTTCAAGGAGCAGATGATTTTCGTTTTATATTGTTACCTTGTGCCAGGGAGCATCAGGTGCTGCACCACCGACCCGCACTGGCCGCCCTGGCCACACTGCTGCTCAGGCCGCAACACTAATGATTAGTTCAACTAGCGAATATCGCGCTTTCACTGTTCTTGACGCTTACAGCCCCTAAATTCATTTTTTCGTCAAAATGTTTTATTTTGCTGTTTTTATATGGTAATCCAGTTTATTCGCCGTTTGTTTAAGTAAAATAGTCATCATTTCAGAGAGCAGATGATTTGGTTGTATATAGTTACCATGGGCCAGGGAGCATCAGGTGCTGCACCACCGAACCCCACTGACTATCCTGGCCACACTGCTGCTCAGGCCGCAACACTACAGATTAGTTCAACTAGCGAATAACGCGATTTCACAGTTTTTGACGCTTACAGCCCCTACATCCATTTTTTCGTCAAAATGTTTTATTTAGCTGTTTCTATATGATTATCAAGTTCATTCGCCATTTGTTTAAGTAAAATAGTCATAATTTCAAGGAACAGATGATATGGTTGTATATAGTTACCATGGGCCAGGGAGCATCAGGTGCTCCACCACCGACCCCAATTGGTTACCATAGCCACACTGCTGCTCAGGCCGCAACACTACAGATTAGTTCAACTAGCGAATATCGCGTTTTCACTGTTTTTGACGCTTACAGCCCCAACCTTCATTCTTTCGTAAATGTTTTATTTTGATGTTTCTATGTTGTTATCCAGTATATTCGCCGTTTGTTTAAGTAAAATAGTCATAATTTCAGAGAGCAGATTATTTAGTTGTATATATTTACCATGGGCTATGGAGTATCAGGTGCTGCACCACCGACCCGCACTGGCCACCCTGGCCACACTGCTGCTCAGGCCGCAACACTACAGATTAGTTCAACTAGCGAATATCGCGTTTTCACTGTTCTTGACGCTTACAGTCCCTACCTTCATTTTTTCGGCAAAATGTTTTATTTTTCTGTTTCTATATGGTTATCCGGTTTATATGCCGTTTGTTTAAGTAAAAGAGTCATAATTTCAAGGAGCAGATGATTTTCGTTTTATATTGTTACCTCTTACCAGGGAGCATCATGTGCTGCACCATCGACCCGCACTGGCCACCCTAACCACACTGCTGCTCAGGCCGCAACACTACAGATTAGTTCAACTAGCGAATATCGCGTTTTCACTGTTCTTGACGCTTACAGCATCTACCTTCATTTTTTTGGCAAAATGTTTTATTTTGCTGTTTCTATATGGTTATGCAGTTTATTTGCCGTTTGTTTAAGTAAAAGAGTCATAATTTCAAAGAGCAGATGATTTTCGTTTTATATTGTTACCTTGTGCCAGGGAGCATCATGTGCTGCACCACCGACCAGCACTGGCCGCCCTGGCCACACTGCTGCTCAGGCCGCAACACTACAGATTAGTTCAACGAGCGAATATCGCGTTTTCACTGTTCTTGACGCTTACAGCCCCTACCTCCATATTTTCGTCAAAATGTTTTATTTTGCTGTTTCTATATGGTTATCCAGTTTATTCGCCGTTTGTTTAAGTAAAATAGTCATAATTTCAGAGAGCAGATGATTTGGTTGTATATAGTTACCATGGGCCAGGGAGCATCAGGTGCTGCACCACCGACCCGCACTGACCACCCTGGCCACACTGCTGCTCAGGCCGCAACACTACAGATTAGTTTAACTAGCGAATATCGCGTTTTCACTGTTTTTGACGCTTACAGCCCCTACCTCCATTTTTTCGTCAAAATGTTTTATTTAGCTGTTTCTATATGATTATCCAGTTTATTCACCGTTTGTTTAAGTAAAATAGTCATAATTTCAAGGAGCAGATGATTTTCGTTTTATATTGTTACCTTGTGCCAGGGAGCATCAGGTGAGGCACCACCGACCCGCACTGGCCGCCCTGGCCACACTGCTGCTCAGGCCGCAACACTACAGATTAGTTCAATTAGCGAATATCGCGTTCTCACTGTTTTGACGCTCACAGCCCCTAAATTCATTTTTTCGTCAAAATGTTTTATTTTGCTGTTTCTATATGGTAATCCAGTAGATTCGCCGTTTGTTTAAGTAAAATAGTCATAATTTCAGAGAGCAGATGATTTGGTTGTATATAGTTTCCATGGGCCAGGGAGCATCAGGTGCTGCACCACCGATCCGCACTGGCCACCCTGGCCACACTGCTGCTCAGGCCGCAACACTACAGATTAGTTCAACTAGCGAATATCGCGTTTTCACTGTTCTTGACGCTTACAGTCCCTACCTTCATTTTTTCGGCAAAATGTTTTATTTTGCTGTATCTATATGGTTATCCGATTTATAAGCCGTTTGTTTAAGTAAAATAGTCATAATTTCAAGGAGCAGATGATTTTCGTTTTACATTGTTACCTTGGGCCAGGGAGCATCAGGTGCTGCACCACCGATCCGCACTGGCCGCCATGGCCACACTGCTGCTCAGGCCGCAACACTACAGATTAGTTCAACTAGCGAATATCGCGTTCTCACTGTTTTGACGCTCACAGCCCCTACCTTCATTTTTTCGTCAAAATGTTTTATTTTGCTGTTTCTATATGGTAATCCAGTTTATTCGCCGTTTGTTTAAGTAAAATAGTCATCAGTTCAGAGAGCAGATGATTTGGTTGTATATAGTTACCATGGGCCAGGGAGCATCAGGTGCTGCACCACCGACCCGCACTGACTATCCTGGCCACACTGCTGCTCAGGCCGCAACACTACAGATTAGTTCAACTAGCGAATATCGCGATTTCACTGTTTTTGACGCTTACAGCCCCTACATCCATTTTTTCGTCAAAGTGTTTTATTTAGCTGTTTCTATATGATTATCCAGTTTATTCGCCATTTGTTTAAGTAAAATAGTCATAATTTCAAAGAACAGATGATATGGTTGTATATAGTTACCATGGGCCAGGGAGCATCAGGTGCTCCACCACCGACCCCCATTGGTTACCATAGCCACACTGCTGCTCAGGCCGCAACACTACAGATTAGTTCAACTAGCGAATATCGCGTTTTCACTGTTCTTGACGCTTACAGTCCCTACCTTCATTTTTTCGGCAAAATGTTTTATTTTTCTGTTTCTATATGGTTATCCGGTTTATATGCCATTTGTTTAAGTAAAAGAGTCATAATTTCAAGGAGCAGATGATTTTCGTTTTATATTGTTACCTCTTACCAGGGAGCATCATGTGCTGCACCATCGACCCGCACTGCCCACCCTAACCACACTGCTGCTCAGGCCGCAACACTACAGATTAGTTCAACTAGCGAATATCGCGTTTTCATTGTTCTTGACGCTTACAGCATCTACCTTCATTTTTTTTGGCAAAATGTTTTATTTTGCTGTTTCTATATGGTTATCCAGTTTATTCGCCGTTTGTTTAAGTAAAAGAGTCATAATTTCAAAGAGCAGATGATTTTCGTTTTATATTGTTACCTTGTGCCAGGGAGCATCATGTGCTGCACCACCGACCAGCACTGGCCGCCCTGTTCACACTGCTGCTCAGGCCGCAACACTACAGATTAGTTCAACGAGCGAATATCGCATTTTCACTGTTCTTGACGCTTACAGCCCCTACCTCCATTTTTCGTCAAAATGTTTTATTTTGCTGTTTCTATATGGTTATCCAGTTTATTCGCCGTTTGTTTAAGTAAAATAGTCATAATTACAAAGAGCAGATGATTTGGTTGTATATAGTTACCATGGGCCAGGGAGCATCAGGTGCTGCACCACCGACCCGCGCTGACCACCCTGGCCACACTGCTGCTCAGGCCGCAACACTACAGATTAGTTTAACTAGCGAATATCGCGTTTTCACTGTTTTTGACGCTTACAGCCCCTACCTCCATTTTTTCGTCAAAATGTTTTATTTAGCTTTTTCTATATGATTATCCAGTTTATTCGCCGTTTGTTTAAGTAAAATAGTCATAATTTTAAAGAGCAGTTGATATGGTTGTATATATTTACCATGGGCCAGTAGCATCAGGTGCTCCACCACCGACCCGCATTGGCTACCATGGCCACACTGCTGCTCAGGCCGCAACACTACAGATTAGTTCAACTAGCGGATATCGCGTTTTCACTGTTTTGACGCTCACAGCCCCTACCTTCATTTTTTCGTCAAAATGTTCTATTTTGCTGTTTCTATATGGTAATCCAGTTTACTCGCCGTTTGTTTAAGTAAAATAGTCATAATTTCAGATAGCAGATGATTTGGTTGTATATATTTACCATGGGCCAGGGAGAATCAGGTGCTCCACCACCGACCCCCATTGGTTACCATAGCCACACTGCTGCTCAGGCCGCAACACTACAGATTAGCTCAACGAGCGAATATCGCGTTTTCACTGTTTTGACGCTCACAGCCCCTACCTTCATTTTTTCGTCAAAATGTTTTATTTTGCTGTTTCTATATGGTAAGCCAGTTTATTTGCCGTTTGTTTAAGTAAAATAGTTATAATTTCAGAGAGCAGATGATTTGGTTGTATATAGTTACCATGGGCCAGGGAGCATCAGGTGCTGAACCATCGACCCGCACTGGCCACCCTGGCCACACTGCTGCTCAGGCCGCAACACTACAGATTAGTTCAACTAGAGAATCTCGCGTTTTCACTGTTCTTGACGCTTACAGCCCCTACCTTCATTTTTTCGGAAAAATGTTTTATTTTGCTGTTTCTATATGGTTATCCGGTTTATAAGCCGTTTGTTTAAGTAAAATAGTCATAATTTCAAGGAGCAGATGATTTTCGTTTTATATTGTTACCTTGTGCCAGGGAGCATCAAGTGCTGCACCACCGACCCGCACTTGCCGCCCTGGCCACACTGCTGCTCAGGCCGCAACACTAATGATAAGTTCAACTAGCGAATATCGCGTTTTCACTGTTCTTGACGCTTACAGCCCCTACCTTCATTTTTTCTTCAAAATGTTTTATTTTGCTGTTTCTATATGGTTATCTGGTTTATAAGCCGTTTGTTTAAGTAAAATAGTCATAATTTCAAGGAGCAGATGATTTTCGTTTTATATTGTTACCTTGTGCCAGGGAGCATCAGGTGCTGCACCACCGACCCGCACTGGCCGCCCTGGCCACACTGCTGCTCAGGCCGCAACACTAATGATTAGTTCAACTACCGAATATCGCGCTTTCACTGTTCTTGACGCTTACAGCCCCTACTTTCATCTTTTTCCGCAAAATGTTTTATTTTGTTGTTTCTATATGGGTATCCAGTTCATAAGCCGTTTGCTTAAGTAAAATAGTCATAATTTCAAGGAGCAGATGATTTTCGTTTTATATTGTTACCTTGTGCCAGGGAGCATCAGGTGAGGCACCACCGACGCGCACTGGCCGCCCTGGCCACACTGCTGCTCAGGCCGCAACACTACAGATTAGTTCAAGTAGCGAATATCGCGTTCTTACTGTTTTGACGCTCACAGCCCCTAAATTCATTTTTTCGTCAAAATGTTTTATTTTTCTATTTCTATATGGTAATCCAGTTGATTCGCCGTTTGTTTAAGTAAAATAGTCATAATTTCAGAGACCAGATGATTTGGTTGTATATAGTTACCATGGGCCAGGGAGCATCAGGTGCTGCACCACCGACCCGCACTGGCCACCCTGGCCACACTGCTGCTCAGGCCGCAACACTACAGATTAGTTCAACTAGCGAATATCGCGTTTTCACTCTTCTTGATGCTTACAGTCCCTACCTTCATTTTTTCGGCAAAATGTTTTATTTTGCTGTTTCTATATGGTTATCCGATTTATAAGCCGTTTGTTTAAGTAAAATAGTCATAATTTCAAGGAGCAGATGATTTTCGTTTTATATTGTTACCTTGGGCCAGGGAGCATCAGGTGCTGAACCACCAAACCGCACTGGCCGCCATGGCCACACTGCTGCTCAGGCCGCAACACTACAGATTAGTTCAACTAGCGAATATCGCGTTCTCACTGTTTTGACTCTTACAGCCCCTACCTTCATTTTTTCGTCAAAATGTTTTATTTTGCTGTTTCTATATGGTAATCCAGTTTATTCGCCATTTGTTTAAGTAAAATAGTCATCATTTCAGAGAGCAGATGATTTGGTTGTATATAGTTACCATGGGCCAGGGAGCATCAGGTGCTGCACCACCGACCCCCATTGGCCACCATAGCCACACTGCTGCTCAGGCCGCAACACTACAGATTAGTTCAACTAGCGAATATCGCGTTTTCACTGTTTTGACGCTTACAGCCCCAACCTTCATTCTTTCGTAAATGTTTTATTTTGCTGTTTCTATATTGTTATCCAGTATATTCGCCGTTTGTTTAAGTAAAATAGTCATAATTTCAGAGAGCAGATGATTTGGTTGTATATAGTTACCATGGGCCAGGGAGCATCAGGTGCTGCACCACCGACCCGCACTGGCCACCCTGGCCACACTGCTGCTCAGGCCGCAACACTACAGATTAGTTCAACTAGCGAATATCGCGTTTTCACTGTTTTTGAGGCTTACAGCTCCTACCTCCATTTTTTCGTCAAAATGTTTTATTTTGCTGTTTCTATATGGTTATCCAGTTGATTCGCTGTTTGTTTAAGTAAAATAGTCATAATTTCAGAGAGCAGATCATTTGGTTGTATATAGTTACCATGGGCCAGGGTGAATCAGGTGCTGCACCACCGACCCGCACTGGCCGCCCTGGCCACACTGCTGATCAGGCCGCAACACTACAGATTAGTTCAACTAGCGAATATCGCGTTTTCACTGTTTTGACGCTCACAGCCCCTACCTTCATTTTTTGGTCAAAATGTTTTATTTTTCTATTTCTATATGGTAATCCAGTTTATTCGCCGTTTGTTTAAGTAACATAGTCATAATTTAAGAGAGCAGATGATTTGGTTGTATATAGTTACCTCGGGCCAGGGAGCATCAGGTGCTGCACCACCGACCCGCACTGGCCACCCTGGCCACACTGCTTCTCAGGCCGCAACACTACAGATTAGTTCAACTAGCGAATATCGCGTTTTCACTGTTCTTGACGCCTACAGCCCCTACCTTCATTTTTTCGGCAAAATGTTTTATTTTGCTGTTTCTATATGGTTATCCGGTTTATAAGCCGTTTGTTTTAGTAAAATACTCATAACTGCAAGGAACAGATGATTTTCGTTTTATATTCTTAACTTGTGCCAGGGAGCATCAGGTGCTGCACCACCGACCCGCACTGGCCACCCTGGCCACACTGCTGCTCAGGCCGCAACACTACAGATTAGTTCAACTAGCGAATATCGCGTTTTCACTGTTCTTGACGCTTACAGTCCCTACCTTCATTTTTTCGGCAAAATGTTTTATTTTGCTGTTTCTATATGGTTATCCGGTTTATAAGCCGTTTGTTTAAGTAAAATAGTCATAATTTCAAGGCGCAGATGTTTTTCGTTTTATATTGTTACCTTGGGCCAGGGAGCATCAGGTGCTGCACCACCGATCCGCACTGGCCGCCATGGCCACACTGCTGCTCAGGCCGCAACACTACAGATTAGTTCAACTAGCGAATATCGCGTTCTCACTGTTTTCACGCTCACAGCCCCTACCTTCATTTTTTCGTCAAAATGTTTTATTTTGCTGTTTCTATATGGTAATCCAGTTTATTCGCCGTTTGTTTAAGTAAAATAGTCATCATTTCAGAGAGCAGATGATTTGGTTGTATATAGTTACCATGGGCCAGGGAGCATCAGGTGCTGCACCACCGACCCGCACTGGCCACCCTGGCCACACTGCTGCTCAGGCCGCGACACTACAGATTAGTTCAACTAGCGAATATCGCGTTTTCACTGTTCTTGACGCTTACAGCTCCTTACTTCATTTTTTCGGCAAAATATTTTATTTTGCTGTTTCTGTATGGTTATCCGGTTTATAAGCTGTTTGTTTAAGTAAAATAGTCATAATTTCAAGGAGCAGATGATTTTCGTTTTATATTGTTACCTTGGACCAGGGAGCATCAGGTGCTGCACCACCGACCCGCACTGGCCACCCTGGCCACACTGCTGCTCAGGCCGCAACACTACAGATTAGTTCAACTAGCGAATATCGCGTTTTCACTGTTTTGACGCTCACAGCCCCTACCTTAATTTTTTCGTCAAAATGTTTTATTTTGCTGTTTCTATATGGTAATCCAGTTTATTCGCCGTTTGTTTAAGTAAAATAGTTATAATTTCAGAGAGCAGATGATTTGGTTGTATATAGTTACCATGGGCCAGGGAGCATCAGGTGCTGGACCACCGACCCGCACTGGCCACCCTGGCCACACTGCTGCTCAGGCCGCAACACTACAGATTAGTTCAACTAGCGAATATCGCGTTTTCACTGTTCTTGACGCTTACAGCCCCTTACTTCATTTTTTCGGCAAAATATTTTATTTTGCTGTTTCTGTATGGTTATCCGGTTTATAAGCCGTTTGTTTAAGTAAAATAGTCATAATTTCAAGGAGCAGATGATTTTCGTTTTATATTGTTACCTTGGGCCAGGGAGCATCAGGTGCTGCACCACCGACCCGCACTGGCCACCCTGGCCACACTGCTGCTCAGGCCGCAACACTACAGATTAGTTCAACTAGCGAATATCGCGTTTTCACTGTTTTTGAGGCTTACAGCCCCTACCTCCATTTTTTCGTCAAAATGTTTTATTTTGCTGTTTGTATATGGTAATCCGGTTTATTCGCCGTTTTTTAAGTAAAATAGTCATAATTTCAGAGAGCAGATGATTTGGTTGTATATAGTTACCATGGGCCAGGGTGCATCAGGTGCTGCACCACCGACCCGCACTGGCCACCCTGGCCACACTGCTGCTCAGGCCGCAACACTACAGATTAGATCAACTAGCGAAATCGCGTTTTCACTGTTCTTGACGCTTACAGCCCCTACTTTCATTTATTCGGCCTAATGTTTTATTTTGCTGTTTCTATATGGTAATCCGGTTTATAAGCCGTTCGTTTAAGTAAAATAGTCATAATTTCAAGGAGCAGAAGATTTTCGTTTTATATTTTTACATTGTGCCAGGGAGCATCAGGTGCTGCACCACCGACCCGCACTGGCCGCCCTGGCCACACTGCTGCTCAGGCCGCAACTCTAATGATTAGTTCAACTAGCGAATATCGCTTTTTCACTGTTTTGACGCTCGCAGCCCCTACCTTCTTTTTTTCGACAAAATGTTTTATTTTGCTATTTCTATATGGTAATGCAGTTGATTCGCCGTTTGTTTAAGTAAAATAGTCATAATTTCAGAGAGCAGATGATTTGGTTGTATATAGTTACCATGGGCCAGGGAGCATCAGGTGCTGCACCACCGACCCGCACTGGCCACCCTGGCCACACTGCTGCTCAGGCCGCGACACTACAGATTAGTTCAACTAGCGAATATCGCGTTTTCACTGTTCTTGACGCTTACAGCTCCTTACTTCATTTTTTCGGCAAAATATTTTATTTTGCTGTTTCTGTATGGTTATCCGGTTTATAAGCTGTTTGATAAAGTAAAATAGTCATAATTTCAAGGAGCAGATGATTTTCGTTTTATATTGTTACCTTGGACCAGGGAGCATCAGGTGCTGCACCACCGACCCGCACTGGGCACCCTGGCCACACTGCTGCTCAGGCCGCAACACTACAGATTAGTTCAACTAGCGAATATCGCGTTTTCACTGTTTTTGAGGCTTACAGCCCCTACCTCCATTTTTTCGTCAAAATGTTTTATTTTGCTGTTTGTATATGGTAATCCGGTTTATTCGCCGTTTTTTAAGTAAAATAGTCATAATTTCAGAGAGCAGATGATTTGGTTGTATATAGTTACCATGGGCCAGGGTGCATCAGGTGCTGCACCACCGACCCGCACTGGCCACCCTGGCCACACTGCTGCTCAGGCCGCAACACTACAGATTAGATCAACTAGCGAAATCGCGTTTTCACTGTTCTTGACGCTTACAGCCCCTACTTTCATTTATTCGGCCTAATGTTTTATTTTGCTGTTTCTATATGGTAATCCGGTTTATAAGCCGTTTGTTTAAGTAAAATAGTCATAATTTCAAGGAGCAGATGATTTTCGTTTTATATTTTTACATTGTGCCAGGGAGCATCAGGTGCTGCACCACCGACCCGCACTGGCCGCCCTGGCCACACTGCTGCTCAGGCCGCAACGCTAATGATTAGTTCAACTAGCGAATATCGCTTTTTCACTGTTTTGACGCTCACAGCCCCTACCTTCATTTTTTCGACAAAATGTTTTATTTTGCTATTTCTATATGGTAATGCAGTTGATTCGCCGTTTGTTTAAGTAAAATAGTCATAATTTCAGAGAGCAGATGATTTGGTTGTATATAGTTACCATGGGCCAGGGAGCATCAGGTACTGCACCACCGACCCGCACTCTCCACCCTGGCCACACTGCTGCTCAGGCCGCAACACTACAGATTAGTTCAACTAGCGAATGTCGCGTTTTCACTGTTTTTGACGCTTACAGCCACTACCTTCATTTTTTTGGCAAAATGTTTTATTTTGCTGTTTCTATATGGTTATCCGGTTTATAAGCCGTTTGTTTAAGTAAATTGTCATAATTTCAAGGAGCAGATGATTTTCGTTTTATATTGTTACCTTGGGCCAGGGAGCATCAGGCGCTGCACCACCGACCCGCACTGGCCGCCCTGGCCACACTGCTGCTCAGGCGCAACACTACAGATTAGTTCAACTAGCGAATATCGCGTTTTCACTGTTTTTGACGCTTACAGCCCCTACCTTCATTTTTTCGGCAAAATGTTTTATTTTGCTGTTTCTATTTGTTTATCCGGTTCATTCGCCGTTTGTTTAAGTAAAATAGTCATAATTTCAGAGAGCAGATGATTTGGTTGTATATAGTTACCATGGGCCAGGGTGCATCAGGTGCTTCACCACCAACCCGCACTGGCCACCCTGGCCACACTGCTGCTCAGGCCGCAACACTACAGGTTAGTTCAACTAGCGAATATCGCGTTTTCACTGTTTTTGACGCTTACAGCCCCTACCTTCATTTTTCGTCAAAATGTTTTATTTTGCTGTTTCTATATGGTAATCCAGTTGATTCGCCGTTTGTTTAAGTAAAATAGTCATAATTTCAGAGAGCAGATGATTTGGTTGTATATAGTTACCATGGGCCAGAGAGCATCAGGTGCTGCACCACCGACCCGCACTGGCCGCCATGGCCACACTGCTACTCAGGCCGCAACACTACAGATTAGTCCAACTAGCGAATATTGCGTTTTCACTTTTTTGACGCTCACAGCCCCAACCTAATTTTTTCGGCAAAATGTTTTATTTTGCTGTTTCCATATGTTTATCCGGTTTATAAGCCGTCTGTTTTAGTAAAATAGTCATAATTTCAAGGAGCAGATGATTTTTGTTTTATGTTGTTACCATGGGCCAGGGAGCATCAGGTGTTGCACCACCGAACCGCACTGGCCACCCTGGCCACACTGCTGCTCAGGGCGCAACACTACAGATTAGTTCAACTAGCGAATATCGCGTTTTCACTGTTTTTGAGGCTTACAGCTCCTACCTCCATTTTTTCGTCAAAATGTTTTATTTTGCTGTTTCTATATGGTTATCCAGTTGATTCGCCGTTTGTTTAAGTAAAATAGTCATAATTTCAGAGAGCAGATCATTTGGTTGTATATAGTTACCATGGGCCAGGGTGAATCAGGTGCTGCACCACCGACCCGCACTGGCCGCCCTGGCCACACTGCTGATCAGGCCGCAACACTACAGATTAGTTCAACTAGCGAATATCGCGTTTTCACTGTTTTGACGCTTACAGCCCCTACCTTCATTTTTTGGTCAAAATGTTTTATTTTTCTATTTCTATATGGTAATCCAGTTTATTCGCCGTTTGTTTAAGTAACATAGTCATAATTTCAGAGAGCAGATGATTTGGTTGTATATAGTTACCTCGGGCCAGGGAGCATCAGGTGCTGCACCACCGACCCGCACTGGCCACCCTGGCCACACTGCTTCTCAGGCCGCAACACTACAGATTAGTTCAACTAGCGAATATCGCGTTTTCACTGTTCTTGACGCCTACAGCCCCTACCTTCATTTTTTCGGCAAAATGTTTTATTTTGCTGTTTCTATATGGTTATCCGGTTTATAAGCCCTCTGTTTTAGTAAAATACTCATTACTGCAAGGAACAGATGATTTTCGTTTTATATTCTTAACTTGTGCCAGGGAGCATCAGGTGCTGCACCACCGACCCGCACTGGCCACCCTGGCCACACTGCTGCTCAGGCCGCAACACTACAGATTAGTTCAACTAGCGAATATCGCGTTTTCACTGTTCTTGACGCTTACAGCCCCTTACTTCATTTTTTCGGCAAAATATTTTATTTTGCTGTTTCTGTATGGTTATCTGGTTTATAAGCCGTTTGTTTAAGTAAAATAGTCATAATTTCAAGGAGCAGATGATTTTCGTTTTATATTGTTACCTTGGGCCAGGGAGCATCAGGTGCTGCACCACCGACCCGCACTGGCCACCCTGGCCACACTGCTGCTCAGGCCGCAACACTACAGATTAGTTCAACTAGCGAATATCGCGTTTTCACTGTTTTTGAGGCTTACAGCCCCTACCTCCATTTTTTCGTCAAAATGTTTTATTTTGCTGTTTGTATATGGTAATCCGGTTTATTCGCCGTTTTTTAAGTAAAATAGTCATAATTTCAGAGAGCAGATGATTTGGTTGTATATAGTTACCATGGGCCAGGGTGCATCAGGTGCTGCACCACCGACCCGCACTGGCCACCCTGGCCACACTGCTGCTCAGGCCGCAACACTACAGATTAGATCAACTAGCGAAATCGCGTTTTCACTGTTCTTGACGCTTACAGCCCCTACTTTCATTTATTCGGCCTAATGTTTTATTTTGCTGTTTCTATATGGTAATCCGGTTTATAAGCCGTTTGTTTAAGTAAAATAGTCATAATTTCAAGGAGCAGATGATTTTCGTTTTATATTTTTACATTGTGCCAGGGAGCATCAGGTGCTGCACCACCGACCCGCACTGGCCGCCCTGGCCACACTGCTGCTCAGGCCGCAACGCTAATGATTAGTTCAACTAGCGAATATCGCTTTTTCACTGTTTTGACGCTCACAGCCCCTACCTTCATTTTTTCGACAAAATGTTTTATTTTGCTATTTCTATATGGTAATGCAGTTGATTCGCCGTTTGTTTAAGTAAAATAGTCATAATTTCAGAGAGCAGATGATTTGGTTGTATATAGTTACCATGGGCCAGGGAGCATCAGGTACTGCACCACCGACCCGCACTCTCCACCCTGGCCACACTGCTGCTCAGGCCGCAACACTACAGATTAGTTCAACTAGCGAATATCGCGTTTTCACTGTTCTTGACGCTTACAGCCCCTACCTTCATTTTTCGGCAAAATGTTTTATTTTGCTGTTTCTATATGGTAATCAAGTTTATTCGCCGTTTGTTTAAGTAAAATACTCATAATTTCAGAGAGCAGATGATTTGGTTGTATATAGTTACCATGGGCCAGGGTGCATCAGGTGCTGCACCACCAACCCGCACTGGCGACCCTGGCCACACTGCTGCTCAGGCCGCAACACTACAGATTAGTTCAACTAGCGAATGTCGCGTTTTCACTGTTTTTGACGCTTACAGCCACTACCTTCATTTTTTTGGCAAAATGTTTTATTTTGCTGTTTCTATATGGTTATCCGGTTTATAAGCCGTTTGTTTAAGTAAATAGTCATAATTTCAAGGAGCAGATGATTTTCGTTTTATAATGTTACCTTGGGCCAGGGAGCATCAGGCGCTGCACCACCGACCCGCACTGGCCGCCCTGGCCACACTGCTGCTCAGGCGCAACACTACAGATTAGTTCAACTAGCGAATATCGCGTTTTCACTGTTTTTGACGCTTACAGCCCCTACCTTCATTTTTTCGGCAAAATGTTTTATTTTGCTGTTTCTATATGTTTATCCGGTTCATTCGCCGTTTGTTTAAGTAAAATAGTCATAATTTCAGAGAGCAGATGATTTGGTTGTATATAGTTACCATGGGCCAGGGTGCATCAGGTGCTGCACCACCAACCCGCACTGGCCACCCTGGCCACACTGCTGCTCAGGCCGCAACACTACAGGTTAGTTCAACTAGCGAATATCGCGTTTTCACTGTTTTTGACGCTTACAGCCCCTACCTTCATTTTTCGTCAAAATGTTTTATTTTGCTGTTTCTATATGGTAATCCAGTTGATTCGCCGTTTGTTTAAGTAAAATAGTCATAATTTCAGAGAGCAGATGATTTGGTTGTATATAGTTACCATGGGCCAGAGAGCATCAGGTGCTGCACCACCGACCCGCACTGGCCGCCCTGGCCACACTGCTACTCAGGCCGCAACACTACAGATTAGTCCAACTAGCGAATATTGCGTTTTCACTTTTTTGACTCTCACAGCCCCAACCTAATTTTTTCGGCAAAATGTTTTATTTTGCTGTTTCCATATGTTTATCCGGTTTATAAGCCGTTTGTTTTAGTAAAATAGTCATAATTTCAAGGAGCAGATGATTTTCGTTTTATATTGTTACCTTGGACCAGGGAGCATCAGGTGCTGCACCACCGACCCGCACTGGCCACCCTGGCCACACTGCTGCTCAGGCCGCAACACTACAGATTAGTTCAACTAGCGAATATCGCGTTTTCACTGTTTTGACGCTCACAGCCCCTACCTTCATTTTTTCGTCAAAATGTTTTATTTTGCTGTTTCTATATGGTAATCCAGTTTATTCGCCGTTTGTTTAAGTAAAATAGTCATAATTTCAGAGAGCAGATGATTTGGTTGTATATAGTTACCATGGGCCAGGGAGCATCAGGTGCTGGACCACCGAGCCGCACTGGCCACCCTGGCCACACTGCTGCTCAGGCCGCAACACTACAGATTAGTTCAACTAGCGAATATCGCGTTTTCACTGTTCTTGACGCTTACAGCCCCTTACTTCATTTTTTCGGCAAAATATTTTATTTTGCTGTTTCTGTATGGTTATCCGGTTTATAAGCCGTTTGTTTAAGTAAAATAGTCATAATTTTCAAGGAGCAGATGATTTTCGTTTTATATTGTTACCTTGGGCCAGGGAGCATCAGGTGCTGCACCACCGACCCGCACTGGCCACCCTGGCCACACTGCTGCTCAGGCCGCAACACTACAGATTAGTTCAACTAGCGAATATCGCGTTTTCACTGTTTTGACGCTCACAGCCCCTACCTTCATTTTTTCGTCAAAATGTTTTATTTTGCTGTTTCTATATGGTAATCCAGTTTATTCGCCGTTTTTTTAAGTAAAATAGTCATAATTTCAGAGAGCAGATGATTTGGTTGTATATAGTTACCATGGGCCAGGGAGCATCAGGTGCTGGACCACCGAGCCGCACTGGCCACCCTGGCCACACTGCTGCTCAGGCCGCAACACTACAGATTAGTTCAACTAGCGAATATCGCGTTTTCACTGTTCTTGACGCTTACAGCCCCTTACTTCATTTTTTCGGCAAAATATTTTATTTTGCTGTTTCTGTATGGTTATCCGGTTTATAAGCCGTTTGTTTAAGTAAAATAGTCATAATTAGAAGGAGCAGATGATTTTCGTTTTATATTGTTACCTTGGGCCAGGGAGCATCAGGTGCTGCACCACCGACCCGCACTGGCCACCCTGGCCACACTGCTGCTCAGGCCGCAACACTACAGATTAGTTCAACTAGCGAATATCGCGTTTTCACTGTTTTTGAGGCTTACAGCCCCTACCTCCATTTTTTCGTCAAAATATTTTATTTTGCTGTTTGTATATGGTAATCCGGTTTATTCGCCGTTTTTTAAGTAAAATAGTCATAATTTCAGAGAGCAGATGATTTGGTTGTATATAGTTACCATGGGCCAGGGTGCATCAGGTGCTGCACCACCGACCCGCACTGGCCACCCTGGCCACACTGCTGCTCAGGCCGCAACACTACAGATTAGATCAACTAGCGAAATCGCGTTTTCACTGTTCTTGACGCTTACAGCCCCTACTTTCATTTATTCGGCCTAATGTTTTATTTTGCTGTTTCTATATGGTAATCCGGTTTATAAGCCGTTTGTTTAAGTAAAATAGTCATAATTTCAAGGAGCAGATGATTTTCGTTTTATATTTTTACATTGTGCCAGGGAGCATCAGGTGCTGCACCACCGACCCGCACTGGCCGCCCTGGCCACACTGCTGCTCAGGCCGCAACGCTAATGATTAGTTCAACTAGCGAATATCGCGTTTTCACTGTTTTTGAGGCTCACAGCCCCTACCTTCATTTTTTCGACAAAATGTTTTATTTTGCTATTTCTATATGGTAATGCAGTTGATTCGCCGTTTGTTTAAGTAAAATAGTCATAATTTCAGAGAGCAGATGATTTGGTTGTATATAGTTACCATGGGCCAGGGAGCATCAGGTACTGCACCACCGACCCGCACTCTCCACCCTGGCCACACTGCTGCTCAGGCCGCAACACTACAGATTAGTTCAACTAGCGAATGTCGCGTTTTCACTGTTTTTGATGCTTACAGCCACTACCTTCATTTTTTTGGCAAAATGTTTTATTTTGCTGTTTCTATATGGTTATCCGGTTTATAAGCCGTTTGTTTAAGTAAATAGTCATAATTTCAAGGAGCAGATGATTTTCGTTTTATATTGTTACCTTGGGCCAGGGAGCATCAGGCGCTGCAACACCGACCCGCACTGGCCGCCCTGGCCACACTGCTGCTCAGGCGCAACACTACAGGTTAGTTCAACTAGCGAATATCGCGTTTTCACTGTTTTTGAGGCTTACAGCCCCTACCTCCATTTTTTCGTCAAAATATTTTATTTTGCTGTTTGTATATGGTAATCCGGTTTATTCGCCGTTTTTTAAGTAAAATAGTCATAATTTCAGAGAGCAGATGATTTGGTTGTATATAGTTACCATGGGCCAGGGTGCATCAGGTGCTGCACCACCAACCCGCACTGGCCACCCTGGCCACACTGCTGCTCAGGCCGCAACACTACAGATTAGTTCAACTAGCGAATATCGCGTTTTCACTGTTTTTGAGGCTTACAGCCCCTACCTCCATTTTTTCGTCAAAATATTTTATTTTGCTGTTTGTATATGGTAATCCGGTTTATTCGCCGTTTTTTAAGTAAAATAGTCATAATTTCAGAGAGCAGATGATTTGGTTGTATATAGTTACCATGGGCCAGGGTGCATCAGGTGCTGCACCACCAACCCGCACTGGCCACCCTGGCCACACTGCTGCTCAGGCCGCAACACTACAGGTTAGTTCAACTAGCGAATATCGCGTTTTCACTGTTTTTGACGCTTACAGCCCCTACCTTCATTTTTCGTCAAAATGTTTTATTTTGCTGTTTCTATATGGTAATCCAGTTGATTCGCCGTTTGTTTAAGTAAAATAGTCATAATTTCAGAGAGCAGATGATTTGGTTGTATATAGTTACCATGGCCCAGAGAGCATCAGGTGCTGCACCACCGACCCGCACTGGCCGCCCTGGCCACACTGCTACTCAGGCCGCAACACTACAGATTAGTCCAACTAGCGAATATTGCGTTTTCACTTTTTTGACGCTCACAGCCCCAACCTAATTTTTTCGGCAAAATGTTTTATTTTGCTGTTTCCATATGTTTATCCGGTTTATAAGCCGTTTGTTTTAGTAAAATAGTCATAATTTCAAGGAGCAGATGATTTTTGTTTTATGTTGTTACCATGGGCCAGGGAGCATCAGGTGTTGCACCACCGAACCGCACTGGCCACCCTGGCCACACTGCTGCTCAGGGCGCAACACTACAGATTAGTTCAACTAGCGAATATCGCGTTTTCACTGTTTTTGACGCTTACAGCCCCCACCTTCATTTTTTCGGCAAAATGTTTTATTTTGCTGTTTCTATATGGTTATCCGGTTTATTCGCCGTTTGTTTAAGTAAAATAGTCATAATTTCAAGGAGCAGATGATTTTCGTTTTATATTGTTACCTTGGACCAGGGAGCATCAGGTGCTGCACCACCGACCCGCACTGGCCACCCTGGCCACACTGCTGCTCAGGCCGCAACACTACAGATTAGTTCAACTAGCGAATATCGCGTTTTCACTGTTTTGACGCTCACAGCCCCTACCTTCATTTTTTCGTCAAAATGTTTTATTTTGCTGTTTCTATATGGTAATCCAGTTTATTCGCCGTTTGTTTAAGTAAAATAGTTATAATTTCAGAGAGCAGATGATTTGGTTGTATATAGTTACCATGGGCCAGGGAGCATCAGGTGCTGGACCACCGACCCGCACTGGCCACCCTGGCCACACTGCTGCTCAGGCCGCAACACTACAGATTAGTTCAACTAGCGAATATCGCGTTTTCACTGTTCTTGACGCTTACAGCCCCTTACTTCATTTTTTCGGCAAAATATTTTATTTTGCTGTTTCTGTATGGTTATCCGGTTTATAAGCCGTTTGTTTAAGTAAAATAGTCATAATTTCAAGGAGCAGATGATTTTCGTTTTATATTGTTACCTTGGGCCAGGGAGCATCAGGTGCTGCACCACCGACCCACACTGGCCACCCTGGCCACACTGCTGCTCAGGCCGCAACACTACAGATTAGTTCAACTAGCGAATATCGCGTTTTCACTGTTTTTGAGGCTTACAGCCCCTACCTCCATTTTTTCGTCAAAATGTTTTATTTTGCTGTTTGTATATGGTAATCCGGTTTATTCGCCGTTTTTTAAGTAAAATAGTCATAATTTCAGAGAGCAGATGATTTGGTTGTATATAGTTACCATGGGCCAGGGTGCATCAGGTGCTGCACCACCGACCCGCACTGGCCACCCTGGCCACACTGCTGCTCAGGCCGCAACACTACAGATTAGATCAACTAGCGAAATCGCGTTTTCACTGTTCTTGACGCTTACAGCCCCTACTTTCATTTATTCGGCCTAATGTTTTATTTTGCTGTTTCTATATGGTAATCCGGTTTATAAGCCGATTGTTTAAGTAAAATAGTCATAATTTCAAGGAGCAGATGATTTTCGTTTTATATTTTTACATTGTGCCAGGGAGCATCAGGTGCTGCACCACCGACCCGCACTGGCCGCCCTGGCCACACTGCTGCTCAGGCCGCAACGCTAATGATTAGTTCAACTAGCGAATATCGCTTTTTCACTGTTTTGACGCTCACAGCCCCTACCTTCATTTTTTCGACAAAATGTTTTATTTTGCTATTTCTATATGGTAATGCAGTTGATTCGCCGTTTGTTTAAGTAAAATAGTCATAATTTCAGAGAGCAGATGATTTGGTTGTATATAGTTACCATGGGCCAGGGAGCATCAGGTACTGCACCACCGACCCGCACTCTCCACCCTGGCCACACTGCTGCTCAGGCCGCAACACTACAGATTAGTTCAACTAGCGAATGTCGCGTTTTCACTGTTTTTGACGCTTACAGCCCCTACCTTCATTTTTTCGGCAAAATGTTTTATTTTGCTGTTTCTATATGTTTATCCGGTTCATTCGCCGTTTGTTTAAGTAAAATAGTCATAATTTCAGAGAGCAGATGATTTGGTTGTATATAGTTACCATGGGCCAGGGTGCATCAGGTGCTGCACCACCAACCCGCACTGGCCACCCTGGCCACACTGCTGCTCAGGCCGCAACACTACAGGTTAGTTCAACTAGCGAATATCGCGTTTTCACTGTTTTTGACGCTTACAGCCCCTACCTTCATTTTTCGTCAAAATGTTTTATTTTGCTGTTTCTATATGGTAATCCAGTTGATTCGCCGTTTGTTTAAGTAAAATAGTCATAATTTCAGAGAGCAGATGATTTGGTTGTATATAGTTACCATGGCCCAGAGAGCATCAGGTGCTGCACCACCGACCCGCACTGGCCGCCCTGGCCACACTGCTACTCAGGCCGCAACACTACAGATTAGTCCAACTAGCGAATATTGCGTTTTCACTTTTTTGACGCTCACAGCCCCAACCTAATTTTTTCGGCAAAATGTTTTATTTTGCAGTTTCCATATGTTTATCCGGTTTATAAGCCGTTTGTTTTAGTAAAATAGTCATAATTTCAAGGAGCAGATGATTTTTGTTTTATGTTGTTACCATGGGCCAGGGAGCATCAGGTGTTGCACCACCGAACCGCACTGGCCACCCTGGCCACACTGCTGCTCAGGGCGCAACACTACAGATTAGTTCAACTAGCGAATATCGCGTTTTCACTGTTTTTGACGCTTACAGCCCCCACCTTCATTTTTTCGGCAAAATGTTTTATTTTGCTGTTTCTATATGGTTATCCGGTTTATTCGCCGTTTGTTTAAGTAAAATAGTCATAATTTCAGAGAGCAGATGATTTGGTTGTATATAGTTACCATGGGCCAGGGAGCATCAGGTGCTGCACCACGGACCCGCACTGGCCGCCCTGGCCACACTGCTGCTCAGGTCGCAACACTACACATTAGTTCAACTAGCGTATATCGCGTTTTCACTGTTTTTTTTTTTTTTTTTTTTTTTTTTTTTTTTTGCTTACAGCCCCTACCTTCACTTTTACGGCAAAATATTTATTTCGCTGTTTCTATATCATACTGCAGTTGAATCTCCATTTGTTTAAGTAAAATAGTCATACTTTCGAGGAGCAGAAGATTTTGGTTTTTTATAGTTACAATGGACCAGGGAGCATCACGTGCTGCACCACGGACCCGCACTGGCCGCCCTGGCGACACTGCTGCTCAGGCCACAACACTACAGAATAATTCTAAAAGCGTTTATTGCAAGCAGTTGATTTTGGTTGCATATAGTTACCATGGGCCAGGGACCATCAGATGCTGCACCACGGACCCGCCCTGGCCACCCTGGCCACACTGCTGCTCAGGCCGCAACACTACAGATTAGTTCAACTAGCGAATATCGCGTTTTCACTGTTCTTGGCGCTTACAGCCCCTTACTTCATTTTTTCGGCAAAACATTTTATTTTGCTGTTTCTGTATGGTTATCCGGTTTATAAGCCGTTTGTTTAAGTAAAATAGTCATAATTTCAAGGAGCAGATGATTTTCGTTTTATATTGTTACCTTGGGCCAGGGAGCATCAGGTGCTGCACCACCGACCCGCACTGGCCACCCTGGCCACACTGCTGCTCAGGCCGCAACACTACAGATTAGTTCAACTAGCGAATATCGCGTTTTCACTGTTCTTGACGCTTACAGCCCCTTACTTCATTTTTTCGGCAAAATATTTTATTTTGCTGTTTCTGTATGGTTATCCGGTTTATAAGCGGTTTGTTTAAGTAAAATAGTCATAATTTCAAGGAGCAGATGATTTTCGTTTTATATTGTTACCTTGGGCCAGGGAGCATCAGGTGCTGCACCACCGACCCGCACTGGCCACCCTGGCCACACTGCTGCTCAGGCCGCAAAACTACAGATTAGTTCAACTAGCGAATATCGCGTTTTCACTGTTTTTGAGGCTTACAGCCCCTACCTCCATTTTTTCGTCAAAATGTTTTATTTTGCTGTTTGTATATGGTAATCCGGTTTATTCGCCGTTTTTTAAGTAAAATAGTAAAAATTTCAGAGAGCAGATGATTTGGTTGTATATAGTTACCATGGGCCAGGGTGCATCAGGTGCTGCACCACCGACCCGCACTGGCCACCCTGGCCACACTGCTGCTCAGGCCGCAACACTACAGATTAGATCAACTAGCGAAATCGCGTTTTCACTGTTCTTGACGCTTACAGCCCCTACTTTCATTTATTCGGCCTAATGTTTTATTTTGCTGTTTCTATTTGGTAATCCGGTTTATAAGCCGTTTGTTTAAGTAAAATTGTTATAATTTCAAGGAGCAGATGATTTTCGTTTTATATTTTTACATTGTGCCAGGGAGCATCAGGTGCTGCACCACCGACCCGCACTGGCCGCCCTGGCCACACTGCTGCTCAGGCTGCAACGCTAATGATTAGTTCAACTAGCGAATATCGCTTTTTCACTGTTTTGACGCTCACAGCCCCTACCTTCATTTTTTCGACAAAATGTTTTATTTTGCTATTTCTATATGGTAATGCAGTTGATTCGCCGTTTGTTTAAGTAAAATAGTCATAATTTCAGGGAGCAGATGATTTGGTTGTATATAGTTACCATGGGCCAGGGAGCATCAGGTACTGCACCACCGACCCGCACTCTCCACCCTGGCCACACTGCTGCTCAGGCCGCAACACTACAGATTAGTTCAACTAGCGAATGTCGCGTTTTCACTGTTTTTGACGCTTACAGCCACTACCTTCATTTTTTTGGCAAAATGTTTTATTTTGCTGTTTCTATATGGTTATCTGGTTTATAAGCCGTTTGTTTAAGTAAATAGTCATTATTTCAAGGAGCAGATGATTTTCGTTTTATATTGTTACCTTGGGCCAGGGAGCATCAGGCGCTGCACCACCGACCCGCACTGGCCGCCCTGGCCACACTGCTGCTCAGGCGCAACACTACAGATTAGTTCAACTAGCGAATATCGCGTTTTCACTGTTTTTGACGCTTACAGCCCCTACCTTCATTTTTTCGGCAAAATGTTTTATTTTGCTGTTTCTATATGTTTATCCGGTTCATTCGCCGTTTGTTTAAGTAAAATAGTCATAATTTCAGAGAGCAGATGATTTGGTTGTATATAGTTACCATGGGCCAGGGTGCATCAGGTGCTGCACCACCAACCCGCACTGGCCACCCTGGCCACACTGCTGCTCAGGCCGCAACACTACAGGTTAGTTCAACTAGCGAATATCGCGTTTTCACTGTTTTTGACGCTTACAGCCCCTACCTTCATTTTTCGTCAAAATGTTTTATTTTGCTGTTTCTATATGGTAATCCAGTTGATTCGCCGTTTGTTTAAGTAAAATAGTCATAATTTCAGAGAGCAGATGATTTGGTTGTATATAGTTACCATGGGCCAGAGAGCATCAGGTGCTGCACCACCGACCCGCACTGGCCGCCCTGGCCACACTGCTACTCAGGCCGCAACACTACAGATTAGTCCAACTATCGAATATTGCGTTTTCACTTTTTTGACGCTCACAGCCCCAACCTAATTTTTTCGGCAAAATGTTTTATTTTGCTGTTTCCATATGTTTATCCGGTTTATAAGCCGTTTGTTTTAGTAAAATAGTCATAATTTCAAGGAGCAGATGATTTTTGTTTTATGTTGTTACCATGGGCCAGGGAGCATCAGGTGTTGCACCACCGAACCGCACTGGCCACCCTGGCCACACTGCTGCTCAGGGCGCAACACTACAGATTAGTTCAACTAGCGAATATCGCGTTTTCACTGTTTTTGACGCTTACAGCCCCCACCTTCATTTTTTCGGCAAAATGTTTTATTTTGCTGTTTCTATATGGTTATCCGGTTTATTTGCCGTTTGTTTAAGAAAATAGTCATAATTTCAGAGAGCAGATGATTTGGTTGTATATAGTTACCATGGGCCAGGGAGCATCAGGTGCTGCACCACGGACCCGCACTGGCCGCCCTGGCCACACTGCTGCTCAGGTCGCAACACTACACATTAGTTCAACTAGCGTATATCGCGTTTTCACTGTTTTTTTTTTTTTTTTTTTTTTTTTTTTGCTTACAGCCCCTTCCTTCACTTTTACGGCAAAATATTTATTTCGCTGTTTCTATATCATACTGCAGTTGAATCCCCATTTGTTTAAGTAAAATAGTCATACTTTCGAGGAGCAGAAGATTTTGGTTTTTTATAGTTACAATGGACCAGGGAGCATCACGTGCTGCACCACGGACCCGCACTGGCCGCCCTGGCGACACTGCTGCTCAGGCCACAACACTACAGAATAATTCTAAAAGCGTTTATTGCAAGCAGTTGATTTTGGTTGCATATAGTTACCATGGGCCAGGGACCATCAGATGCTGCACCACGGACCCGCCCTGGCCACCCTGGCCACACTGCTGCTCAGGCCACAACACTACAGATTAGTTCAACTAGCGTATAACGCGTTTTCACTGTCTTTGACGCTTACAGCCCCTACCTTCATTTTTTCGGCAAAATGTTTATTTTGCTGTTTCTATATGGTAATCCATTTGATTCGCCATTTGTTTAAGAGAAATAGTCATAATTTCAATTTCAGATGTTTTTGGTTGTATGAAGTTACCATGGACCAGGGAGCACCAGGTGCTACACCACGGAACCGCACTGGCCGCCCTGGACACACTGCTACTTAGGACGCAACGTTACACATTAGTATAACTAGCGTATTACTGGGTATGAGGTCCGCCTGATATGCAAAATGCTGATTTTATTTGACACCCAAACTAGTTTCAGCACCTCTGTCCCATTATCAGTGGGATTTATGTTTATTTCATGCTTAATTTACATTTCGTGGTCATGTGGAAGCCTTTTTATATACTTATTAAGTGGTAGCGTTGCCATGGTTTCCTTTGTTATTTATTCATTCTTACGACTTGTTTCGCATAGTACACATATTTTGTGGACTTTTTAATCACAATCACTTTCCACTTTAAAAATTCGCCTGTTTACTTTGCTAAACTGCAATAACTAGCGTATATTGCGTTTTCATTGTATTTGACACTTGCAGCCACTACCTTCATTTTTTTGGGTAAATGTTTTATTTTGCTGTTTCTATATGGTAATCAAGGTAATTCGTTATTTGCTGAAGTAAAATAGTCATTATTTCAAAGAGCAGATGATTTTGGATGTATATAGTTACCGTGGACCAGGGAGCATCAGGTGCTGCACCACGAACCCGCACTGGTCTGCCTGGAAAGACTGCTGCTCAGGCCGCAACGTTACACATTAGTATAACTAGCGTATATCGCGTTTTCACTGTTTTTGGCGCTTACAGCCCCTACCTTCATTTTTTCCGCATAATGTTTCCTTTTGGTGTTTATTTATGGTAATCCAGTTGATTTGCCATTTGTTTAAGGAAAATAGTCATAATTTCAGAGAGCACATGATTTTGGTTTTATGTAGTTACCATGGAGCAGGGAGCATCAGGTGCTACACCACGGACCCGCACTGGCCACCCTGGCCACACTGCTGCTCAGGCCGCAACACTACAGATTAGTTCAACTAGCGTATAACGCCTTTTGAATGTGTTTGACGCTTTCAGCCCCTACATCCATTTTTTCGGCAAAATGTTTTATTTTGCTGTTTCTATATTGTAATCCATTTGATTCGCCATTTTTTTAAGTGAAATAGTCATAATTTCAAAGAGCATCTGATTTTGGTTGTATATAGTTACCATGGACCAGGAAGCATAAGGTACTGCACCACGGACCTGCACTGGCCGCCCTGGCCACACTGCTGCTCAGGCCACAACACTACAGATTTGTTCAACTAGCGTATATCTCATTTTTCACTGGTTTTTGATGCTTACAGCCCCTACCTTTATTTTTTCGGCAAAATATTTTTTTTGCAGTTTCTATATTGTAATCAAGTTGATTCGCCATTTGTTTAAGTAAAATAGTCATAATTTCAAGGAGCAGATGATTTTGGTTGTATATAGTTCTCTTTCAAAAAGAATTTTTTATCATATACTACCAATTAAGAGGTAAAACACGTCACAGGCTAAACTCCAGTGGAGTTGCCTGCTGTCCACAGCCCTGTCGGCATTGGCTCCTAGGCTCTTTATATAGTAATGGGAGTGTTCCCAGGAAAACACACTATGATGCATATAACAAAAGAAAATTATCTTTTAAATAGAATTTTTTATCATATACTACCAATTAAGAGGTTAAACACACCGTAGGCTAACCTCCAGTGGAGCTGGTTATTGTCCACAGCCATGTCGGTATTGGGTCCTAGGTTCTTATATAATAATGGTAGTGTCAACAGGGAACACATAATTATGCGAAATACAAATGAAAAAAAAAAAGGAAAAATTACAAATTTCTCTTTTAAATAGTATTTATTATCATATACTACCTATGAAGAGGTAAAACATGTCGCAGGCTAACCTCCAGTGTTGTTGGCTGCTGTCCACAGCCCTGTCGGCATTGGCTCCTAGGGTCTTTATATAGTAATGGAAGTGTTCCCAGGGAAACACACCATGATGCAAATAACAAATAAAATTCTCTTTTAAATAGAATTTTTTATCATATACTACAAATTAAGAGGTTAAACCTGTCGCAGGCTAACCTACAGTGGAGTTGAATGCTGTCCACAGCTCTGTAAGCAATGGCTCGTAGGCTCTTTATATAGTAATGGGAGTGTTCCCAGGAAAACACACTATGATGCAAATAACAAAAAAACAAAAAAAATTCACTTTTCAATAGAATTTTTTATCATATTCTACCAATTAAGGCGTAAAACACGTCGCAGGCTTATCTCCAGTGGAGCTGGTTGCTATCCACAGCCCTGGCGGTATTGGCTCCTAGGGTCTTTATGTAGTAATGGGAGTGTTTCCAGGGAAACACACCAGGATGCAATTAAAAAAAAATTCTCTTTAAAATAGAATTTTTTATCATATACTTCCAATTAAGAGGTAGAACACGTTGCAGGCTAACCTCCAGTGGAGCTGGTTGCTGTCCACAGCCCTCTCGGCATTGGCTCCTAGGCCGCCTATATAGAGATGGGAGTGTTCCCAGGGAAACACATCATGATGCAAATGACAAAAAAAAAATCTCTTTTAAATAGAATTTTTTATCATATACTACCGATTAAGTGGTAAAACACGTCGCAGGCTAACCTCCAGTGCACCTGGTTGCTCTCCACAGCCCTATCGGTATTGCCTCCTAGGGTATTTATATAGTACTACTAGTGTTAAAAGAGAACACACTATTTGAGAAATACAAAAAAAAATTACAAATTTCCCTTTTAAATAGTATTTATTATCATATACTCCCAATGAAGAAAAAAACACGTTGCAGGCTAACCTTCTGTGGAGTTGCCTGCTGTCCACAGCCTTGTCGGCATTTGCTCCTAGTCTGTTTATATAGTAATGGGAGTGTTCCCAGAGAAACTCACCATGATGCAAATAACAAAAAAATTCTCTTTTAAATAGAATTTTTTATCATATACTACCTATTAAGTGGTAAAACACGTCGCAGGCTAACCTCCAGTGGAGCTTGTTGCTCTCCACAGCCCTGTCGGTACTGGCTCCTAGTGCCTTTATATAGTAATGGTAGTGTTACTGGGGAACACACAATTATGAGTAATACAAGAGAAAAAAAGAAAAAAAAAACAAATTTCTCTTTAAATAGTATTTACTATCATATACTTCATATGAAGAGGTAAAACAAGTCGCAGGCTAACCTCCAGTGGAGTTGCCTTCTGTCCATAGCCCTGTCGGCATTGGCTCCTAGGATCTTTATATAGTAATGGAAGAGTTCCCAGGGAAACGCAACATGATGCAAATAACAAAAAAACAAAAAAATTCTCTTTTAAATAGGTTTTTTTATCATATACTACCAATTAAGAGATAAAAATCATCACAGGCTAACCTTCAGTGGAGCTGGTTGCTGTCCACAGCCCTGTTGGTATTGGCTCGCTAGTGTCTTTATATAGTAATGGTAGTGTTACCGAGGAACATACAATTATGAGAAATACAAACAACAACAACAAGAAATTAGAAAATTCTCTTTTAAATAGTATTAATTACCATATACTACCAATGACGAGGTAAAACACGTCGCAGGCTAACCTCCAGTGGAGTAGGCTGCTGTCAACTGCCCTGTCGGCATTGGCACCTAGGGTCTTTATATTGTAATGGGAGTGTTCCCAGGAAACACACCATGATGCAAATAAAAAAACAAAATATAAATTCTCTTTACAATAGAATTTTTTATCATATACTTCCAATTAAGAGGTAAAACACGTCGCAGGCTAACCTCCAGTGGAGCTGGTTGCTGTCCACAGCCCTGTCGGTACTGGCTCCTAGGGTCTTTATACAGTAATGGTAGTGTTACCAGGAAAAACACAATTATGAAAAATACAAAAAAATAAATAAATAAATAAATAAATAAAGAAAGGAAGAAAAAAATTAAATATTTCTCTTTTAATTAAAATTATTATCATATATTACCAATGAAGAGGTAAAACACTTCGCAAGCTAACCTCCAGTGCAGTTGCCTGCTGTCCACTGCCCTGTCGGCATTGGCTCCTAGAGTCTTTATATTGTAATGGGAGTGTTCCCAGCTAAACACACCAAGATGCAAATTAAAAAATCAACAAAAAAATCTCTTTTAAATAGAATTTTTTATCATATACTCCCAATTAAGAGGTAAACACGTCGCAAGCTAACCTCCAGTGGAGCTGGTTGCTGTCCACAGCCCTGTCGGTATTGTCTCCTAGGGTCTTTATATAGTAATGGGAGTGTTCCCAGGGAAAGACACCATGATGCAAATAAGAAAAAAAACAAAAAAAATCTCTTTTAAATAGAATTTTTTATCATATACTTCCAATTAAGAGGTAAACACGTCGCAAGCTAACCTCCAGTGGAGCTGGTTGCTGTCCACAGCCCTGTCGGTATTGTCTCCTAGGGTCTTTATATAGTAATGGGAGTGTTACCGGGGAACTCACAATTATGAGAAAAACAAAAAAAAATATATATATAAATTTCTCATTTAAATAGTATTTAGTATCATATACTACCAATGGAGTGGTTAAACACGTCACAGGCTAACCTCCAGTGGAGTTGCCTGCTGTCCACAGTACAGTCAGCATTGGCTCCTAGGGTCTTTATATAGTAATGGGACTGTTCCCAGGGAAACACACCATGATGCAAATAAGAAAAAAAACAAAAAAATTCTCTTTTAAATAGAATTTTTTATCATATACTACCAATTACGAGGCAAAACACGTCGCAGGCTAACCTCCAGTGTAGCTGGTTGCTGTCCACAGCCCTGTCGGAATTGGCTCCTATGGTCTTTATACAGTAATGGTAGTGTTACCGGGGAACACACAATTATGAGTAATACAAAAAAAAATTACAAATTTCGCTTTTGAATAGTATTTATTATCATATACTACCAATGAAGAGGTAAAACACGTGGCAGGCTAACCTCCAGTTGAGTTGACTGTTGTCCACAGCCCTGTAAGCATTGGCTCCTAGTCTGTTTATATAGTAATGGGAGTGTTCCCAGGGAAACACACCATGATGCAAATAACAAAAAAAATCCTTTTTAAATACCATTTTTAACATATACTACAAAATAAGAGGTAAAATACGTCGCACGCTAACCTACAGTGGAGTTGACTGCTGTCCACAGCCCTGTCGGCATTGGCTCCTAGGCTCATTATATAGTAATGGGAGTGTTTCCAGGGAAACACACCATGATGCAAATAACAAAAAAACAAAAAAAATCTCTTTTAAATAGAATTTTTTAACATATACAACAATTAAGAGGGTAAACACATCACAGGCTAACCTCCAGTTGAGGTGGTTGCTGTCCACCGTCCTGTCGGTATTGGCTCCTAGGGTCTTTATACAGTAATGGTAGTGTAACCGGGGAACACACAGTTATGAGTAATACAAAAGAAAAAAAATACAAATTTAGCTTTTGAATAGTATTTATTATCATATACTACAAATGAAGAGGTAAAACACGTCGCAGGCTAACCTTCAGTGGAGTAGGCTGCTGTCCACAGCCCTGTCGGCATTGCCTCCTAGGCTCTTTATATAATAATGGAAGTGTTCCCAGGGAAACACACCATTATGCAAATAACAAAAAAACAAAAAAATTCTGTTTCAAATAGCATTTTTTATCATATACTACCAAATAAGAGGTAAAATACGTCGCACGCTAACCTACAGTGGAGTTGACTGCTGTCCACAGCCCGTCTGCCTAGGTGTACTTGTGTCTGTGTGAATGTGTGGGCATGTGTGCATTTGTTTACCCTCCTTTTTTTCCCCCAAGGTAAGTCTTTCCTCTCCCGGGATTGGAATGGCTCCTTACCCCCTTCCTTAAAACCCTCATCATTTCCTTTTCCCTCTCCTTCCCTACTGCCTGAAGACGCAACTGGGTTGCGAAAGCTTGCGATTGTGTGTTTGTGTGTATTCATTTATTTATTTGTGATGCTGTCACACCTGTGCTCCTTCGCCTGGTGAGTAATCTTCGTCTATTTTTTATATTTTATTTTTCCTGCTAGGAATTTTTCGTCTTAATATTCGTTTCATATATTTGAATTAAGAGGTAAAATATACGTAAAAAGTAGATGAAGTACACTTACCAGGCAAAAGGGCACAGGCAGTAATAGCAACAAATAAACACACAGACACACAAAAATGCTAGCTTTCGCAGCCTAGCTGCTTCATCAGGCAGAAGGGAAGGAGAGGGAACAGGAAATGATGAGGGTTTTAAGGAAGGGGGTAAGGAGCCATTCCAATCCCGGGTCAGGAAAGACTTACCTTGGGGGAAAATGGAAGGTAAATAAATGCACATACACCCACACATTTACACAGACACAAGTACACTTAGGTAGACATACTGTAGAACTGTAGAAAGGACGTCGCAGGGTAAACTCCAGTGGAGTTGGTTGCTGTCCACAGCTCTGTCGGTATTGGCTCCTAGGGTCTTTATATAGTAATGGTGGTGTTACTGGGGAACACACAATTATGAGACATACAAATATATAAAAATAAATTACAAATTTCTCTTTTAAATAGTATTTATTGTCATATACAATCAATGATCAGATAAAACACGTCGCAGGCTAACCTACAGTGGAGTAGGCTGCTGTCCACAGCCCGGTCGGCATTAGCTCCTAGGCTCTTTATATAGTAATGGGAGTGCTTCCAGGGAAACACACCATGATGCAGATAACAACAATCAAAAAAATTCTCTTTTAAAAAGAATTTTTTATCATATACTACCAATTAAGATGTAAAACACGTCACAGGTTAACCTCCAGCAGAGTTGCCTGCCGTCCACAGCCCTGTCGGCATTGGCTCCTAGGTTCTGTATATAGTAATGGGATAGTTCCCAGGGAAACAGACCATGATGCAAATAACAAAAAAAAATCTCTTTTAAATAGAATTTTTTATCATACTTCTACTAATTAAGAGGTAAAATATGTCGCAGGCTAACCTCCAGTGGTGCTGGTTGCTGTCAACAGCCCTGTTAGTATTGGCTCATAGGGTCTTTAGTGTTATTGGTGAACCATCAAATGATATTAACAAACAAGTAAATGAAATTCAAAAGCAAGAAAATGGAGGAGAAGAAGAACAAGAAAGTGAAGAAGAAGAAAAAGAAGAAAGCGTATGCAACGAAAACACAAGAAACTATAATCTTAGGAACAGAATTAATTTGAAGAAACCTTCAAAGTATGATGATTATGAAACGGCATTACTTTCATTTGAGGAATGTATTAATGGTCCAGACAAAGAAAATTGGTTAAAAGCAATAGAAGAAGAAAAGAAATCACTTGAACAAAATGAAACATGGAAGGTGATCACTCCAGAAGAGGCAAAAGGGAAACAGATCTTAACAAGCAAATGGATCTTTAAGGTCAAAGATGATGGTAGATATAAGGCCAGACTGGTTGTCAGGGGTTGTCAACAAGAAAAGGGAATCGATTTCAAGGAATTATTCAGTCCAGTAGTAGATATATGTTCATTAAGACTGTTGTTTGCTCTGGCAGCAGAGAAAAATTTCCATATAAAACTGTTTGATGTAAAAACAGCATTTCTCTATGGGAAGCTAGATGAAGAGATTTTTATGAAGGTACCTGAAGGATACCAAGAAGCTGGACAAATCTGTGTTTTGAAGAAAGCTCTGTATGGACTTAGGCAAGCTCCATCAAAATGGAATAAAACTCTGACAGAGTTCCTAAAATCAGAAGGACTAATTCAGTTGAAATCAGATCAGTGCATATTTAAAGATGTAACTGAAGAAATGTACATGGCTATACACGTCGATGATGGAATCCTAATAGGAAAAGACTTGGACAAAATTGAAAATATTCTTATGAAACTAAAGAAGAATTTTGAAATGTCTGTGGTAGATAATCCAGACACATACATAGGCATACAAATAATGAAGACAGAGAATGGAATATTTCTTCATCAAGAACAGTATGTGAAGAAAGTACTAGAAAGATTCAATATGACTAACTGTAAGGGTATGAAGACTCCATTAGTTCCAGAAGGGAAGATAAGTGAAGAAAATCAAGAAGATGAAAACATTAAATTTCCATATCGTGAAGCTGTAGGTAGTCTTTTGTATTTGTCATGTAAAACAAGACCAGATCTTGGATTTGCAGTGAATTATGAGAGCCGCTTCACGGAAGACCCTAAGAAAAGAGATTACAAAAATGTAAAAAGAACTCTGAGATACATACAAGATTCTATGAACTATGGCCTTTTTTATAAGAAGAAAAATAATGAAGAAGATGACACTATTCATATACATGTCTACTGTGATGCTGATTATGCACAAGATTTAAGAAACAGGAAGAGTACAAGTGGTTACATTGTTCTCTATAATGATGCTCCAATCATTTGGTGTTCCAAGAAGCAGAGTGTGGTAGCTACTTCATCTACTGAAGTGGAGTACATTTCAGCAGCAGAATGCACTAAAGAAATTAAGCATGTTAAGACCCTACTGCAAGAATTAACCAGAAGAGAAGATCACTCTTCATGTAGATAATCAGAGTGCTATTCAAATGATCAAATCAGGACAGCTAGTCAGACGAAGCAAACATATAGACGTGAAATTTCATTATGTTAGTGAACAATACAGAGAAGGGTTGTTTGAGATACAGTACTGTAATACAGACAATCAATTAGCAGACATATAGACTAAAGCTCTGCAAAGAGTAAAGTTTGAGAAATTTAGAAATGCTATTATGAAACAGATAATATGACATTTGTTATTCTAAAACATATTAAGTGACACTTTACTGTGTAGTAAACTAAAAGTATAGAATTTGTGCTTTAGATTTTGTGTGAAAACAAACATTGTATTTTAAGGGGGGATGTTGGAAATGTTTACAGGTAAAAACCAATGTTTGCTTTATGTTTTTGTTTTTAAGGCTGGAATCTAAGAGACTATATAGGGGGAAAAAAACTATCTGTGGTTGTCATAGCAAAAAATAAGCAACGTTTATATTCTGTGTTTAAGTGAGTGTTCTTTAAATAAAGTTAACTTAAAAATAATTAATAACTCAGCATTTAGAAGGTAATGGTAATGTTACCTGGGAACACAGAATATTGAGAATTACCAAAAAAAAAAAAAAAAGAAAAAAAAAAAAAAAAAAAAAAATGAAAAAAATGAAAAAAAAGAAAAATGAAAAAAAAAGAAAAAAATTACATGTTTTTTTTTTAAATAGTATTTATTATCATATAGTACCTATGAAGAGGTAAAACGCGTCACAGGCTAACCTCCAGTGGAGTTGCCTGCTGTCCACAACTCTGTAAGCATTGGCTCCTAGTCTGTTTATATAGTAATGGAAATGTTCCCCAGGAAACACACCATGATGCAAATAACAAAAAAATTGTCTTTTAAATAGAATTTTTTATCATATACTACGAATTACGAGGCAAAACACGTCGCAGGCTAACCTCCAGTGGAGCTGGTTGCTGTCCACAGCGCTGTCGGAATTGGCTCCTATGGTCTTTATACAGTAATGGTAGTGTTACCGGGGAACACACAATTATGAGTAATACAAAAAAAAATTAATAATTTCGATTTTGAATAGTATTTATTATCATATACTACCAATGAAGACGTAAAACACGTGGCAGGCTAACCTCCAGTGGAGTTGACTGTTGTCCACAGCCCTGTAAGCATTGGCTCCTAGTCTGTTTATATAGTAATGGGAGTGTTCCCAGGGAAACACACCATGATGCAAATAACAATAATATTCTCTTTTAAATAGTATTTATTATCATATATTACCAATGAAGAAGTAAAACACGTCACATGCTAACCTCCAGTGGAGCTGGTTGCTGTCCACAGTCCTGTCGGTATTGCCTCCTAGGGTCTTTATATAGTAATGGTAGTGTAACCAAGGAACACACAATTATGAGAAATACAAACACAAAAAAAATAGAAATTTCTCTTTTAAATAGTATTTATTATCATATACTACAAATGAAGAGGTAAATCACATCGCAGGCAAACCTTCAGTGGAGTAGGCTGCTGTCCACAGCACTGTCGGCATTGGCTCCTAGGCTCTTTATATTGTAATGGAAGTGTTCCCAGGGAAACACCATGATGCAAATAACAAAAAAAAAATATGTTTTAAATAGCATTTTTTATCATATACTACCAAATAAGAGGTAAAATATGTCGCACGCTAACCTACAGTGGAGTTGACTGCTGTCCACAGCGCTGTCGGCACTGGCTCCTAGGCTCTTTATATAGTAATGGGAGTGTTTCCAGGGAAACACACCATGATGCAAGTAAGAAAAAAACAAAGAAATTCTCGTTTAAATAGAATTTTTCATCGTATACTACCAATTACGAAGTAAAACACGTCGCAGGCTAACCTCCAGTGGAGCGGGTTGCTGTGCACAGCCATGTCGGTATTGGCTCCTGTTGGTTTATATATCACAACAAAATATGTTGAAATACTAATTTAGGAATATGTATTTTATTTAATTCGTGTGTTCCCATCCATTCAACATACACTTATAGATAATACACACAGAACAGATAATAGAGACCACAGAACATTTATATCAACCATGGAATATATATACACATTAGTTCACTTCACTGTGCACAGAGCAAATATTTTGTTCACCAAAATACCAACACCTCCCCTTGAACAAATATTTGAACACTGCATTATCTTGTAGCACTGTGCATAAAACTTCATGTTAAACCATATAATGTCACCAATTTCTTGAATTTCTCCTTACTAAGAAGTTTGGTCAGCAAATCAGAAAGCATATCCTATGTGCATAGATAACTAATAATAATATGCTTCTCTTTTACATGATATCTGATAAAATGATGCCTAATATCAATATGCTTGGATCGCACACTTGTTATCTGATTCTGTGCTAACTTGATAGCACCCATGTTGTCACAAAATACTTTGGTTGGCTTCATGATTGTATATGGCTTGATTTCACTTATCAGAGTCCTTAGCCATAACACTTCTTGTATGGTGGAAGACAATGCCATATACTCAGCCTCAACAGTACTCAAAGCCACTGTTCTTTGTCTCTTGCAGGACCAGGATATTAATCCTCCCATCAATTTGAAACAGCTACCTGTAATAGAATGTCTGTTATGCAGTTCATTACCCCAGTCAGCATCACTATAACATTCTAGCTCCCAGTTTCCTGTCTTGTGATAACTTAATTTGTAATCAGCAGTGCCTTTTAAATATCTAAATATCCTTTTAACAGCAGTCCAGTGTTTAGTTCTAGGATCTTTATTAAATTTGCTCACAGTATTTGTAGCAAAGGCAATATCTGGCCTCGAAGTTTGAGCTAAATATAAAAGACTTCCCACTGCCTCCAAATAAGGTGTTTTCTCATCACACAATTTATCTTCTCCTGTTATTGACAACTTTACACCCTGTTCCATAGGTGTGGAAACTGCTTTACAATCATTCATGCCAAATTTTTCCAGTATTCTCTTTGTGTACACTGACTGATCAATTGACAATTCTTCCCCATTTTTATTTCTTAGAATTTTCATCCCAAGATATTGTTTCACTTCACCTAAATCATGCAAATCAAAATCAGACTGAAGTTGTTTCTTGAAGTTTTTCATTGAATCTTCACCTTTTGTTAAAATAAATATATCATCAACCCACACAGCCACAATGATAGTTTCCTTTCCATCTCTTCTGTAATATAGACCAGGATCAGCTACTGATTGACACATGTCCATTTTTGTCAAGGATTTATGTAAGCACTGATTCCAACAATATCCACTCTGTTTAAGACCATACATACTCTTTTTTAGGCGCCAAATTTTATTCTTTTCTTGAGGAATTTTCTTGGCTTCCTCTGGTGGAATCACAAAAATTTCTTCTTCCAATTCTCCATTGAGATATGCAGTCTTTACATCCATGTGGTGGATTAACAAGTTTTCTTTTACAGCAAAAGATAGAAGATATCTTAAAGAGGCATATTTCACCACAGGTGAAAATGTTTCTTTATAGTCTATTCCCTCTTTCTGAGAACAACCTTTTACCACCAAACGAGCTTTAAATTTAGGTACTGCTTCTTCAGGGTTTTTAATTCTGAAGATCCATCTCACTCGTAATGTTTCTTTCCTTGTGGTTTATCAACCCGTTCATAAGCATCATTCTTGGAAAAAGACTGCAATTCCTTTTCTATTGCTTTCTTCCAATCATCTGCATTTGGACTGGCCAAGGCTTCTTCTACTGTCAGAGGTTCATTGTTGAATGTTTGAGCAGCCATATAAGTCTCATAATCTGGGTACATCTTGGGTTTTATAGTACGTGATGAACGCCGTAAATTAATGTGCTCTGTCACTGGAGTTTCTTGAATCTCATCATCTGTTTCATTTTCAATAAACATATCAGAATTATCCTGAAAAGCTTTTTCTTCTGTAGTTTCTAAATTTACTTGTGCCCTTGCATGTTCTTGAACAATTTCTTCGTTATTGATATCTAAACATTTATTTTCAGCCTTTATTTCATTTTCACTTGATTCTAAAAATACCACATCTCTGCTAGTTATTACCCTTTTGTTTTTGGGATTTATAAATCTGTAACCTTTGGAATCTTCACAATATCCAATGAAAATATATTTTTCAGATTTGGAGTCCCATTTTCTTCTAAGTTTGTCTGGAGTTTTTATCATGGCCTTACATCCAAAAATTCTTAAATGATTTAAATCAGGTTTGTTTCCAGTCCAAACTTCATATGGAGTCTTGTGTGGCACAGCTTTAGTAGGTGATCTGTTGTTTAGATACACTGCAGTTGATACTGCTTCTGCCCAATAGCTTTTTGGTAATCCTGCATCCTGTAACATGCTTCTTGCTTTTTCTATAATTGTTCTGTTAGCCCGCTCCGCTACTCCATTTTGGGCAGGACTATAACGAATTGTAGTTTGATGCTTGATCCCAAGTTCACTTAACTGATGCCTAAACTGGTTATTTACATATTCAGTACCATTGTCTGATCTGAGAACTTTTATCTTCTTACCAGTCTCTCTTTCAACCCTGGCACAAAAACTAGCAAATATCTCATTCACTTTGTGCTTGGTTCTAAGAAAATATACATGCGTAAATCTTGAAAAGTCATCAATGAAGGTTAGAAAATAATGACTACCCCCTATAGATTCCTCTTCCATAGGCCCACAGAGATCGGTGTGTATTAGTTGCAAAAGCTCAGTAGACCTACTTTTACTTGTTTTAAAAGGTAATCTGGCTTGTTTACCTCGCACGCATATTTCACAAGGAGAGTTACAACTCTTACATTCCTTTACCCCTGTACTCATATCTTTTAACAAAACCATACTCTTTCTATTAAGATGTCCTAATCTCCGATGCCATAAAAAATCTTGTGCAGAATATACTGGGTAACTATTTCTAACTTGCATAACATTCAATTTATAAATACCTCTTTCTTTACTTGCTGTAGCTATCACATTGCCACTGCAATCAATTATTTCTGCACCATTGTAATCAAAAATTACTTTGTTGCCTTTATTCACTATTTCACTTACTGAAAGCAAGTTTGTAGCAATATTCTTCACGTAATGTATATCATGTGCTGTAATATCTTGTGATTCACCTTTGACATTCAAATTGAAATTTATTTTCCCTACTAGTTCACACTGTAATTGAGAACCATCCACTGTTGAAATGCCAACATCAGTTTTAGGAGAAACATCATATAAAATTGACTGATCTTTTGTAATATGCATAGATGCCCCAGAATCCAGATACCAATCTGCACTTTTACCTTCAATTTTATCATGAGAATAAAATGCAGTAAGTGCCTTACCTTTATTAGTTGCCTTCCTTTCTGGATCCTTAACTGTACTTGCCTTTTCCATGCACTGTGATGCAAAATGGCCCTTTCTTTGACACTTATAACAACGAATAGGCTTCTTCTTTTTGTATTTTGAATACAAAGCCATTTCCTTGTCTTGAAAAGGATATTCGTGTACATTCTTAACATCTTGCAATATTTTTACTTTCACACTGTCGCCGGTAATTGGTATTCCTGAACTCTCTAGACCCATTATCATTGGTGAGTCCTTATCAGGGAGTCCTGCTAACAGCAAGGTACCAATCCATTCTTCAGCAATATCAAAACCTATATTTCTTAGGCGATTCGAAGTGGAGATGATTTTGTTTACATACTCATCCACAGTTTTACATTCATTTAAACATGTAGTGATGAGTTCTCTCAGCAAACCCACCTTCCTGGTCAGCCCACCATCTTCGAATGCTCTTCTTAGATTTTCCCATACTTCCTTTGCTGTGCTAGCCTTTTCTATATGTGCATAATTTACAGGATCAACTAGAAGAATTAATTTGGACTTTGCTTTACGATCCTTCTTCTGGAAATCTGAATCTGTGGATTTTAATGTTCCATCAATAACACTCCAGAGCTCATCTAACTGCAGATAAGCTCCTACTGCAAATTTCCAAGTAGCATAATTCTCTCGACCCATAAGCTTCTCAATCTGTGGTATCTGGGCAGTGGACATTTTGCACAGTTTCAATATAATTACTGAAAATTATTACTGGCATCAATCACTAACATTTTCTACCATTCACTGGTTAAATGTACTTTTAAGTAAACCACTCTGGGCCCATAACCTGTTGGTTTATATATCACAACAAAATATGTTGAAATACTAATTTAGGAATATGTATTTTATTTAATTCGTGTGTTCCCATCCATTCAACATACACTTATAGATAATACACACAGAACAGATAATAGAGACCACAGAACATTTATATCAACCATGGAATATATATACACATTAGTTCACTTCACTGTGCACAGAGCAAATATTTTGTTCACCAAAATACCAACAGCTCCTAGGGTCTTTATACAGTAATGGTAGTGTTACCGGGGAAAACACAGTTATGAGTAATACAAAAGAAAAAAAAAACACAAATTTCGCTTTTGAATAGTATTTATTATCATATACTACCAATTAAGAGGTAAAACACGTCGCATGCTAACCTCCAGTGGAGCTGGTTCCTGTACACAGCCTTGTCAGTACTGGCTCCTACAGTCTTTATATAGTAATGATTGTGTTACCGGGTAACACACAATTATGAGAAATACAAAAGAAAAAAATATAAAAAAATTACAAATTTTCTTTTAAATAGTATTTATTATAATATATTACCAATGAAGAGGTACAATACTACGCAGTCTAACCTCCAGTGGAGTTGCCTTCTGTGCACAGCCCTGTCGGCATTGGCTCCTAGGCCCATTATATAGTAATGGGAGTGTTCCCAGGGAAAAACACACTGTTGCAAATAACAAAAAAATAAAAAAAATCTCTATTAATTAGAATTTTTTAACATATACTACCAACTAAGAGGTAAAACACATCACAGGCTAACCTCCACTTGAGGTGGTTGCTGTCCACCGCCCTGTCGGTATTGGCTCCTAAGGGTCTTTATACAGTAATGGTGGTGTTACCGGGGAAGACACAATTAGGAGAATAAAAAAATTAAAAAAATGACAAATATCTCTTTTAAATAGTATTTATTATCATATACTACCAATGAAGGGGTAAAACACGTCGCAGGCTAACCTCCAGTGGAGTTGCCTGCTGTCCACAGCCCTGTCGGCATTGGCTCCTAGGCTCTTTATATAGTAATAGGAGTGTTCCCAGGGAAAGACACCATGATGCAAATATCAAAAAAAAAAAAAAAAAAATTCTTTTTTAAATAGAATTTTTTATCATATACTACCAATTAAGAGGTAAAACACTTCGCAGGCTCACCTCCAGTGGAGCTGGTTGCTGCCAACATACCTGTCGCATTGGCTCCTAGGCTCTTTATATAGTAATTGTAGTGTTACCGGGGAACACACAATTATGAAGAATACAAAAAGAAAAAAAAAATACAAAATTCCCTTTTAAATAGTATTTATTATCATATACTACCAATGAAGAGGTAAAACTCGTTACAGGCTAACCTCCAGTAGAGTTGCCTGCTGTCCACAGTCCTGTAAGCATTGGCTGCTAGTCTGTTTATATAGTAATGGAAATGTTCCCAAGGAAACACACCATGATCCAAATAACAAAAAAATTCTCTTTTCAATAGAATTTTTCATCATATACTTGCAATTAAGAGGTAAAACATGACGCAGGCTAACCTCCATTGGAGCTGGTTGCTGTCCACTGCCCTGTCGGTATTGGCTCCTAGGTTCTTTATACAGTAATGTTACTGTTAATGGGAAACAAATTATTATGATAACTACAAAAGAAAAGAAAAGAAAAAAGTTACAAACTTCTCTTTTAAATAGTATTTATTATCATATACAGCCAATGAAGAGGTAAAACATGTCGGAGGCTAACTTCCAGTGGAATTGCCTGCTGTACACAGCTTTGTCGGCATTGGCTCCTAGGCTCATTATATAGTAATGGAAGTTTTCCCAGGGAATCACACCAAGATGCAAACAACAACAACAAAAAAAAATCTCCATTAAATAGAATTTTTTATCATATACTACCAATTAATAGGTAAAACACGTCGCAGGCTTACCTCCAGTGGAGCTGGTTGCTGTCCACAGCCCTATCGGTATTGGCTCCTAGGGTCTTTTGACAGTAATGTTAGTGTTACCAGGGAACACATAATTATGAGAAATACAAAAGAAAAAAGTTACAAATTACTTTTTTATAAAGTTTTTATTATCATATACTACCAATGAAGAGGTAAAACACGTTGCAGGCTAACTTCCAGTGGAGTTGCCTGCTGTCCACAGCCCTGTCTGCATTGGCTTCTAGGCTCCTTATATAGTAATGAGAGTGTTCCCAGGGAAACACACCATAATGCAAATAACAAAAAAACAAAAATATCCTCTTTTAAATAGAATTTTTTATCATATACTACCAATTAAGAGGTAAAACACGTCGCAGGCTAAAGAACAGTGGAGATGCCTGCACTCCACATCCATATCGGCATTGGCTCTTAGGCTCATTATATAGTAATGGGAGTGTTCCCAGGGAAACACACCATGATGCAAATGAAAAAAATCCATTTTAAATAGAATATTTTATCATATACTACCAATTAATAGGTAAAACATGTCGCAGGCTAACCTCCAGTGGAGCTGGTTGCTATCCACAGCCCTGTCGGTATTGGCTCCTAGTGCCTTCATACAGTAATGGTAGTGTTACCGAGGAACATACAATTATGAGAAATAAAAAGAAAAAAAAGAAAAAAAATCATACACTTCTTTTTTAAATAGTATTTATTATCATATACTACCAATGAAGAGATAAAACACGTCGCAGGCTAACCTCCAGTGGAGTTGCCTGCTGTCCACAGCCCTGTCGGCATTTGCTCCTTGGCTCTTTATATAGTAATGGAAGTGTTCCCCGGGAAACATACCATGATACAAATAACAAAAAAACAAAACAAAAATTCTCTTTTAAATAGAATTTTTTATCATATACTACCAATTAATAGGTAAAACAAGTCACAGGCTAACCTCCAGCGGACTTGCCTGCAGTCCACAGCCCTGTCGGCATTGGCTCCTAGGCCTTTTATATAGTAATGGGAGTGTTCTCAGGGAAACACACCATGATGCATATAACAAAAAAACAAAAAAAAACTCTTCTAAACAGAATATTTTATCATATACTACCAATTAAGAGGTAAAACACGTCGCAGGTTAACCTCCACTGGAGCTGGATGCTGTCCACAGCCCTGTCGGTATTGGCTCCTAGGGTCCTTATATAGTAATGGTAGTGTTACCGAGGAACACACAATTATGAGAAATACAAAAAAAAAAAAGGAAAACAAGATTACTAATTTATCCTTTAAATAGTATTTATTATCGTATACTACCAATGAAGAGGTAAACCACCTCGCAGGCTAACCTACAATGTAGTTGCCTTCTGTCCACAGCGCGGTCGGCATTGGCTACTAGGCTCTTTACATAGTAATGGAAGTAATCCCAGGGACACACACCATGATGCAAATAACAAAAAAACAAAAAAATTCTCTTTTAAATAGAATTTTTTATCATATACTACCAATTAAGTTGTAAAACACGTCGCAGCCTAACCTCCAGTGGATTTGGCTGCTATCAACAGCCCTGTCGGTATTGGCTCCTAGGGTGTTTATATAGTGATGGTAGTGTTACTGGGGAACACAGAATTATGAGACATAAAAAAATTACAAATTTCTCTTTTAAATAGTATTTATTATCATATACTGCCAATGAAGAGATAAAACACATCGCAGGCTAACCTCCACAGGAGTTGCCAGCTGTCCACAGCCCTGTCGGCTATGGCTCCTAGGCTCTTTATATAGTAATGGGAGTGTTCCCAGGGAAACACACAATGATGCAAAAAAAAAAAAAAAAAATTTTAATAATTATCTTCTAAACAGAATTTTTTATCATATACTACCAATTAAGAGGTAAAACACGTCGCAGGTTAACCTCCACTGGAGCTGGTTGCTGTCCACAGCCCTTTCGGTATTGGCTCCTAGGGTCTTTATACAGTAATGTTAGTGTTACCAGGGAAAACACAATTATGAGAAATACAAAAAAAAAAAAAAAAAAAAAAAAAAAAAAAAAAAAAAAAAAAAAAAAATAAATGAAAGAAAAAAGTTACAAATTTCCCTTTTAAATAGTATTTATTATGATATACTACCAATGAAGTGGTAAAACACGTCGCTGGCTAACATCCAGTGGATTTGGCTGCTATCCAAAGCCCTGTCGGTATTGGCTCCTAGGGTGTTTATATAGTAATGGTAGTGTTACTGGGGAACACACAATTATGAGACATAAAAAAATTACAAATTTCTCTTTTAAATAGTATTTATTATTATTTACTACCAATTAAGAGGTAAAACACATCACAGGCTAACCTCCAGTGGTGATGCCTGCTGTCCACAGCCCTGCGGGCATTGGCTCCTAGGCTCTTTATACAGTCATGGAAGTTTTCCCAGGGGAACATAACATGATGCAAATAACAAAAAAACAAAAAAATTCTCTTTTACATAGAATTTTTTATCATATACTACCAATTAAGAGGTAAAACACGTCGCACGCTAACCTACAGTGGAGTACCCTGCTGTCCACAGCCCTGTCGGCGTTGGCTCCTAGGCTCATAATATAGTAATGGGAGTGTTCCCAGGGAAACACACCATGATGCAAATAAAAAAAAATCTCTTTTAAATAGAATATTTTATCATATACTACCAATTAATAGGTAAAACACGTCGCAGGCTAACCTCCAGTGGAGCTGATGGCTGTCCACAGCCGTGTGGGTATTGGCACCTAGTGCCTTTATACAGTAATGGTAGTGTTACCGAGGAACACACAATTATGAGAAATAAAAAGAAAAAAAAAGAAAAAATCATAAACTTCTTTTTTAAATAGTATTTATTATCATATACTACCAATGAAGGGATAAAACACGTCGCAGGCTAACCTCCAGTGGAGTTGCCTGCTGTCCACAGCCCTGTCGGCATTCGCTCCTAGGCCCTTTATATAGTAATGGGAGTGTTCCCGGGGAAACACACCATGATGCAAAAAACAAAAAAACAAAAAAAATTCTCTTTTAAAAAGAATTTTTTATCATACACTACCAATTAATTGGTAAAACAAGTCGCAGGCTAACCTCCAACGGAGTTGCATGCTGTCCACAGCCCTGTCAACATTGGCTCCTAGGCCTTTTATATCGTAATGGGAGTGTTCTCAGGGAAACACACCATGATGCAAATAACAAAAATAAAAAAAACAAAAAAATTCTCTTCTAAACAGAATTTTTTATCATATACTATCAATTAAAAGGTAAAACACGTCGCAGGTTAACCTCCACTGGAGCTTCTTGCTGTCCACAGCCCTGTCGGTATTGGCTCCTAGGGTCTTTATATAGTAATGTTAATTTTACCAGGGAACACACAATTATGAGGAAAAAAAAATTAAAAAATAAATAAATAAATAAAAAATATTTAAAAATTTCTCCTTTAAATAGTATTTATTATCGTATACTACCAATGAAGAGGTAAACCACCTCGCAGGCTAACCTACAATGTAGTTGCCTGCTGTCCACAGCGCTGTCGGCATTGGCTCCTAGGCTCTTTATATAGTAATGGAAGTAATCCCAGGGACACACACGATGATGCAAATAACAAAAAAACAAAAAAATTCTCTTTTAAATAGAATTTTTTATCATATACTACCAATTAAGTTGTAAAACACGTCGCAGGCTAACCTCCAGTGGAGTTGACTGCTATAAACAGCCCTGTCGGTATTGGCTCCTAGTCTGTTTATATAGTAATGGGTGTGTTCCCAGTGAAACACACCATGATGCAAGTAACAAAAAATGTATTTTTTCTATAGAATTTTTTATCATATACTACCAATTAGTGGAAAAACTTTTCGCAGACTAACCTACAGTGGAGTTTCCTGCTGTCCACGGCCCTGTCGGCAATGGCTTCTAGGCTCTTTTTATAGTAAGGGAAGTGGTCTTTATATAGTAATGGTAGTGTTACCGGGAAACACACAATAATGAGAAATACAAAAAAAAAAAAGAAAAAATTTACAAATTTCTCTTTTAAATAGTATTTATTATCATATACTGCCAATGAAGAGGTAAACCACCTCGTAGGCTAACCTACAATGTATTTGCCTTCTGTCCACAGCGCTGTCGGCATTGGCTCCTAGGCTCTTTTCATAGTAATGGAAGTAATCCCAGGGACACACACCATGATGCAAATAACAAATAAAACAAAAAAATTCTCTTTTAAATAGAATTTTTTATCATATACTACCAATTAAGTTGTAAAACATGTCGTAGCCTAACCTCCAGTGGATTTGGCTGCTATCCACAGCCCTGTCGGTATTGGCTCCTAGGGTGTTTATATAGTAATGGTAGTGTTGCTGGGGAACACACAATTATGAGACATAAAAAAAATTACAAATTTCTCTTTTAAATAGTATTTATTATCGTATACTACCAATGAAGAGGTAAAACACGTCGCACGCTAAACTACAGTGGAGTTGCCTGCTGTCCACAGCCCTGTCGGCATTCGCTAGTAGGCTCTTCATATAGTAATGGGAGTGTTCCCAGGGAAACACACCATTATGCAAATAACAAAAAAACAAAAAAAATCTCTTTTAAATAGAATTTTTTATCATGTAGTACCTATTAAGAGGTAAAACACGTCGCAGGCTATCTTCCAGCGGAGTTGCCTGCTGTCCAAAGCCCTGTCGGCATTGGCTCTTAGGCTCTTTATATAGTAACGGAAGTGTTCAAAGGGAAACACAACATGATGCAAATAACAAAAATACAAAAAAATTCCCTTTTAAATAGAATTTTTTATCATGTAGTACCTATTAAGAGGTAAAACACGTCGCAGGCTATCTTCCAGCGGAGTTGCCTGCTGTCCAAAGCCCTCTTGGCATTGGCTCCTAGGCTCTTTATATAGTATTGGGAGTGTTCCCAGGGAAACACACCAAGATGCAAATAACAATAAAAGAAAAAAATTCTCTTTTCCATAGAATTTTTTATCATATACTACCAATTAAGAGGGAAAACATGTCACAGGCTAACCTTCAGTGGAGCTGGATGCTGTTCACAGCGCTGTCGGTATTGGCTCCTAGGGTCTTATACAGTTATGGTTGTGTTACCGGGGAACACACAATTATGAGAAATACAAAAGAAAAAAAAGTTACAAATTTCTCTCTTAAATAGTATTTATTATCATATACTACCAATTAAGAGGTAAAACACGTCGCACGCTAACCTACAGTGGAGTTGCCTGCTGTCCACAGCCCTGTCGGCATTCGCTAGTAGGCTCTTCATATAGTAATGGGAGTGTTCCCAGGGAAACACACCATTATGCAAATAACAAAAAAAACAATAAAAATCTCTTTTAAATAGAATTTTTTATCATATACTACCAATTAATTGGTAAAACAAATCACAGGCTAACCTCCAGCGGAGTTGCCTGCTGTCCACAGCCCTGTCGACATCGGCTCCTAGGCCTTTTATATAGTAATGGGAGTGTTCTCAGAGAAACACACCATGATGCAAATAAGAGAAAAAAAAATTTCTTTTAAATAGAATTTTTATCATATACTATCAATTAAGTGGTAAAACGCGTCGCAGGTTAACCTCCACTGAAGCTGGTTGCTATCCACAGCCCTGTCGGTATTGGCTCCTAGGGTCTTTATATAGTAATGGTAATTATACCAGGGAACACACAATTATAAGAAAAAAAAAATTAAATAAATAAATAAATAAATAAAAAATATGTAAAAATCTCCTTTAAATAGTATTTATTATCGTATACTACCAATGAAGAGGTAAACCACCTCGCAGGCTAACCTACAATGTAGTTGCCTGCTGTCCACAGCGCTGTCGGCATTGTCTCCTAGGCTCTTTATATAGTCATGGAAGTGTTCCCAGGGGAACACAACATGATGCAAATAACAAAAAAACAAAATAATTCTCTTTTCAATAGAATTATTTATCATGTAGTACCAATTAAGAGGTAAAACACGTCGCAAGCTATCTTCCAGCGGAGTTGCCTGCTGTCCACAGCCCTCTTGGCATTGGCTCCTAGGCTCTTTATATAGTAATGGGAGTGTTCTGAGGGAAACACAACTTGATGCAAATAACAATAAAACAAAGAAATTCTCTTTTACATAGAATTTTTTTCATATACTACCAATTAAGAGGTAAAACATGTCGCAGCCTAAACTTCAGTGGAGCTGGTTACTGTCCACAGCCCTGTCGGTATTGGCTCGTATGGTCTTTATACAGTTATGGTTGTGTTACCGGGGAACACACAATTATGAGAAATACAAAAGAAAAAAAGTTACAAATTTCTCTCTTAAATAGTATTTATTATCATATACTACCAATTAAGAGATAAAACACGTCGCACGCTAACCTACAGTGGAGTACCCTTCTGTCCACAGCCCTGTCGGCATTGGCTCCTAGGCTCATGATATAGTAATGGGTGTGTTCCCAGGGAAACACACCATGATGCAAATAAAAAAAATCTCTTTTAAATAGAATATTTTATCATATACTACCAATTAATACGTAAAACACGTCGCAGGCTAACCTCCAGTGGAGCTGGTTGCTGTCCACAGCCGAGTCGGTATTGGCTCCTAGGGTCCTTATACAGTAATGGTAGTGCTACCGAGGAATACACAATTATGAGAAATAAAAAGAAAAAAAAAAGAAAAAATCATAAACTTCTTTTTTAAATAGTATTTATTATCATATACTACCAATGAAGAGATAAAACACGTCGCAGGCTAACCTCCAGTGGAGTTGCCTGTTGTGCACAGCCCTGTCGGCATTCGCTCCTAGGCCTTTTATATAGTAATGGGAGTGTTCTCAGGGAAACCTACCAAGATGCAAATAACAAAAAAACAAAAAAATTCTCTTCTAAACAGAACTTTTTTTCATATACTACCAATTAAGTGGTAAAACACGTCGCAGGTTAACCTCCACTGGAGCTGGATGCTGTCCACAGCCCTGTCGGTATTAGCTCCTAGGGTCCTTATATAGTAATGGTAGTGTTACTGGGGAACACACAATTATGAGAAATAAAAAAAAATAAAAAAAAGATTACTAATTTCTCCTTTAAATAGTATTTATTATCGTATACTACCAATGAAGAGGTAAACCACGTTGCAGGCTAACCTACAATGTAGTTGCCTGCTGTCCACAGCGCTGTCGGCATTGGCTCCTAGGCTCTTTACATAGTAATGGAAGTAATCCCAGCGACACACACCATGATGCAAGTAACATAAAAACAAAAAAATTCTCTTTTAAATAGAATTTTTTATCATATACTACCAATTAAGTTGTAAAACACGTCGCAGGCTAACCTCCAGTGGAGTTGACTGCTACCCACAGCCCTGTAGGCAGTGGCTCCTATGATCTTTATATAGTAATGGGAGTGTTCCCAGTGAAACATACCATAATGCAAATAACAAAAAAACTAAAAAATTCTCTTTTAAATTGAAATTTTAATCATATACTACAAATTAAGAGGTAAAATACGTCGAAGGCTAACCTCCAGTGGAGCTGGTTGCTGTCCACAGCCTGTTGGTATTGGCTCCTAGGGTGTTTATATAGCAATGGTAGTGTTACTGGGGAACACACAATTATGAGACATAAAAAAAATTACATATTTCTCTTTTAAATAGTATTTATTATTATTTACTACCAAAGAAGAGTTAAAACACGTCGCAGGCTAACCTCCAGTGGAGTTGCCTGCTTCCCACAGCCCTGTCGGCATTGGCTCCTAGGCTCTTTATATAGTAATGGGAGTGTTCCAAGGGAAACACACCATGATGCATATAACAGAAAAACCCAATATTCTCTTTCAAATAGAATTTTTTATCATGTAGTACCAATTAAGAGGTAAAACACGTCGCAGTCTATCTTCCAGCGGAGTGGTCTGCTGTCCACAACCCTTTTGGCATTGGCTCCTAGGCTCTTTATATAGTAATGGGTGTGTTCCTAGGAAAACACACCTTGATGCAAATAGCAAAAAGAATTCTCGTTTATGTAGAATTTTTTATCATATACTCCCAATTAAGAGGTAAAACACATCGCAGGCTAACCTACATTGGAGTTGCCTGCTTTCCACAGCCCTGTCAGCATTGTCTCCTAGGCTCTTTATATAGTAATTGGAGTGTTCCCAGGGAAACACACCAAGATGCAAATAACAATAAAACAAAAAAATTCTCTTTTACATAGAATTTTTTATCATATACTACCAATTAAGAAGTAAAACATGTCGCAGACTAAACTTCAGTGGAGCTGGTTGCAGTCCACAGCCCTGTCGGTATTGGCTCCTAGGGTCTTTATACAGTTATGGTTGTGTTACCGGGGAACACACAATTATGAGAAATACAAAAGAAAAAAAATTACAAATTTCTCTCTTAAATAGTATTTATTATCTTATACTACCAATGAATAGGTATAACTTGTCGCAGGGTTACCTCCAGTGGAGTTGCCTGCTGTCCACAACCCTGTCGGCATTGGTTCTTAGGCTCTTTATATAGTAATGGGAATGTTCCCAGGGAAACACACCATGATTCAAATAACAAAAAAACAAAAAAATTCTCTTTTAATTAGAATTTCTTATCATATGCCACCAATTAAGAGGTAAAACACATCGCAGGCTAACCTACATTGGAGTTGCCTGCTTTCCACAGCCCTGTCAGCATTGTCTCCTAGGCTCTTTATATAGTAATTGGAGTGTTCCCAGGGAAACACACCAAGATGCAAATAAAAATAAAACAAAAAAATTTTCTTTTACATAGAATTTTTTATCATATACTACCAATTAAGAGGTAAAACATGTCGCAGACTAAACTTCAGTGGAGCTGGTTGCTGTCCACAACCCTGTCGGTATTGGCTCCTAGGAACTTTATATAGTAATGGTAGTGTTACCAGGGAACACACAATTATGAGAGATACAAAAAACAAAAAAAACAAAAACAAAAAAAAGAAAAAGGAATTACAAATTTCTCTTTTTAATGGTATTTATTATCGTATACTACCAATGAAGAGGTAAAACATGTCGCAGGCTAACCTCCAGTGGTGCTGGTTGCTGTCCACAGCCCTGTCGGCATTGGCTCCTTGAGTCTTTATATAGTAATGGGAGTGTTCCCAGGAAAGCACATCAGTATGCAAATAATAAAAAAACAAAAAAAGTCTCTTTTAAATAGAATTTATTATCATATACTAGCAATTAAGGGTTAAAACACGTTGCAGGCTAACCTCCAGTGGAGTTGCCTGCTGTCCACAGCCCTGTCGGCATTGTCTCCTAAGGTCTTTATATAGTAATGGGAGTGTTCGCAGGGAAACACACAATGATGCAAATAAATAAAACCAAATAATTTCTCTTTTAACTAGTATTTTTTAACATATACTACCAATTAAGAGGTAAAACACATCGAGGGCTAACCGCCAGTGGAGCTGGTTACTGTACACAGCCCTGTCGATATTGGCTCCTAGAGTCTTATATAGTAATGGTAGTGGTACCAGCGAACACACAATTATCAAAAAAGCAAAAAAAAGAACCAAAAAAATTACAAATTTCTCTTTAAAAATAGTACTTACTATCATATACTACCAATGAAGATGTAAAACACGTCACAGGCTAACCACCAGTGGAGTTGCCTGCTGTCCACTGCCCTGTCGGCATTAGCTCCTAAGTTCTTTATATCAAAATCGGAGTGTTCCCAGGGAAACACACCATTATGCAAATAACAAAAAAATTCTCTTTAAATAGTATTTATTATCATATACTACCAATGAAGAGATAAAACATAGTGCAGGCTAACCTCCAGTGGAGTTGCCTGATGTCCACAGCCCTGTCAGCAATGGTTCCTAGGCACTTTATATGGTAATGGGGGTGTGCCCAGGGACAAACACCATGATGGAAATAACAAAAAAAACAAAAAAATTGTCTTTTAAATAGAATTTTTTATCATATACTACCAATGAAGAAGTAAAACACGTTGCAGACTGACCTCCAGTGCAGTTGCGTGCTGTCCACAGCCTGTCGGCATTGGCTCTTAGGCTCTTTATATAGTAATGGGAGTGTTCCCAGGGAAATACACCAAGATGCAAATAACAAAAAAATTCTCTTTTCAATAGAATTTTTTATCATATACTACCAATGAAGAGATAAAACACGTCGCAGGCTAACCTCCAGTGGAGTTGCGTGCTGTCCACAGCCTGTCGGCATTGGCTCTAATTCTCTTTATATAGTAATGGGAGTGTTCTTAGGGAAACACACCATGATGCAAATAACAAAAACAAAAACAACTCTTTTAAATAGTATTTATTATCATACACTACCAATTAAGAGGTAAAACAAGTCGCAGGCTAATCTCTAGTCGAGTTGGCTGCTGTCAACAGCCCTGTCAGTATTGGCTCCTTCGGTCTTTATATAGTAATGGGAGTGTTCCCAGGGTAACACACCGTTAAACAAAAAAAAAAAAAAAAAAAAAAAAAAAGAAAAAAAAAAAAAAAAACAAAAAAAAAAAAAAAAAGAAATAATATCTTTTAAATTGAATTTTTCAACACGAATTATATACAGAAGGATGGAATATCTGATAGAAGCCGACCTCGGAGAAGATCAGTTTGGGTTCAGGAGAAATGTAGGAACACGGGAAGCAATACTCACTTTACGGCTTATCCTAGAAGATAGATTAAGAAAAGGCAAACCTACATTTCTAGCTTTTGTAGATTTGGAGAAGGCTTTTGACAATGTTGATTGGAATAGACTCTTTCAAGTTCTGAAGCAAGCAGGAGTAAAATATAGGGAGCGTAAGGTTATTTACAACTTGTACAAAAACCAGACAGCGGTTGTCAGAGTTGAAGGGCATGAAAGGGATGCAGTGGTTGGGAAGGGAGTAAGACAGGGTTGTAGCCTTTCTCCAATGTTATTCAATTTGTACATTGAGCAAGCTATAAAGGAAAGCAAGGAGAAATTTGGAGAAGGAATTAAAGTTCAGGGTGAAGAATTAAAAACTTTGCGTTTTGCCGACGACATAGTAATTTTGTCAGAGACAGCAAAGGACCTGGAAGAGCAGTTAAACGGAATGGACAGTGTGTTGAAAGGTGCATATAAGATGAAGATTAACAAGAGTAAAACTAGGGTAATGGAGTGCAGTGTAAGAAAATCAGGTGATGCTGAAGGAATTAGATTGGGTAACGAAGCAATAAAGGAGGTAGATGAATTTTGTTACTTGGGCAGTAAAATAACAAATGATGGTCGCAGTACAGAGGATGTAAAATGCAGAATGGCAATGGGTAGAAAAGCGTTCTTGAAAAAGAGAAATTTGTTAACATCGAATATTGATTTAAGCCTAAGGAAGTCCTTTCTGAAGGCATTTGTATGGAGTGTGGCCTTGTATGGGAGTGAGACATGGACGATAAACAGTGCGGACAGGAAGAGCATTGAGGCTTTTGAAATATGGTGCTACAGAAGAATGCTGAAGATTAGGTGGGTGGATCGCGTAACTAATGAGGAGGTACTGAACAGAATTGGGGAGAAAAGAAATTTCTGGCATACCTTGACTAAAAGAAGGGATCGATTGGTAGGACACATTCTTAGACATCAAGGAATTGTGAATTTAGCGTTGGAGGGAAGTGTGTGGGGTAAAAACCGCAGAGGAAGACCAAGAGATGGATACATTAAGCAGATTCAGACAGATGTAGGTTGCCGTTCATATGTGGAGATGAAGAGGCTTGCTCAGGATAGGTTATCGTGGAGAGCTGCATCAAACCAGTCTCCGGACTGAAGACCACAACAACAACACTTCCAATTATGTGGTAAAACACATCGCAGGCTAACCTCCAGTGTATTTGGAAAGAGAGCAAGAAAAAATTACAAATTTCTCTTTTAAATAGTATTTATTATCTTATACTGCCAATGAAGAGGTAAAACGCATTGCAGGCTAATATCCAGTGGAGTTGCCTGCTGTCCACAGCCCTGTCGGCATTGGCTCCTTGTGTCTTTATATAGTAATGGGAGTGTTCCCAGGGAAACACACCATGATGCAAATAACAATAAAACAAAAAAAATCGCTTTTAAATAGAATTTTTTATCATATACTACCAATGAAGAAGTAAAACACGTCGCAGGCTAACCTCCAGTGGAGCTGGTTGCTGTCCACAGCCTTGTCGGTATTGGCTACTGGGGACTTTATATAGTAATGGTAGTGTTACCGAGGGACACACAATTGCTGTCCACAGCCCTCTTGGTATTGGCTCCTAGGTTGTTTATATAGTAACGCTAGTGTTACCGGGGAAAACACAATGATGAGAAACACAAAAAAAAAAAAAAAAAAAAAAAAAAAAAAAAAAAAAAAAAAAAAAAAAAAATTACAAATTTCTCTTTTAAATAGTATTTATTATCATATACTACCATTGAAGAAGTAAAACAAGTTGCATTCTAACCTCCAGTGGAGTTGGCTGCTGTCCACAGTCCTGTCCGCATTTGCTCCTAGCCTCTTTTTATTGTAATGGGAGTGTTCCCAGGCAAACACACCATGATGCAAAAATCAAAAAAATTCTCTTTTAAATAGAATTTTTTACATATACTACCAATTAAGAGGTAAAAAACGTCACAGGCTAACCTTCAGTGGAGCTGGTTGCTGTACACAGCCTTGTCGGTATTGGCGACTGGGGTCTTTATATAGTAATGGTAGTGTTACCGAGGGACACACAATTATGAGAAATAAAAAAAAAATACAAATTTCTCTTTTAAATAGAATTTCTTACATATAGTGCATTTGAAATGGTAAAACACATCGCAGGCTATCCTCCAGTGGAGTTGGCTGCTGTCCACAGCCCTGTCGTCATTGGCTCCTAGGGTCTTTATATAGTAATGGGAGTGTTCCCAAGGAATCACACCATGATGGAAATTAAAAAAAAACATTCTCTTTCAAATAGAATTTCTTCCATATACTACCAATTACCTTGTGCCAGGGAGCATCAGGTGCTGCACCACCGACCCGCACTGGCCGCCCTGGCCACACTGCTACTCAGGCCGCAATACTAATGATTAGTTCAACTAGCGAATATCGCGTTTTCACTGTTTTGACGCTCACAGCCCCTACCTTCATTTTTTCGTCAAAATGTGTTATTTTGCTGTTTCTATATGGTAATCCAGTTAATTCGCCGGTTGTTTAAGTAAAATAGTCATAATTTAAGAGAGCAGATGATTTGGATGTATATAGTTACCATGGGCCAGGGAGCATCAGGTGCTGCACCACCGACCCGCACTGGCCACCCTGGCCACACTGCTGCTCAGGCCGCAACACTACAGATTAGTTCAACTAGCGAACATCGCGTTTACACTGTTCTTGACGCTTACAGCCCCAACCTTCATTTTTTCGGCAAAATGTTTTATTTTGCTGCTTCTATTTGGTTATCCGGTTTATAAGCCGTTTGTTTAAGTAAAATAGTCAAAATTTCAAGGAGCAGATGATTTTCGTTTTATATTGTTACCTTGTGCCAGGGAGCATCAGGTGCTGTACCACCGAACCGCACTGGCCACCCTGGCCACAATGCTGCTCAGGCCGCAACACTACAGATTAGTTCAACTAGCGAATATCGCGTTTTCACTGTTCTTGACGCTTACAGCCCCTACCTTCATTTTTTCGGCAAAATGTTTTATTTTGCTGTTTCTATATGGTTATCCGGTTTATAAGCCGTTTGTTTAAGTTAAATAGTCATAATTTCAAGGAGCAGATGATTTTCGTTTTATATTGTTACCTTGGTCCAGCGAGCATCAGGTGCTGCACCATCGACCCGCACTGGCCACCCTGGCCACACTGCTGCTCAGGCCGCAACGCTACAGATTAGTTCAACTAGCGAATATCGCGTTTTCACTGTTTTGACGCTCACAGCCCCTACCTTCATACTTTCCTCATAATGTTTTATTTGCTGTTTGTATATGGTAATCCAGTTTATTCGCCGTTTTTTAAGTAAAATAGTCATAATTTCAGAGAGCAGATGATTTGGTTGTATACAGTTACCATGGGCCAGGGAGCATCAGGTGCTGCACCACCGACCCGCACTTGCCACCCTGGCAACACTGCTGCTCAGGCCGCAACACTACAGATTAGTTCAACTAGAGAATATCGCGTTTTCACTGTTCTTGACGCTTACAGCCCCTACCTTCATTTTTTCGGCCAAATGTTTCATTTTGCAATTTCTATATGGTTATCCGGTTTATAAGCCGTTTGTTTAAGTAAAATAGTCATAATTTCAAGGAGCAGATGATTTTCGTTTTATACTGTTACTTTGTGCCAGGAAGCATCATGTGCTTCACCACCGACCTGCACTGGCCGCCCTGGCCACACTGCTGCTCAGGCCGCAACACTAATGATTAGTTCAACTAGCGAATATCGCGTTTTCACTGTTTTGAAGCTTACAGCCCCTACCTTCATTTTTTCAACAAAATGTTTTATTTTGCTGTTTCTATATGGTAATCCATTTAATTCGCCGGTTGTTTAAGTAAAATAGTCATAATTACAAGGAGCAGATGATTTTCGTCTTATATTGTAACCTTGGGCCAGGGAGCATCAGGTGCTGCACCACCGACCTGCACTGGGCGCCCTGGGCACACTGCTGCTCAGGCCGCAACACTACAGATTAGTTCAACTACCGAATATCGCGTTTTCATTGTTTTTGACGGTTACAGCCCCTAGCTTCATTTTTTCGGCAAAATGATTTATTTTGCTGTTTCTATATGGTTATTCGATTTATAAGCCATTTGTTAAAGTAAAATAGTCATAATTTCAGAGAGCAGATGATTTGGTTGTATATATTTACCATGGGCCAGGGAGCATCAAGTGCTGCACCACCTTCCCGCACTGACCGCCCTGGCCACACTGCTGCTCAGGCCGCAACACTACAGATTACTTCAACTAGCGAATATCGCGTTTTCACTGTTCTTGACGCTTACAGCCCCTACCTTCATTTTTTCGGCAAAATGTTTTATTTTGCTGTTTCTATATGGTTATCCGGTTTATAAGCCGTTTGTTTAAGTAAAATAGTCATAATTTCAAGGAGCAGATGATTTTCGTTTTATATTGTTACCTTGGGCCAGGGAGCATCAGGTGCTGCACCATCGACCCGCACTGGCTGCCCTGGCCACACTGCTGCTCAGGCCGCAACACTAATGATTAGTTCAACTAGCCAATATCGCGTTTTCACTGTTTTGACGGTTACAGCCCCTACCTTAATTTTTTCGACAAAATGTTTTATTTTGCTGTTTCTATATGGTAATCAAGTTTATTCGCCGTTTGTTTAAGTAAAATAGTCATAATTTCAGAGAGCAGATGATTTGGTTGTATATAGTTACCATGGGCCAGGGAGCATCAGGTGCTGCACCACCGACCCGCACTGGCCACCCTGGCCGCACTGCTGCTCAGACCTCAACACTACAGATTAGTACAACTAGCGAATATCGCGTTTTCACTGTTCTTGACGCTTACAGCCCCTACCTTCATTTTTGCGGCAAAATGTTTTATTTTTCTGTATCTATATGGTTATCCGGTTTATAAGCCGTTTTTTTAAGTAAAATAGTCATAATTTCATAGAGCAGATGATTTGGTTGTATATAGTTACCATGGGCCAGGGAGCATCAGGTGCTGCACCACCGACTCGCACTGGCCACCCTGGCCACACTGCTGCTCAGGCCGCAACACTACAGATTAGTTCAACTAGCGAATATCGCGTTTTCACTGTTTTTGACGGTTACAGCCCCTAGCTTAATTTTTTCGGCAAAATGTTATATTTTGCTTTTTATATATGGTTATCTGGTTTATAAGCCATTTGTTAAAGTAAAATAGTCATAATTTCAGAGAGCAGATGATTTGGTTGTATATATTTACCATGGGCCAGGGAGCATCAGGTGCTGCACCACTGACCCGCACTGGCCGCCCTGGCCACACTGCTGCTCAGGCCGCAACACTACAGATTAGTTCAACTAGCGAATATCGCGTTTTCACTGTTCTTGACGCTTACAGCCCCTACCTTCATTTTTTCGGCAAAATGTTTTATTTTGCTGTTTCTGTATGGTTATCCGGTTTATAAGCCGTTTGTTTAAGTAAAATAGTCATAATTTCAAGGAGCAGATGATTTTCGTTTTATATTGTTACCTTGGGCCAGGGAGCATCAGGTGCTGCACCATCGACCCGCACTGGCTGCCCTGGCCACACTGCTGCTCAGGCCGCAACACTAATGATTAGTTCAACTAGCCAATATCGCGTTTTCACTGTTTTGACAGTTACAGCCCCTACCTTAATTTTTTCGACAAAATGTTTTATTTTGCTGTTTCTATATGGTAATCAAGTTTATTCGCCGTTTGTTTAAGTAAAATAGTCATAATTTCAGAGAGCAGATGATTTGGTTGTATATAGTTACCATGGGCCAGGGAGCATCAGGTGCTGCACCACCGACCCGCACTGGCCACCCTGGCCGCACTGCTGCTCAGACCTCAACACTACAGATTAGTACAACTAGCGAATATCGCGTTTTCACTGTTCTTGACGCTTACAGCCCCTACCTTCATTTTTGCGGCAAAATGTTTTATTTTTCTGTATCTATATGGTTATCCGGTTTATAAGCCGTTTTTTTAAGTAAAATAGTCATAATTTCATAGAGCAGATGATTTGGTTGTATATAGTTACCATGGGCCAGGGAGCATCAGGTGCTGCACCACCGACTCGCACTGGCCACCCTGGCCACACTGCTGCTCAGGCCGCAACACTACAGATTAGTTCAACTAGCGAATATCGCGTTTTCACTGTTTTTGACGGTTACAGCCCCTAGCTTAATTTTTTCGGCAAAATGTTATATTTTGCTTTTTATATATGGTTATCTGGTTTATAAGCCATTTGTTAAAGTAAAATAGTCATAATTTCAGAGAGCAGATGATTTGGTTGTATATATTTACCATGGGCCAGGGAGCATCAGGTGCTGCACCACTGACCCGCACTGGCCGCCCTGGCCACACTGCTGCTCAGGCCGCAACACTACAGATTAGTTCAACTAGCGAATATCGCGTTTTCACTGTTCTTGACGCTTACAGCCCCTACCTTCATTTTTTCGGCAAAATGTTGTATTTTGCTGTTTCTATATGGTTATCCGGTTTATAAGACGTTTGTTTAAGTAAAATAGTCATAATTTCAAGGATCAGATGATTTTCGTTTTATATTGTTACCTTGGGCCAGGGAGCATCAGGTGATGCACCACCGACCCGCACTGGCCGCCCTGGCCACACTGCTGCTCAGGGCGCAACACTACAGATTAGTTCAACTAGCAAATATCGCGTATTCACTGTTTTCTACGCTTACAGCCCCTACCTTCTTTTTTCGGCAAAATGTTTTATTTTGCTGTTTCTATATGGTTATCCGGTTTATAAGCCATTTGTTAAAGTAAAATAGTCATAATTTCAGAGAGCAGATGATTTGGTTGTATATATTTACCATGGGCCAGGGAGCATCAGGTGCTGCACCACCGACCAGCACTAGCCGCCCTGGCCACACTGCTGCTCAGGCCGCAACACTACAGATTAGTTCAACTAGCGAATATCGCGTTTTCACTGTTCTTGACGCTTACAGCCCCTACCTTCATTTTTTGGCAAAATGTTTTATTTTGCTGTTTCTATATGGTTATCCGGTTTATAAGCCGTTTGTTTAAGTAAAATAGTCATAATTTCAAGGAGCAGATGATTTTCGTTTTATATTAGCGAATATCGCGTTTTCACTGTTTTTGACGCTTACAGCCCCTACCTTCATTTTTTCGGCAAAATGTTTTATTTTGCTGTTTCTATATGGTTATCCGGTTTACAAGCCGTTTGTTTAAGTAAAATAGTCATAATTTCAGAGAGCAGATGATTTGGTTGTATATATTTACCATGGGCCAGGGAGCATCTGGTGCTGCACCACCGACCCGCACTGTCCACCCTGGCCACACTGCTGCTCAGGCCGCAACACTACAGATTAGTTCAACTAGCGAATATCGCGTTTTTACTGTTTTTTATGCTTACAGCCCCTACCTTCATTTTTTCTTCAAAATGTTTTATTTTGCTTTTTCTATATGGCTATATGGTTTATTCGCCGTTTGTTTAAGTAAAATAGTCATAATTTCAGAGAGCAGATGATTTGTTTGTATATAGTTACCATGGACCAGGGAGCATTAGGTGCTGCACCACCGACCCGCACTGGCCACCCTGGCCACACTGCTGCTTAGGCCACAACACTACAGATTAGGTTAACTAGCGAATATCGCGTTTTCACTGTTTTTGACACTTACAGCCCCTACCTTCATTTTTTCGGCAATTTTTTTTTTTGCTGTTCTATATGGTTATCCGGTTTATAAGCCGTTTGTTTAAGTAAAATAGTCATAATTTCAGAGAGCAGATGATTTGGTTGTATATAGTTACCATGGGCCAGGGACCATCAGGTGCTGCACCACCGACCCGCACTGGCCGCCCTGGCCACACTGCTGCTCAGGCCGCAACACTACAGATTAGTCCAACTAGCGAATATTGCATTTTCACTGTTTCTGACGCTTACAGCCCCTACCTTCATTTTTTCGGCAAAATGTTTTATTTTGCTGTTTCTATATGGTTATCCTGTTTGTAAGCCGTTTGTTTAAGTAAAATAGTTATAGTTTCAAGGAGCAAATGATTTTCGTTTTATATTGTTACCTTGTGCCAGGGAGCACCAGGTGCTGCACCACCGACCCGCACTGGCCGCCCTGGCCACACTGCTGCTCAGGCCGTAACACTACAGATTAGTTCAACTAGCGAATATCGCGTTTTCAATGTTTTTGGATGTTACAGCCCCTACCTTCATTTTTTCGGCAAAATGTTTTATTTTGCTGTTTCCATATGGTTATCCGGTTTATAACCTGTTTGTTTTAGTAAAATAGTCATAATTTCGAGGAGCAGATGATTTTTGTTTTATATTATTACCATGGGCCAGTGAGCATCAGGTGCTGCACCACCGACCCGCACTGGACATACTGCCATTCTGCTGCTCAGGGCGCAATACTACAGATTAGTTCAACTAGCGAATATCGCGTTTTCACTGTTTTTGACGCTTACAGCCCCTACCTTTATTTTTTCGTCAAAATGTTTTATTTTGCTGTTTCTATATGGTTATCCGGTTTGTAAGCCGTTTGTTTAAGTAAAATAGTCATAATTTCAAGGAACAGATGATATTCGTTTTATATTGTTACCTTCGGCCAGGGAGCATCAGGTGCTGTACCACCGACCCGCACTGGCCGCCCTGGCCACACTGCTGCTCAGGCCGCAACGTTACACATAAGTATAACTAGCTTATATCGCGTTTTCACTTTTTTTTTATGCTTACAGCCCCTACCTATATTTTTACGGCAAAATATTTATTTCGCTGTTTCTATATCGTACTCCAGTTGAATCGCCATTTGTTTAAGTAAAATAGTCATACTTTCGAGGAGCAGATGGTTTTGGTTTTATATAATTACAATGGACCAGGGAGCATCAGGTACTGCACCACCGACCCGCACTGGCCACCCTGGCCACACTGCTGCTCAGGCCACAACACTACAGATTAATTCAACTAGCGTTCATTGCGTTTTCACTGTGTTTGACGCTTACAGCCCCTACCTCCATTTTTTTCGGCAAAATGTTTATTTTGCTGTTTCTATATGGTAATCCATTTGATTCGCCATTTGTTTAAGAGAAATAGTCATAATTTCAAGGAGCAGATGTTTTTGGTTGTATAAAGTTACCATGGACCAGGGAGCACCAGGTGCTACACCACGGAACCACACTGGCCGCCCTGGACACACTGCTACTTAGGACGCAACGTTACACATTAGTATAACTAGCGTATTACTGGGTATGAGGTCCGCCTGATATGAAAAACACTGATTTTATTTGACACCCAAACTAGATTCAGCACCTCTGTCCCATCATCAGTGGGATTTATGTTTATTTCATGCTTAATTTACATTTCGTGGTCATGTGGAACCCTTTTTATATACTTATTAAGTGGTAGCGTTGCCATGGTTTCTTTTGTTATATATTCCTTCTTACGACTTGTTTCGCATAGTACACACTTAATACACATATTTTGTGGACTTTTTAATCACAATCACTTTCCACTTTAAAAATTCGCCTGTTTACTTTGCTAAACTGCAATAACTAGCGTATATTGCGTTTTCATTGTTTTTGACACTTGCAGCCACTACCTTCATTTTTTTGGGTAAATGTTTTATTTTGCTGTTTCTATATGGTAATCCAGGTAATTCGCTATTTGCTGAAGTAAAATAGTCATTATTTCAAAGAGCAGATGATTTTGGATGTATATAGTTACCGTGGACCAGGGAGCATCAGGTGCTGCACCACGAACCCGCACTGGCCTCCCTGGAAAGACTGCTGCTCAGGCCGCAACGTTACACATTAGTATAACTAGCGTATATTGCGTTTTCACTGTTTTTGACGCTTACAGCCCCTACCTACATTTTTTCCGCAAAATGTTTCCTTTTGGTTTTTATTTATGGTAATCCAGTTGATTTGCCATTTGTTTAAGTAAAATAGTCATAATTTCAGAGAGCAGATGATTTTGGATGTATATAGTTACCGTGGACCAGGGAGCATCAGGTGCTGCACCACGAACCCGCACTGGCCTTCCTGGCCACACTGCTGCTCAGGCCGCAACACTACAGATTAGTTCAACTAGCGTATATCTCATTTTTCACTGGTTTTTGATGCTTACAGCCCCTACCTTTATTTTTTCGGCAAAATATTTATTTTGCAGTTTCTATATTGTAATCAAGTTGATTCGCCATTTGATTAAGTAAAATAGTCATAATTTCAAGGAGCAGATGATTATGGTTGTATATAGTTCTCTTTCAAAAAGAATTTTTTATCATATACTACCAATTAAGAGGTAAAACACGTCACAGGCTAAACTCCAGTGGAGTTGCCTGCTGTCCACAGACCTGTCAGCATTGGCTCCTAGGCTCTTTATATAGTAATGGGAGTGTTCCCAGGAAAACACACTATGATGCATATAACAAAAGAAAATTATCTTTTAAATAGAATTTTTTATCATATACTACCAATTAAGAGGTTAAACACACCGTAGGCTAACCTCCAGTGGAGCTGGTTATTGTCCACAGCCATGTCGGTATTGGCTCCTATGGTCTTTGTATAATAATGGTAGTGTCAACAGGGAACTCATAATTATGCGAAATACAAATGAAAAAAAAAAGAAAAAAATTACAAATTTCTCTTTTAAATAGTATTTATTATCATATACTACCTATGAAGAGGTAAAACATGTCGCAGGCTAACCTCCAGTGTTGTTGGCTGCTGTCCACAGCCCTGTCGGCATTGGCTCCTAGGGTCTTTATATAGTAATGGAAGTGTTCCCAGGGAAACACACCATGATGCAAATAACAAAAAAAAAAAATCTCTTTTAAATAGAATTTTTTATCATAAACTACAAACTAAGAGGTTAAACCTGACGCAGGCTAACTTACAGTGGAGTTGAATGCTGTCCACAGCTCTGTAAGCAATGGCTCGTAGGCTCTTTATATAGTAATGGGAGTGTTCCCAGGAAAACACACTATGTTGCAAATCACAAAAAAAAAATCACTTTTAAATAGAATTTTTCATCATATTCTACCAATTAAGGCGTAAAACACGTCGCAGGCTAACCTCCAGTGGAGCAGGTTGCTGTCCACACCACTGTCGGTATTGGCTCATAGGGTCTTTATATGGTAATGGTAGTGTTACCGGGGAACACACAATTATGAGAAATACACAAGAAAAATACAAATTTCTCTTTTAAATAGTATTTATTATCATATACTACCAATGACGAGGTAAAACACGTCGCAGGCTTATCTCCTGTGGAGCTGGTTGCTATCCACAGCCTTGACGGTATTGGCTCCTAGGGTCTTTATACAGTATTGTTAGTGTTACCGGGGAACACACAATTGTGAGAAATACAAAAGAAAAAAAAGAAAAAAATTACAAATTTCTCTTTTAAATAGTATTTATTATCATATACTACCAATTAAGAGGTAAAACACGTCGCAGGCTAACCTTCAGTTGAGCTGGTTGCTGTCCACAGCCCTGTTGTTATTGGCTCCTAGGGTCTTTATATTAATGGTAGTGTTACCGGGGAACACACAATTATGAAAAATACAAAGGAAAAAAAAAAAAAAATTTACAAATTTCTCTTTTAAATTTTGAAATTATATATTGCCTTTTGAATAGTATTTATTATCGTATGCTACCAAAGAGGAAGTTAAACACACCGCAGGCTAACCTCCAGTGGAGTTGCCTGCTATCCACAGCCCTGTCGGCATTGGCTCCTAGGCTCTTTATAGGGTAATGGGAGTGTTCCCAGGGAAACACACCATGATGCAAATAAAAAAAAAAAAAAAACAGAAAAATTCTGTTTAAAATACAATTTTTTATCATATACTACCAATTAAGAGGTAAAACACGTCACAGGCTAACCTCCAGTGGAACTGATTGCTGTCCACAGCCCTATCGGTATTGCCTCCTAGGGTCTTTATATTGTAATACTAGTGTTACCGGGAAACACACTATTATGAGAAATAAAAAAAAAAAAAAAAAAAAAAAATACAAATTTCTCTTTTAAATAGTATTTATTATCATATACTACCAATGAAGAGGTAAAACACGTTGCAGGCTAACCTCCAGTGGAGTTGCCTGCTGTCCACAGCCCTGTCGGCATTGGCTCCTAGGCTGTTAATATAGTGATGGGAGTGTTCCCAGGAAAAGACACCATGATGCAAATAAGAAAAAAACAAAAAAATCTCTTTTAAATGGAATTTTTTATCATATACTACCAATTAAGATGTCGCAGGCTAACCTCCAGTGCTGCTGGTTCCTGTCCACAGCCTTATCGGTATTGCCTTCTAGGGTCATTATATAGTAATACTAGTGTTACCGGGAAACACACTATTATGAGAAATACAAAAAAAAAAAAAAAAAAAAAAAAAAAAAAAAAAAAAAAAAAAAAAAAAAAAATACAAATTTCTCTTTTAAATAGTATTTATTATCATATACTACCAATGAAGAGGTAAAACACGTTGCAGGCTAACCTCCAGTGGAGTTGCCTGCTGTCCACAGCCCTGTCGGCATTTGCTCCTAGGCTGCTTATATAGTGATGGGAGTGTTCCCAGGGAAACACACCATGATGCAAATAACAAAAAAATTCTCTTTTAAATAGAGTTTTTTATCATATACTACCTATTAAGTGGTAAAACACGTCGCAGGCTAACCTCCAGTGGAGCTGGTTGCTCTCCACAGCCCTGTCGGTACTGGCTCCTAGTGCCTTTATATAGTAATGGTAGTGTTACCGTGGAACACACAATTAATAGAAATACAAAAAGAAAAGAAAAAAAATTACAAAATTCTCTTTTAAATAGTATTTAATATCAGATACTACCAATGAAGAGCTACAACACGTCGCAGGCTAGCATCCAGTGGAGCTTGTTGCTGTCCACAGCCCTGTCGGTATTTGCTCCTAGGGTCTTTATATTGTAATGGTAGTGTTACGGGGCACACACAATTATGAGTAATACAAGAGAAAAAAAGAAAAAAATAACAAATTTCTCTTTAAATAGTATTTACTATCATATACTTCATATGAAGAGGTAAAACAAGTCGCAAGCTAACCTCCAGTGGAGTTCTGTCCATAGCCCTGTCGGCATTGGCTCCTAGGATCTTTATATAGTAATGAAAGAGTTCCCAGGGAAACGCAACATGATGCAAATAACAAAAAAACAAAAAAATTCTCTTTTAAATAGAATTTTTTTTTATACTACCAATTAAGAGATAAAAAACAACACAGGCTAACCTTCAGTGGAGCTGGTTGCTGTCCACAGCCCTGTCGGTATTGGCTCCTAGGCTCTTTATATAGTAATGGGAGTGTTCCCAGGGAAAGACACCATGATGCAAATAAGAAAAAAACAAAAGAAATCTCTTTTAAATAGAATTTTTTATCATATACTTCCAGAGGTAAACACGTCGCAAGCTAACCTCCGGTGGAGCTGGTTGCTGTCCACAGCCCTGTCGGTATTGTCTCCTAGGGTCTTTATATAGTAATGGGAGTGTTACCGAGGAACTCACAATTATGAGAAATACAAAAAAAAAAAAAAAGTAAAGAAAATTACAAAACTCTCTTTTCAATATTATTTATTATCATATATTACCAATGAAGAGGTAAAACACGTCGCAGGCTAACCTCCTGTGGAGCTGGTTTCTGTCCATAGCCCTGTCGGCATTGGCTCCTAGGCTCTTTATATAATAATGGAAGTGTTCCCAGGGAAACACACCATGATGCAAATAACAAAAAAAGAAAAAAATTCTGTTTTCAATAGCATTTTTTATCATATACTACCAAATAAGAGGTAAAATACGTCGCACGCTAACCTACAGTGGAGTTGACTGCTGTCCACAGCCCTGTCGGTATTGGCTCCTAGGCTCTTTATATAATAATGGAAGTGTTCCCAGGGAAACACACCATGATGCAAATAACAAAAAAACAAAAAAATTCTGTTTTCAATAGCATTTTTTATCATATACTACCAAATAAGAGGTAAAATACGTCGCACGCTAACCTACAGTGGAGTTGACTGCTGTCCACAGCCCTGTCGGTATTGGCTCCTATGGTCTTTATATAGTAATGTTAGTGTTACCAGGGAACTTATAATTATGAGAATTACAAATGAAAAAAAAAAAAAAAGTTACAAATTTCTCTTTTAAATAGAATTTATTATCATATACTACCAATGAAGAGGTAAAACACGTCGCAGGCTAACTTCCAGTGGGGTTGCCTGCTATCCACAGCCCTGTCAGCATTGGCTCTTAGGCTCTTTATATAGTTATGGAAGTGTTCCCAGGGTAACACAACATGATGCAAATAACAAAAAAACCAAAAAAATACTCTTTTAAATAGAAGTTTTTATCATATACTACGAATGAAGAGGTAAAAAATATACGTAAAAAATAGATGAAGAACACTTACCAGGCGAAGGGGCACAGGCAGTAATAGCAACAAATAAACACACAGACACACACACACACTCAAAAATGCTAGCTTTCGCAGCCTAGCTGCTTCATCAGGCAGAAGGGAAGGAGAGGGAAAAGGAAATGATGAGGGATTTAAGGAAGGGGGTAAGGAGCCATTCCAATCCCGGGACAGGAAAGACTTACCTTGGGGGAAAAAATGGAAGGTAAATAAATGCACATACACCCACACATTTACACAGACACAAGTACACTTAGGCAGACATACTGTAGAACTGTAGAAAAATTAAGAGGTAAAATATACGTAAAAAATAGATGAAGTACACTTACCAGGCGAAAGGGCACAGGCAGTAATAGCAACAAATAAACACACAGACACACACACACACACACAAAAATGCTAGCTTTCGCAGCCTAGCTGCTTCCTCAGGCAGAAGGGAAGGAGAGAGAACAGGAAATGATGAGGGTTTTAAGGAAGGGGGTAAGGAGCCATTCCAATCCCGGGACAGGAAAGACTTACCTTGGGAGAAAAAATGGAGGGAAATAAATGCACATACACCCACACATTTACACAGACACAAGTACACTTAGATAGACATACTGTAGAACTGTAGAAAGGACGTCGCAGGGTAAACTCCAGTAGTTGTTTGCTGTCCACAGCTCTGTCGGTATTGGCTCCTAGGGTCTTTATATAGTAATGGTGGTGTTACTGGGGAACACACAATTATGAGACATACAAATATATATATAAATAGTATTTATTGTCATATACAATCAATGATCAGATAAAACACGTCACAGGCTAACCTACAGTGGAGTAGGCTGCTGTCCACAGCCCTGTCGGCATTAGCTCCTAGGCTCTTTATATAGTAATGGGAGTGCTTCCAGGGAAACACACCATGATGCAGATAACAACAATCAAAAAAATTCTCTTTTAAAAAGAATTTTTTATCATATACTACCAATTAAGATGTAAAACACGTCACAGGTTAACCTCCAGCAGATTTGCCTGCCGTCCACAGCCCTGTCGGCATTGGCTCCTAGGTTCTGTATATAGTAATGGGATAGTTCCCAGGGAAACAGACCATGATGCAAATAACAAAAAAAAAATTCTCTTTTAAAAATAATTTTTTATCATATACTACCAATTAAGATGTAAAACACGTCACAGGTTAACCTCCAGCAGATTTGCCTGCCGTCCACAGCCCTGTCGGCATTGGCTCCTAGGTTCTGTATATAGTAATGGGATAGTTCCCAGGGAAACACACCATGATGCAAAACAACAACAAAAAATTTCTTTTAAATAGAATTTTTTATCATACTTCTACTAATTAAGAGGTAAAACATGTCGCAGGCTAACCTCCAGTGGTGCTGGTTGCTCTCAACAGCCCTGTCAGTATTGGCTCATAGGGTCTTTAGAAGGTAATGGTAATGTTACCTGGGAACAAAGAATATTGAGAATTACCAAAAAAAAAAAAAAAAAAAAAAAAAAAAAAATGAAAAAAAAAAAATTACATGGTTTTTTTTTTTTTTTTTTTTTTTTTTTTTTTTTTTTTAAATAGTATTTATTATCATATAGTACCAATGAAGAGGTAAAACACGTCGCAGGCAAACCTCCAGTGGAGTTGCCTGCTGTCCACAACTCTGTAAGCATTGGCTCCTAGTCTGTTTATATAGTAATGGAAATGTTCCCCAGGAAACACACATGATGCAAATAACAAAAAAATTGTCTTTTAAATAGAATTTTTTATCATATACTACCAATTACGAGGCAAAACACGTCGTAGGCTAACCTCCAGTGGAGCTGGTTGCTGTCCACAGTCCTGTCGGTATTGCCTCCTAGGGTCTTTATATAGTAATGGTAGTGTAACCAACGAACACACAATTATGAGAAATACAAACAAAAAAAGAATTAGAAATTTCTCTTTTAAATAGTATTTATTATCATATACTACAAATGAAGAGGTAAAACACGTCGCAGGCAAACCTTCAGTGGAGTAGGCTGCTGTCCACAGCACTGTCGGCATTGGCTCCTAGGCTCTTTATATTGTAATGGAAGTGTTCCCAGGGAAACACACCATGATGCAAATAACAAAAAAAAAATTCTGGTTTAAATAGTATTTATTATCATATACTACAAATGAAGAGGTAAAACACGTCGGAGGCTAACCTACAGTGGAGTTGACTGCTGTCCACAGCACTGTTGGCATTGGCTCCTAGGCTCATTATATAGTAATAGGAGTGTTCCCAGGGAAAGACACCATGATGCAAATATCAACAAAAAAAAAAAAAAAAAAAAAAAAAAAAATTCTTTTTTAAATAGAATTTTTTATCATATACTACCAATTAAGAGGTAAAACACTTCGCAGGGTAACCTCCAGTGGAGCTAGTTGCTGTCCACAGACCTGTCGGTATTGGCTCATATGGTCTTTATATGGTAATGGTAATGTTACCCGGGAACACACAATATTGAAAAAAATAAATAAATAAATAAATAAAAATAAAATAAAAAAATTACATATTTCTTTTTTAAATAGTATTTATTATCATAGGGTACCAATGAAGAAGTAAAACACGTAGCAGGCTAACCTCCAGTGGAGTTGCCTGCTGTCGACAGCCCTGTCGGCATTTGCTCCTTGGCTCTTTATTTAGTAATGGTAGTGTTCCCAGGGAATCCCACCTTGATACAAACCAAAAAAAAAAAGAAAAAAAATATCTCTTTCCAATAGAATTTTTTATCATATACTACCAATTAAGAGGTAAAACACGTCGCAGGCTAAACTCCAGTGGATGTGGTTGCTGTCCACAGCCCTGTCGGTATTGGCTCCTAGTGTCTTTATACAGTAATTTTGGTGTTACCGGGGAACACATTATTATGACAAATACAAAAGAAAAGAAAAAAAAAAATTTACAAATTTCTCTTTTAAATAGTATTTATTATCATATACTACCAATGAAGAGGTAAAACACGTCGCAGGCTAACTTCCAGTGGAGTTGCCTGCTGTCCACAGCCCTGTCGGCATTGGCTCCTAGGCTCTTTATATAGTAATGGGAGTGTTCCCAGAGAAACACACCATGAGCCAAATAAAAAAAAGCAATAAAATTCTCTTTCAAATAGCATTTTTTATCATATACTACCAATTAAGAGGTAAAACACGTCGCAGGCTAACCTACAGTGGAGTTGCCTGCTGTCCACAGCCCTGTCGGCATTGGCTCCTAGGCTCATTATATAGTAATGGGAGTGTTCCCAGGGAAACACACCATGATGCAAATAAAAATAAATCTCTTTTAAATAGAATTTTTTATCATATACTACCAATTAAGAGGTAAAACATGATGCAGGCTACCCTCCATTGGAGCAGGTTGCTGTCCACTGCCCTGTCGGTATTGGCTCCTAGGTTCTTTATACAGTAATGTTAGTGTTAATGGGGAACACATTATTATGACAACTACAAAAGAAAAGAAAAGAGTTACAAATTTCTCTTTTAAATAGTATTTATTATCATATACAGCCAATAAAGAGGTAAAACACGTCGCAGGCTAACCTACAGTGGAGTTGCCTGCTGTCCACAGCCCTGTCAGCATTGGCTCCTAGACTCATTATATAGTAATGGAAGTTTTCCCAGGGAATCACACCAAGATGCAAACAAAAAAAAAAAAAAAAAAAAAAAAAAAAAAATCTCCTTTAAATAGAATTTTTTATCATATACTACCAATTAATAGGTAAAACACGTCGCAGGCTAACCTCCAGTGGAGCTGGTTGCTGTCCACAGCCCTATCGGTATTGGCTCCTAGGGTCTTTTGACAGTAATGTTAGTGTTACCAGGAAACACATAATTATGAGAAATACAAAAGAAAATATTACAAATTACTTTTTTAAATAGTTTTTATTATCATATACTACCAAGGAATGGTAAAACACGTCCCAGGCTAACTTCCAGTGGAGTTGAGTGCTGTCCACAGCCCTGTCACCATTGGCTTCAAGGCTCCTTATATAGTAATGGGAGTGTTCCCAGGGAAACACACCATAATGCAAATAACAAAAAAACAAAAATATCCTCTTTTAAATAGAATTTTTTATCATATACTACCAATTAAGAGGTAAAACACGTCGCAGGCTAAAGAACAGTGGAGATGCCTGCACTCCACATCCATATCGGCATTGGCTCCTAGGCTCATTATATAGTAATGGGAGTGTTCCCAGGGAAACACACCATGATGCAAATAAAAAAAATCCATTTTAAATAGAATATTTTATCATATACTACCAATTAATAGGTAAAACATGTCGCAGGCTAACCTCCAGTGGAGCTGGTTGCTATCCACAGCCCTGTCGGTATTGGCTCCTAGTGCCTTCATACAGTAGTGGTAGTGTTACCGAGGAACATACAATTATGAGAAATAAAAAGAAAAAAAAAGAAAAAAATCATACACTTCTTTTTTAAATAGTATTTATTATCATATACTACCAATGAAGAGATAAAACACATCGCAGGCTAACCTCCAGTGGAGTTGCCTGCCGCCCACAGCCCTGTCGGCATTTGCTCCTTGGCTCTTTATATAGTAATGGAAGTGTTCCCCGGGAAACATACCATGATGCAAATAACATAAAAACAAAACAAAAATTCTCTTTTAAATAGAATTTTTTATCATATACTACCAATTAATAGGTAAAACAAGTCGCAGGCTAACCACCAGCGGAGTTGCCTGCAGTCCATAGCCCTGTCGGCATTGGCTCCTAGGCCTTTTATATAGTAATGGGAGTGTTCTCAGGGAAACACGCCATGATGCAAATAACAGAAAAACAAAAAAAAAAACTCTTCTAAACAGAATTTTTTATCATATGCTACCAATTAAGAGGTACAACACGTCGCAGGTTAACCTCCACTGGAGCTGGATGCTGTCCACAGCCCTGTCGGTATTGGCTCCTAGGGTCCTTATATAGTAATGGTAGTGTTACCGAGGAACACACAATTATGAGAAATCCAAAAAAAAAAAAAAGAGAAAAACAAGATTACTAATTTCTCCTTTAAATTGTATTTATTATCGTATACTACCAATGAAGAGGTAAACCACCTCGCAGGCTAACCTACAATGTAGTTGCCCTCATTCCACAGCGCTGTCGGCATTGGCTCCTAGGCTCTTTTCATAGTTATGGAAGTAATCCCAGGGACACACACCATGATGCAAATAACAAAGAAACAAAAAAATTCTCTTTTAAATAGAATTTTTGATCATTTACTACCAATTAAGTTGTAAAACACGTCGCAGCCTAACGTCCAGTGGATTTGGCTGCTATCCACAGCCCTGTCGGTATTGGCTCCTAGGGTGTTTATATAGTAATGGTAGTGTTACTGGGGAACACACAATTATGAGACATAAAAAAAATTACAAATTTCTCTTTTAAATAGTATTTATTATCATATACTGCCAATGAAGAGATAAAACACATCGCAGGCTAACCTCCACAGGAGTTGCCTGCTGCCCACAGCCCTTTCGGCATTTTCTCCTAGGCTCTTTAAATAGTAATGGGAGTGTTCCAAGGGAAACACACCATGATGCATATAACAAAAAAACCAAGTATTCTATTTCAAATAGAATTTTTTATCATATACTACCAATTAAGAGGTAAAACACGTTGCAGGCAAACTTCCTGTGGAGCTGGTTGCTGTCCACAGCCCTTTCGGTATTGGCTCCTAGGGTCTTTATACAGTAATGTTAGTGTTACCAGGGAAGACACAATTATGAGAAATACAAAACAAAAAAAAAAACATAAAGTTACAAATTTCCCTTTTAAATAGTATTTATTACGATATACTACCAATGAAGTGGTAAAACACATCGCTGGCTAACATCCAGTGGAGTTGCCTGCTGTCCACAGCCCTGTCGGCATTGGCTCTTAGGCTCTTTATATAGTAACGGAAGTGTTCAAAGGGAAACACAACATGATGCAAGTAACAAAAATACAAAAAAATTCCCTTTTAAATAGAATTTTTTATCATTTACTACCAATTAAGAGGTAAAACACATCACAGGCTAACCTTCAGTGGTGTTGCCTGCTGTCCACAGCCCTACGGGCATTGGCTCCTAGGCTCTTTATACAGTCAGAAAATAAAAGAAAAAAGTTACAAATTTCCCTTTTAAATAGTATTTATTATGATATACTACCAATGAAGTGGTAAAACACGTCGGTGGCTAACCTCCAGTGGAGTTGCCTGCTGTCCACAGCCCTGTCGGCATTGGCTCTTAGGCTCTTTATATAGTAACGGAAGTGTTCAAAGGGAAACACAACATGATGCAAATAACAAAAATACAAATAAATTCTCTTTTAAATAGAATTTTTATCATGTACTACCAATTAAGAGGTAAAACACATCACAGGCTAACCTCCAGTGGTGTTGCCTGCTGTCCACAGCCCTGTCGGCATTGGCTCCTACTCTCTTTATATAGTCATGGAAGTGTTCCCAGGGGAACACAACATGATGCAAATAAAGAAAAAACAAAAAAATTCTCTTTTAAAAAGAATATTTATCATATACTACCAATGAAGAGATAAAACACGTCGCAGGCTAACCTCCAGTGGAGTTGCCTGCTGTCCACAGCCCTGTCGGCATTCGCTCCTAGGCTCTTTATATAGTAATGGAAGTGTTCCCAGGGAAACATACCATGATGCAAATAACAAAAAAACAAAACAAAAATTCTCTTTTAAATAGAATTTTCTATCATATACTACCAATTAATAGGTAAAACAAGTCGCAGGCTAACCTCCAGTGGAGTTGTCTGCTGTCCACAGCCCTGTCGGCATTGGCTCCTAGGCCTTTTATATTGTAATGGGAGTGTTCTCAGGGAAACACACCATGATGCAAATAACAAAAAAACAAAAAAAATTCTCTTCTAAACAGAATTTTTTATCATATACTACCAATTAAGAGGTAAAACACGTCGCAGGTTTACCTCCACTGGAGCTGGGTGGCTCCTAGGGTCCTTATATAGTAATGGTAGTGTTACCGGGGAACACACAATTATGAGAAATACAAAAAAAAAAAAAAAAAAAGAAAAAAAAGATTACTAATTTCTCCTTTAAATAGTATTTATTATCGTATGCTACCAATGAAGAGGTAAACCACCTCGCAGGCTAACCTACAATGTAGTTGCCCTCATTCCACAGCGCTGTCGGCATTGGCTCCTAGGCTCTTTACATAGTAATGGAAGTAATCCCAGGGACACACACCACGATGCAAATAACAAAGAAACAAAAAAATTCTCTTTTAAATAGAATTTTTTATCATATACTACCAATTAAGTTGTAAAACACGTCGCAGCCTAACTTCCAGTGGAGTTGGCTGGTATCCACAGCTCTGTCGGTATTGGCTCCTAGGTTTGTTTATATAGTAATGGTAGTGTTACTGGGGAACACACAATTATGAGACATAAAAAAAATTACAAATTTCTCTTTTAAATAGTATTTATTATTATTTACTACCAATGAATAGGTAAAACACGTCGCAGGCTAACCTCCAGTGGAGTTGCCTGCTGTCCACAGCCCTGTAGGCATTGGCTCCTAGGCTCTTTATATAGTTATGGGAGTCTCCACAGGGAAACACACCATGATGCAAATAACAAAAAAAAAAATTCTCTTTTACATAGAATTTTTTATCATATACTACCAATTAATTTGTAAAACAAGTCACAGGCTAACCTCCAGCGGAGTTGCTTGCTGTCCACAGATCTGTCGACATTGGCTCCTAGGCCTTTTATATAGTAATGGGAGAGTTCTCAGGGAAACACACCATGATGCAAATAACAAAAAAAACAAAAAAAAATCTCTTCTAAACAGAATTTTTTATCATATACTATCAATTAAGAGGCAAAACACGTCGCAGGTTAACCTCCACTGGAGCTGGTTGCTGTCCACAGCCCTGTCGGTATTGGCTCCTAGGGTCTTTATATAGTGATGGTAATTTTACCAGGGAACACACAATTATGAGAAAAAAAATTAAAAAAAAATAATAAATATTTAAAAATTACTCCTTTAAATAGTATTTATTATTGTATACTACCAATGAAGAGGTAAACCACCTCGCAGGCTAACCTACAATGTAGTTGCCTGCTGTCCACAGCGCTGTTGGCATTGGCTCCTAGGCTCTTTACATAGTAATGGAAGTAATCCAAGCGACACACACCATGATGCAAATCACAAAAAAACAAAAAAATTCTCTTTTAAATAGAATTCTTTATCATATTCTACCAATTAAGTTGTAAAACACGTCGCAGGCTAACCTCCAGTGGAGTTGGCTGCTATCCACAGCCCTGTCGGTATTGGCTACTAGGGTGTTTATATAGAAATGGTAGTGTTACTGGGGAACACACAATTATGAGACATAAAAAAAATTACAAATTTCTCTTTTAAATAGTATTTATTATTATTTACTACCAATGAAGTGGTAAAACACGTCGCAGGCTAACCTCCAGTGGAGTTGCCTGCTGTCAATAGCCCTGTCGGCATTGGCCCCTAGTCTGTTTATATAGTAATGGGTGTGGTCCCAGTGAAACACACCATGATGCAAGTAACAAATAAAAGTCTTTTTTCAATAGAATTTTTGATCATATACTACCAATTAGTGGAAAAACTTGTCGCAGGCTAAACTACAGTGGAGTTTCCTGCTTTCCACAGCCCTGTCGGCAATGGCTCCTAGGCTCTTTTTATAGTATTGGAAGTGGTCTTTATATAGTAATGGTAGTGTTACCGGGAAACACACAATAATGAGAAATACAAAAAAAAAAAGAAAAAAATTACAAATTTCTTATTTAAATAGTATTTATTATCATATACTGCCAATGAAGAGATAAAACACATCGCAGGCTAACCTCCAGTGGAGTTGCCTGCTGTCCACAGCCCTGTCGGCATTGGGTCCTAGGCTCTTTACATAGTAATGGAAGTAATCCCAGGGACACACACCATGATACAAATAACAAAAAAACAAAAAAATTCTCTTTTTAATAGAATTTTTTATCATATACTACCAATTAAGTTGTAAAACACGTCGCAGGCTAACCTCCAGTGGAGTTGGCTGCTACCGACAGCCCTGTAGGCATTGGCTCCTATGATCTTTATATAGTAATGAGAGTGTTCCCAGTGAAACATACCATAATGCAAATAACAAAAAAACTAAAAAATTGAAATTTTAATCATATACTACAAATTAAGAGGTAAAATACGTCGAAGGCTAACCTGCAGTGGAGCTGGTTGCTGTCCACAGCCTGTTGGTATTGGCTCCTAGGGTATTTATATAGCAATGGTAGTGTTACTGGGGAACACACAATTATGAGACATAAATAAAATTACAAAAAAAAAAGAAAATGGAAAAAAGTTATAAATTTCCCTTTTAAATAGTATTTATTATTATTTACTACCAATGAGGAAATAAAACACGTCGCAGGCTAACCTCCAGTGGAGTTGCCTGCTTCCCACAGCCCTGTCGGCATTGGCTCCTAGGCTCTTTATATAGTAATGGGAGTGTTCCATGGGAAACACACCATGATGCATATAACAAAAAAAACCAAATATTCACTTCCAAACAGAATTTTTTATCATATACTACCAATTAAGAGCTAAAACACATCACAGGCTAACCTCCAGTGGTGTTGCCTACTGTCCACAGCCCTGTCGGCATTGGCTCCTAGGCCCTTTATATTGTCATGGAAGTGTTCCCAGGGGAACACAACATGATGCAAATAACAAAACAACAAAAAAATTCTCTTTTAAATAGAATTTTTTATCATGTAGTACCAATTAAGAGGTAAAACACGTCGCAGTCTATCTTCCAGCGGAGTGGCCAGCTGTCCACAACCCTCTTGGCATTGGCTCCTAGGCTCTTTATATAGTAATGGGAGTGTTCCTACTCATATACTCCCAATTAAGAGGTAAAACACATCGCAGGCTAACCTACATTGGAGTTTCCTGCTTTCCACAGCCCTGTCAGCATTCTCTCCTAGGCTCTTTATATAGTAATTGGAGTGTTCCCAGGGAAACACACCAAGATGCAAATAACAATAAAACAAAAAAATTCTCTTTTACATAGAATTTTTTATCATATACTAGCAATTAAGGGTTAAAACACGTTGCAGGCTAACCTCCAGTGGAGTTGCCTGCTGTCCACAGCCCTGTCTGCATTGTCTCCTAAGGTCTTTATATAGTAATGGGAGTGTTCCCAGGGAAACACACAATGATGCAAATAAATAAAACCAAATAATTTCTCTTTTAAATAGTATTTTTTAACATATACTACCAATTAAGAGGTAAAACACGTCGAGGGCTAACCTCCAGTGGAGCTGGTTACTGTCCACAGCCCTGTCGATATTGGCTCCTAGAGTCTTTATATAGTAATGGTAGTGTTACCAGCGAACACACAATTATCATAAAAGCAAAAAAAAGGACCAAAAAAATTACAAATTTCTCTTTTAAATAGTACTTATTATCATATACTACCAATGAAGAGGTAAAACACGTCACAGGCTAACCACCAGTGGAGTTGCCTGCTGTCCACAGCCATGTCGGTATTGGCACCTACGGTCTTTATATAGTAATGTTGGTGTTATTGGGGAACACACAATAATGAGATATAGAAAAAAAAATTACAAATTTCTCTTTTAAATAGAATTTATCATCATATACTACCAATGAAAAGGAAAAACACGTCGCAGGCTTACCTCCAATGGAGTGGTGTGCTGTCCACAGCCTGTCGGCACTGGCTCTAAGGCTTTTTATATAGTAATGGGAGTGTTCCCAGGGAAAAACACGATGATGCAAATAACAAAAAAACAAAAAATTCTTTTTTACATAGTATTTATTATCACATACTACCAATGAAAAGGTAAAACAAGTCGCAGGCTAACCGTTAGTCGAGTTGGCTGCTTTCTACAGCCCCGTCGGTATTGGCACCTAGGTTCTTTATATAGTAATGGTAGTGTTAACGCGGAAAAAACCATAATGAGTTATAGAAAAAAGAATTACAAATTTCTCTTTTAAATAGTATTTATTATCATATACTACCAATGAAGAGGTAAAACATGTCGCAGGCTAACCTCCAGTGGTGCTGGTTGCTGTCCACAGCCCTGTCGGTATTGGCTCCTAGGGTCTTTATGTAGTAATGGTAGTGTTACCGGGGAACACACATTTATGAGAAAGACAAAAAACAAAAAAAAAAAAGAAAAAAAAATTACAAATTTCTTTTTAAATAGTATTTATTATCATATACTACCAATGAAGACGTAAGACACGTCGCAGGGTAACCTCCAGTGGAGTTGGCTGCTGTCCACAGCCCTGTCGGCATTGACTCCTGGGGTCTTTATATAGTAATGGTACTGTTACTGGGAAAACACACCATAATGCAAATAACAGAACAAAAAATTCTCTTTTAAATAGAATTTTTATCATATACTACCAATTAAGAGTTAAAACACGTTGCAGGCTAACCTCCAGTGGAGTTGCCTGCTGTCCACAGCCCTGTCGGCATTGGCTCCTAAGGTCTTTATATAGGAATGGGAGTGTTCCCAGGGAAATACACCAAGATGCAAATAACAAAAAAATTCTCTTTTCAATAGAATTTTTTATCATATACTACCAATGAAGAGATAAAACACGTCGCAGGCTACCCTGCAGTGGAGTTGCGTGCTGTCCACAGCCTGTCGGCATTGGCTCTAAGGCTCTTTATATAGTAATGGGAGTGTTCTTAGGGAAACACACCATGATGCAAATAACAAAAAAACAAAAACTTCTCTTTTAAATAGTATTTATAATCATACACTACGAATTAAGAGGTAAAACAAGTCGCAGGCTAATCTCTAGTCGAGTTGGCTGCTGTCAACAGCCCTGTCAGTATTGGCTCCTAGGGTCTTTATATAGTAATGGGAGTGTTTCCAGGGTAACACACCATTATGGAAATACAAAAAGAAAAAAAAATCTCTTTTAAATAGAATTTTAATCATATACTACCAATTAAGAGGTAAAACACGTCGCAGGCTAACCTACAGTGGAGTTGGTTGCTGTCCACAGCCCTGTCGGCATTGGCTCCTAGGCTCTTTGTATAGTAATGGGCGTGTTCCCAGAGAAACACACCATAATGCAAATAACAAAAAAAAAAAAATTTAAATGGAATTTCTTATCATTTACTACCAATTAAGAGGTAATACACGTCGCAGGAGTGGAGCTGGTTGTTGTCCACATCCCTGTCAGTATTGGCTCCTTCGGTCTTTATATAGTAATGGGAGTGTTCCCAGGGAAACACACCGTAATGCAAATAAAAAAAAAAAAAAAAAACAAAAAAACAAAAATAATATCTTTTAAATTGAATTTTTCAATATATACTTCCAATTATGTTGTAAAACACATCACAGGCTAACCTCCAGTGTATCTGGAAAGAGAGCAAGAAAAAATTACAAATTTCTCTTTTAAATAGTATTTATTATCTTATACTGCCAATGAAGAGGTGAAACGCATTGCAGGCTAAAATCCAGTGGAGTTGCCTGCTGTCCACAGCCCTGTTGGCATTGGCTCCTAGGGTCTTTATATACTATTGGGAGTGTTCCCAGGGAAACACATCATGATGCAAATAACAAAAAATTGTCTTTTAAATATAATTTTTTATCATATACTACCAATTAAGAGGTAAAACACTTGTCAGGTTAACCTTCAGTGGAGTTGCCTGCTGTCCACAGAACTGCCGGCATTGGCTCCTAAGGTCTTTATGTAGTAATGAGACTGTTCTCAGGAAAGCACACCATGATGCAAATAACAAAAAAATTCTCTTTTAAATAGAATTTTTTATCATATATTACCAATTGAGAGGTAAAACACGTCGCAGACTAACCTCCAGTGGAGCTGGTTGCTGTCCACAGCCCTGTCGGTATTGGCTCTTAGGGTCTCTATATAGTAATGGTAGTGTTACTGGGGAACACACAATTTTTTATCATATACCACCAATTACGAGGTAAATGCAAATAACAAAAAATACTCTTTTAAATAGAATTTTTTATCATATATTCCAATTGAGAGGTAAAACACGTCGCAGGCTAACCTCCAGTGGAGCTGGTTGCTGTCCACAGCCCTGTCGGTATTGGCTCTTAGGGTCTCTATATAGTAATGGTAGTGTTACTGGGGAACACACAATTTTTTATCATATACCACCAATTATGAGGTAAAACACGTCGCAGTCTAACCTCCAGTGGAGCTGGTTTCTGTACACAGCCCTGTCGGCATTGGCTCCTGGGGCATATATATAATAATAAGGTTGTCCCCAGGGAAACACAACATAATGCAAATAACAAAAAATTAAAAAAACTTCTCCTATAAATAGAATTTTTTATCATATACTACCAACTAAGAGGTGAAACACGTCACAAGCTAACCTCCAGTGTAGCTGGTTGCTGTCCACAGCCCTGTCGGCATTAGCTGCTAGGGTCTTTTTATAGTAATGGAAGTGTTCCCAGGAAAACACACCATGAGGCAAATAACAAAAAAAAAAATTCTCTTTTAAATAGAATTATTTATCATATACCACCAATTAAGAGGTAAAACATGTCGCAGGCTAACCTCCAGCTGAACTGGTTGCTGTCCACAGCCCTGTCGATATTTACTCCTAGGGTCTTTATATTGTAATGGTAGTGTTACCGGGGAACACACAATTATGAAAAAAAAAAAAAAATACAAATTTCTCTTTTGAATAGTATTTATTATCATGTTCTACCAATGTAGAGGTGAAACACGTCGCAGGCTAACCTCCACTGGAGTTGCCTGCTGTCCACAGACCTGCTGTCCACAGCCTTGTCGGCATTGGCTCCTAGGGTCTTCATATAGTAATGGGAGGGTTCCCATGGAAACACACCATGATGCAAAAACAAAAAAAGACAAAAATTCTCTTTTAAATAGAACTTTTTGTCATATACTACCAATTAAAAGGTAAAACACGTCACTACCTAACCTCCAGTGGAGCTGGTTGCTGTCCATAGCCCTGTCGGTATTGGCTCCTAGGGTCTTTATATAGTAATGGTAGTGTTACTGGGGAACACACAAATATGAGAAATACAGAAAAAAAATAAAAAACAATTAAAAATTTCTCTTTTAAATAGTATTTATTATCATATGCTACCACTGAAGAGGTAAAACACATAGCAGGCTAACCTCCAGTAGAGTTGGCTGCTGTCCACAGCCCTGTCAGCATTGGCACCTAGGGTCTTTATATAGTAATGGGAGTGTTCCCAGGGAAACACACCATGACGGAAATAACAAAAAAACAAAAAAAATTCTCTTTTAAATAGAATTATTTATCATATACCACCAATTAAGAGGTAAAACACGTCGCAGGCTAACCTCCAGTGGAGCTGCTTGCTGTCCACAGCCCTGTCGGTATTGGCTCCTAGAGTCTTTATATAGAAATTGTAGTGTTACCGGGAACTCACAATAATGAGAATAAAGAAAAAAAATCAAATTTCTATTTTAAATAGTATTTATTATCATATACTATGTATGAAGAGATAAAACACATCGCAGGCAAACCTCCAGTGGAGTTGGCTGCTGTCCACGGCCCTGTCGGCATTGGCTCCTAGGGTCTTTATATAGTAATGGAAGTGTTCCCAGGGAAACATACCATGATGCAAATAACAAAAATAATCTCTTTTAAATAGAATTTTTTACATATACTACCAATTAAGAGGTAAAACACGTCACAGGGTAACCGCGAGTGGAGTTCCTGCTGTCCACAGCCCTGTCGGTATTGACTCCTAGGCTCTTTATATAGTAATGGGGGTCGTCCTAGGTAATCACACCAGGATGCAAGTGACATACAAACAAAAAAATTCTCATTTAAATAGAATTTAAGTGGTAAACACATCGCTGCCTAACCTCCAGTGGAGCTGGTTGCTGTCCACAGCCCTGTCGGTATTGGCTCCTAGGGTCTTTATATAGTAATGGGAGTGTTCCCAGGGAAACACACCATGATGCAAATAACAAAAAAATTCTCTTTTTAATAGTATTTATTATCATATGCTACCAATGAAGAGGTAAAACACGTCGCAGGCTAACCTTCAGTGGGATGTCCTGCTGTACACAGCCCTGTCTGCATTGTATTCTAGGGTCATTATATAGTACAGGGAGTGTTCCCAGGGAAATACACCATTATGCAAATAACAAAAAAATAAAAAATTCTCTTTAAATAGAATTATTTATGATATACTACCAATTAAGACGTTAAAAACGTTGCAGGCTAACCTCCAGTGGAGGTGGTTGCTGTCCACAGCCCTGTCGGTATTAACTCCTAAGGTGTTTATATAGTAATGGTAGTGTTTCCTTGGAACACACAATGATGAGAAATAAAAAAAAAATTACAAATTTCTCTTCAAAATCGTATTTATTATCATATACTACCAACGATGAGTTAAAACACGTCGCAGGCTAACCTCCAATGGAGATGGCTGCTGTCCACAGCCCAGTCGGCATTGGCTTCTTGGGTCTTTGTATAGTAATGGGAGTGTTCCCAGGGAAACACACCATGATGCAGATAAAAAAAAAAAAAAAAAATAAAAAAAAAAAAAAAACTAAATTCTCTTTTAAATAGAATCTTTTGGCATATGCTACCAATAAAGTGGTAAAACACATTGCAGGCTAACCTCCAGTGGAGCTGGTTGCTGTCCAGAGCCCTGTCGTTATTGGCTCCAAGGGTCTTTATATAGTAATGGTAGTGTTACCGGGGAACACAAAATAATGCGAAATACGAAAAAAATAAAAAAAATATTCAAATTTCTCGTTTAAATAGTATTTATTATCATATACGACATATGAAGAGGTAAAACACATCACAGGCTAACCTCCTGTGGAGTTGCCTGCCGTCGACAGCTCTGTCAGCATTGGCTCTTAGGCTATTTATATAGTAATGGGAGTGTTCCCAAGGCAACTCACCATGATGCAAATAACAAAAAAAAAAAAAAAAATAAAATAAAAAAAAATCTCTTTTAAATAGAATTTTGTATCATATACTACCAATTAAGAGGTAAATCACGTCGCAGGCTAACCTCCAGTGGAGCTGGTTGCTGTCCACAGCCCTGTCGGTATTGGCTCCGAGGGTCTTTATATAGTAATGGTAGTGATACTGGGGAACACACAAATATGAGAAATACAGAAAAAAAAAAATAAAAAACAATAAAAAAACTACAACTTTCTCTTTTAAATAGTATTTATTATCATATACTACCACTGAAGAGGTAAAACACATAGCAGGCTAACCTCCAGTAGAGTTGGCTGCTGTCCACAGCCCTGTCGGCATTGGCTTCTAGTGTCTTTATATAGTAATGGGAGTGTTCCCAGGGAGACACACCATGATGCAAATAACAAAAAAATTCTCTTTTAAATAGAATTATTTATCATATACCACCAACTAAGAGGTAAAACACGTCGCAGGCTAACCTCCAGCTAAACTGGTTGCTGTCCACAGCCCTGTCGATATTAACTCCTAGGGTCTTTATATTGTAAAGGTAGTGTTACCGAGGAACACACAATTATGAAAAAAAAATACAAATTTCTCTTTTGAATAGTATTTATTATCATATTCTACCAATGAAGAGGTAAAACACTTCGCAGGCTAACCTCCAGTGGAGTTGCCTGCTGTCCACAGCCCTGCTGTCCACAGCCTTGTCGGCATTGGCTCCTAGGGTCTTCATATAGTAATGGGAGGGTTTCCAGGGAAACACACCATGATGCAAAAAACAAAAAAAGACAAAAATTCCTCTTTAAATAGAACTTTTTATCATATACTACCAATTAAGAGGTAAAACACCTCGCAGGCTAACCTCCAGTGGAGCTGGTTGCTGTCCACAGCCCTGTCGGTATTGGCTCTTAGGGTCTTTATATAGTAATGGTAGTGTAACTGGGAAACACACAATTAAGAGAAATACAGAAAAAAATAAAAAACAATAAAAATAAAATAAAACTACAAATTTCTCTTTTAAATAGTATTTATTATCATATACTGTCACTTAAGAGGTAAAAGACATCGCAGGCTAACCTAAAGTTGAGTTGGCTGCAGTCCACAGCCCTGTCGTCATTGGCTCCTAGGGTCTCTTTATAGTAATGGGAGTGTTCCCAGGGAAACACACAATGATGCAAATAACAAAAAAATTCTCTTTTAAATAGAATTTTTTACATACAATACCATTTAAGAGGTAAAACACTTCGCCGGCTTTCCTGCACTGTTGCTGGTTGCTATCCACAGCCCTGACGGCATTGGCTCCTAGGGTCTTTATATACTAATGGGAGTGTTCCCAAATAAACACACCATGATGCAAATAACAAAAAAACAAAAAAAGTTTTTTTTAAATAGAATTATTTATCATATACCACCAATTAAGAGGAGAAACACGTAGCAGGCTAACCTCCAGTGGAGCTGGTTGCTGTCCACAGCCCTGTCGGTATTGGCTTCTAGGGTCTTTATATAGCAATGGTAGTGTTACTGGGGAACACACAATTATGAGAAATACAGAAAGAAACATAAAAATAAAAAACAATAAAAAAAAAAAAAAAACTACAAATTTCTCTTTTAAGTAGTATTTTCTATCATATACTACGAATGAAGAGGTAAAATACTTCGCAGGCTAACCTCCAGCTTAGCTGGTTGCTGTCCACAGCCCTGTAGATATTAATTCCTAGGGTCTTTATATAGTAATGGTAGTGTTACCGGGGAACACACAATTATGGAAAAAAAAAAAAAAAAATTACAAATTTCTCTTTTGAATAGTATTTACTTTCATATACTATCAATAAAGAGGTAAAACACGTCGCAGGCTAACCTCCAGTGGAGTTGCCTGCTGTGCACAGCCGTGTCCGTATTGGAGCCTTGGATCTTTATATAGTAATGGGAGTGTTCCCAGGTAAACACACCTTGATGTAAATAACGTAAAAACAAAATAAATTATTTTAAATAGAATTTTTTATCATATACTACAAATTAAGAGCTGAAACATGTCGCAGGCTAACCTCCAGTGAAGTTGGTTGCTGTCCACAACACTGTCGGCATTGGCTCCTAGGCTCTTCATATAGTAATGGGAGTGTTACTGGGGAACACACAATTATGAGAAATACAGAAAAAAACAATAAAAATAAAAAAAGAACTACAAATTTCTCTTTTAAATAGTATTTATTATCATAAACTACAACTGAAGAGGTAAAACACATCGCAGGCTAACCTCCATAGAGTTGGCTGCTGTCCACAGCCCTGTCGGCATTGGCTCCTAGGGTTTTTATATAGTAACGGAGTATTCACTGGGAAAGACACCATGATTCACTAACAAAAAATTCTCTTTTAAATAGAATTTCTCTTCATATACTACCAAATAAGAGGTAAAACACGTCGCAGGCTAACCTCGAGTCGAGTTGCCTGCTGTCCACAGCCCTGACGGCATTGGCTCCTAGGGTCTTTATATAGTAATAGGAGTGTTCCCAGGTAAACAAACCATGATGCAAATAAAATGAAAACAAAAAAAAACATACTTTTAAAAAGAATTTTTTTACAATATACTCTTTATATAGTAATGGGAGTCTTCCCAGAGAAACACACGATGATGCAAATAACAAAAAAATTCTCTTTTAAATAGAATTTTTTACATATACTACCAATTAAGAGGTAAAACACGTCGCAGGCTAACCTCAAGTGGAGCAAGTTGCTGTCCACAGCCCTGTCGGCATTGGTTCCTAGGGTCTTTATATAGTAATGGGAGTGTTCCCAGGGAAACACACCATGATGCAAATAACAAAAATAATCTCTTTTAAATAGATTTTTTTACATATACTACCAATAAAGAGGTAAAACACGTCACAGGCTAACCTCCAGTGGAGCTGGTTGCTGTCCACAGCCCTGTCGGTATTGGCTCCTTGCTTCTTTATATAGTAATGGTAGTGTTACCGGGGAATACACAATTATGAGGAATTAAAAAAAATTACAAATTTCTCTTTTAAATAGTATTTATTATCATATACTACCAATGAAGAGGTAAAACACGTCGCAGGCTAACCTCCAGTGGAGTTGGCTGCTGTCCTCAGCCCAGTCGGCATTGGCTCCTATGGTCTTTATATAGTAATGGGAGTGTTCCCAGGGAAACACACCATGATGCAAATAACAATAAAACAAAAAAAACGCTTTTAAATAGAATTTATTATCATATACTACCAATGAAGAAGTAAAACACGTCGCAGGCTAACCTCCAGTGGAGCTGGTTGCTGTCCACAGCCCTGTTGGTATTGGCTCCTAGGTACTTTATATAGTAACGTTAGTGTTACCGGGGAACACACAATTATGAGAAACACAAAAAAAAAAAAAAAACAAAAAAAAAAAAAAAAAAAAAATACAAATTTCTCTTTTAAATAGTATTTATTATCATATACTACCAATGAAGAAGTAAAACACGTTGCATGCTAACCTCCAGTATAGTTGGCTGCTGTCCACAGTCCTGTCCGCATTTGCTCCTAGCCTCTTTTTATAGTAATGGGAGTGTTCCCAGGGAAACACACCATGATGCAAATATCAAAAAAATTCTCTTTTAAATAGAATTTTTTACATATACTACCAATTAAGAGGTAAAAAACGTCACAGGCTATCCTCCAGTGGAGCTGGTTGCTGTCCACAGCCTTGTCGGCATAGGCTCCTAGGGTCTTTTTATAGTAATAATAGTGTTCCAAGGGAAACACACAATGATGCAAATAACAAAAAAGAAAAATATTCCCTTTTAAATAGAATTATTTATCATATACCACCAATTAACAGGAAAAACTCGTCACAGGCTAACCTCCAGTGGAGCTGGTTGCTGTCCACAGCCTTGTCGGTATTAGGTACTGGGGTCTTTATATAGTAATGATAGTGTTACCGAGGGACACACAATTATGAGAAATAAAAAAAAATACAAATTTCTCTTTTAAATAGTATTTATTAAAATATAGTGCATTTGAAGTGGTAAAACATATGGCAGGCTATCCTCCAGTGGAGTTGGCTGCTGTCCACAGCCCTGTCGTCATTGGCTCCTAGGGTCTTTATATAGTAATGGGAGTGTTCCCAGGGAATCACACCATGATGGAAATTAAAAAAAAAAAATTCTCTTTCAAATAGAATTTCTTACATATACTACCAATTAAGAGGTACAACACGTCGCAGGCTAACCTCGAGTGGGGTTGCCTGCTGTCCACAGCCCTGTCGGTATTGGCTCCTAGGGTCTTTATATAGTAAAGCGAGTGTTCCCAAGGAAATACACCATGATGCAAATAACAGAAAAACAAAATATTTCTCTTTTAAATAGAAATATTTATCATTTCTACCAATTAAAAGGTAAAACACGTCGCAGGCTAACCTCCAGCGGAGGTAGTTGCTGTCCACAGCCTTGTCGGCATTGGCTCCAAGGTCTTTATATAGAAAAGGGCGTGTTAACAATGAAATACACCATGATGCAAATAACAAAAATAATTTCTTTTAAATAGAATTTTTTATATATACTACCAATTAAGAGGTAAAAAACGTTGCAGGCTAACCTCGAGTCGAGTTGCCTGCTGTCCACAGCCCTGTCAGTATTCGCTCCTGGGCTCCTTATATAGTAATGGGAGTGTTACCGGGGTACACACAATTATGAGACATAAAAAAAAAAAAAAATAAAAAAAATAACAAATTTCTCTTTTGAATAGGTTTTATTATCATATACTACCAATGAAGTGTAAAACACGTCGCAGGCTAACCTCCAGTGGAGCTGGTTGCTGTCCACCGCCCTGTCGGTATCGGCTCCTAGGATTTTTATATAGAAATGTTATTGTCACAGAGGAACACACAATTATGAAAAGTACAAAAGAAAATAAAAAAAATACAAATTTCTTTTTTAAATTGTATTTATTATCATATGCTACCAATGAAGAAGTAAAACACGTCGCAGGCTAACCTCCAGTGTAGTTGGCTGCTGTCCACAGCCGTGTCGTCATTGGCTCCTTTGGTCTTTATATAGTAATGGGAGTGTTCCCAGGGTAACATACGCTGATGCAAACACCAAAAAAAACCCTCTCTTTTTAACAGAATTTTTTATCATATACTACCAATTAAGATGTAAAACTCTTCGCAGGCTAACATCCAGTGGAGCTGGTTGCTGTCCACAGCCCTGTTGGTATTGGCTCCGAGGGTCTTTATATGGTAATGGTAGTGATACTGGGGAACTCACAATTATGAGAAATACAGATAAAAAAAACAATAAAAATAAAAAAAAATTTACAAATTTCTCTTTTAAATAGGATTTATTATCATATACTCTCAATGAAGAGGTAAAACACGTCGCAGGCTAACCTCCTGTGGACTTGCCTGCTGTCGTCAGCCTGTCGGCATTGGCTCCTAGGCTCTTTATATAGTAATGGGTATCTTCCCAGGGAAACACACCATGATGCAAATAACAAAAAAATTCTCTTTTAAATAGATTTTTTTTCTTATAATACCAATTAAGAGGTAAAACACGTCGCTGGTAAACCTCCAGTGGAGCTTGTTGCTGTCCACAGCTCTGTCGGCATTGACTCCTAGGGTCTTTATATAGTAATGGGAGTGTTCCCAGGGAAACACACCATAATGCAAATAACAAAAATAATATCTTTAAATAGATTTTTTTACATATACTACCAATTAAGAGGTAAAACACGTCGCAGGCCAACCTCGAGTCGAGTTGCCTGCTGTCCACAGCCCTGTTGGTATTGGCTCCTAGGGTCTTTATATAGTAACGCTAGTGTTACCGGGGAACACACAATTATGAGAAAAAAAAGGAAAATTACAAATTTCTCTTTTAAATAGTATTTATTATCATATACTACCAATGAAGAAGAAAAACATGTTGCAGGATAACCTCCAGTGGAGTTGGCTGCTGTCCACAGTCCTGTTCGCATTTGCTCCTAGGCTCTTTTTATAGTAATGGGAGTGTTCCCAGGGAAACACACCATGATGCAAATAACAAAAAAATTCTCTTTTAAATAGAATTTTTTACATATACTACCAATTAAGAGGTAAAACACGTCGGAGGCTAACCTCCAGTGGAGCTGGTTGCTGTCCACAGCACTGTCGGCATTGGCTCCTAGGGTCTTTTTATAGTAATGGGAGTGTTCCCAGGGAAACACACCATGATGCAAATAACATAAAAACAAAAAAATCTCTTTTAAATAGAATTTTGTATCATATACTACCAATTAAGCGGTGAAACACGTCACAGGCTAACCTCCAGTGGATCTGGTTGCTGTCCACAGCCCTGTCGGTATCGGTTCCTAGGATCTTTATATAGTAATGGTATTGTTACCGGGGAACACACAATTATGAGAAATACACAAAAAAATTACAAATTTCTCTTTTAAATAGTATTTACTATCATATACTACCAATGAAGAGGTAAAACAAGTCGCAGGCTAACCTACAGTGGAGTTGCCTGCTGTCCACAGCCCTGTCGGCATTGACTCCTAATGTCGTTATATAGGGATGGGAGTGTTCCCAGGGAAACACACCGTGATGCAAATAACAAAAAAAAATTCTCTTTTAAATAGTATTTATTATCATATACTACCAATGAAGAGGTAAAACACTTTGCAGGCTAACCTCCAGTGTAGTTGCCTGCTGTCCACAACCCTGTCGGCATTGGCACTTGGGGTATTTATATAGTATGGGAGTGTTCCCAGGGAAACTCACCATAATGCAAATAACAAAAAAAAAAAAAAAAAAAAAAATTCTCTTTTAAATACAATTTTTTGTCATATACTACCAATTAAGAGGTAAAACACGTCGCAGGCTAAACTCCAGTGGAGCTGGTTTCTGTCCACAGCCCTGTCGGCATTGGCTCCTGGGGCCTTTATATAGTAATAAGGGTGTTCCCACGGAAACACACCACATTGCAAATAACAAAAAATTAAAAAATTCTCTTTTAATAAAAATTTTGGATCATATACTACCAATTAAGAGGTAAAACACGTCGGAGGCTAACCTCCAGTGGAGCTGGTTGCTGTCCACAGCGCAGTCGGTATTGGCTCCTAGGGTCTTTATATAGATATGGTAGTGTTACCGGGGAACACACATTTATGAGAAATACATTTAAAAAAATAAATACAAATTTCTGTTTTAAATGTGATTTATTATCATATACATTATATACTACCAATGAAGAGGTAACACACGTCGCAGGCTGACCTCCATTGGAGTTGGCTGCTGTCCACAGCCCTGTCGGTATTGGCTCCTAGGGTCTTTATATAGTAATGGTAGTGTTACCAGGGAACACACAATTATGAGAAATACATTATAAAAAAAAAGAAAAAAAAATTACAAATTTCGCAATTAAATAAGGTTTATTATCATATACTACCAATGAAGTGGTAACACACGTCGCAGGCTAACCTCCAGTGGAGTTGGCTGCTGTCCACAGCCCTGTCGGCATTGGCTCCTGGGGTCTTTATATAGTAATGGGAGTGTTCCCAGGGAAACACACCAAGATGCAAATAACAAAAAAACAAAAAAAATTCTCTTTTAAATAGAATTTTTAATCATATACTACCAATAAAGAGGTAAAACTCGTCACAGGCTAACCTCCAGTGGAGTTGCCTGCTGTCCACAACCCTGTCGTTATTGGCTCCTAGTGTCCCTATATAGTTTATTTTATTTATTTATTTATTTGTTTTTTTCTGTTCCATAGGACCCACTTGAGGAGTAAGACTCCATGGTCATGGAACAAGTCAATACATTGTTACACAAGAATGGTAATAGAAAAAATTGAGGTAGTCCTTTGCACACGACAATCTTAAGACAAAGTGAAAAGAATCAATAAAGAAAAAATGAATTAGCTTAATTGTTTAACTTTTCTAGGAGTTCCTTGACAGAATAAAAAGAGCGAGCCAAGAGATAACTCTTCAGTTTAGATTTGAAAGCATGTGGTTTAGTGCTAAGATTCTTAAGTTCTTGTGGCAGCTTATTGAAAATGGATGCCGCAGTATACTGCACCCCTTTCTGCACAAGTGTGAAGGTGGTGTGGTGCAAATGTAGATTAGACATCTGTCTAGTATTCACCGAGTGAAAGCTGCTAACTCGTGGGAATATGGTGATATTATTAACAACAAACGACATTAAAGAAAAAACGTATTGTGACGCCAGAGTCAAAATTGCCAGACTACTGAAAAGGGGTCGACATGACGTTCGCGAACTTACACCAGATATTGCTTGAACCACCCGTTTTTGAACCAGAAATATCCTTTTTGCATCAGGCGCCTCCCCCAGAAAACAATGCCGTACGTCATAAGTGAGTGAAAGTAAGCAAAATAGCCTACTTTTCGTGTTGAAAAATCACTTACCTCAGATATTGTTCTAATGGTAAATATAGCAGAATTTAGTTTTGGAACAAGATCCTGAACATGGGCTGTCCATGACAGCTTACTGTCTATATGAACACCTAGAAATTTGAACTGTTGAGTCTCACTTATCACATGCCCATTATGTGTAATCATAATGTCAGATTTCGTCAAATTATGTGTTAGAAATTGTAAAAACTGAGTTTTACTGTGATTTAACATCAGCTTGTTTCCTATTAGCCATGAAATTATCTCTTGAACTGCATTATTTGATACTGTGTCAATATTACGAGCAACATCCTTCACTACCAAACTGGTATCATCAGCAAACAAAAATATTTTACAATCACCTGTTATACTCAAAGGCATATCATTTATATAAATAAGAAACAGCAATGGTCCCAAAACAGACCCCTGGGGCACCCCAAACTTAATTGTGCCCTATTGGGATTGCACGTCATAGCCATTTTCTACACTGCGGAGAATTACCTTCTGTTGTCTATTATTAAAGTAAGAGGTGAACCAGTTGTGGGCTACTCCCCGTATTCCATAATGTTCCAACTTCTGCAACAATATTTTGTGATCAACACAATCAAACACTTTTGTTAAATCAAAGAAGACGCCTAATGTCTGTAGTCTCTTATTTAACCCATCAAGTGCCTCACAGAGAAACGAAAATATAGCGTTTTCAGTCGTTAAACCACTTCTAAAACCAAACTGTACGTTTGACAGGAAATTATGTGAACTGAAATGATCAATTAATCTTGAATATACAGCCTTTTCAATAACTTTGGAAAAAACCGATGGCATAGAAATAGGTCTATAGTTGTCTACATTATCCCTTTCTCCTTTTTTATAAAGCGGTTTCACTACTGAGTACTTTAATCTGTTAGGAAACTGACCATTCTGAAAGGAAAATTTACAAATATGGCTTATTACTGGGCTAAAATATGGAGAACAGTACTTTAGAATTCTGCTAGATACCCCATCATATCCACAAGAGTCCTTAGTCTTTAGTGATTTAATTATTGACTCAATCTCACCTATGGAAGTATCATGAAGGATCATTTCAGGTAACAGCCTCGGAAACGCATTTTCTAAAAACGTTATATGATTACCTGTAGAAACTAGAGTTTTGTTTAGTTCCTCTACTATATTCAGAAAGTGATTATTGAATATTGCACATATATCTAACTTGTCAGTAACAGAAACATTCCTACTACGCACTGACGTTATATCTTTTACCTGCTGCTCCTGACCAGACACTTCCTTCACGACTGACCAGATAGTTTTAATTTTAGCCCGAGAGTTTGCTATTCTTTTTGCGTACCACATACTTTTTGCATTCTTAATGACATTTTTCAGAACCTTACAGTACTGTTTGTAATGAGCTACTGCATCTTCATTCTGACTGCCGCTTAGTTCTACATGACACTTTTACCCCTTTGTCGGCCACCCTGGCTGTCTGTTACTGAAAGTACCCTGTTTTGAGCATTCTAGCGGAAAGCAACTTTCAAACAGCATAATAAATGTGTTCAGAAAAGCATTATATTTATCATCTGCATTATCAGCACTATAAACATCCTGCCATTCTTGTTCCTTAATTAGGCTTAAAAAGGTCTCAATTGCAACTGGATTAACTTTTCTGAGTAGTTGATATTTATGTTTAACATTTGTTTGAGAACAAATACTTTTTAGAATTAAAAGTTGGGCATCGTGGTCTGATAGGCCATTTACTATTCTGCTGACAGAGTGCCCCTCTAATAATGAAGAATGAACAAAAATATTGTCAATGGTAGAACTGCTATTTCGTTGCACTCTCGATGGAAAAAATATTGTTTGCATCATGCTATAGGAATTAAATAGATCTAACAGCTGACTTTTCCTTGAGCTATCACCTACAAAATTAATGTTGAAATCTCCACACACAATTAAATTTTTATAATTCCTATACAATGAACAAAGACCTAATTCCAGCTTGGGCAGAAACATTTAAAAATCTGAGTCAGGGGATCTGTAAATAACAACTATTACTAGTTTAGTACCATTAACATTAAAAACTCCTGCGCAACATTCAAATATCTGTTCTGTGCAGTGTTTAGAAAAATCGATTGACTCCGATGAAAACTTGTTTTTTACATACATGGACACTCCCCCACACTGCAAGGTACTCCTAGAGTAGAAGACAGCTAATCTGTATGGGAGTGTTCCCAGGGAAACACACCATGATGCAAATAAGAAAAATATTCTCTTTAAAATAGACTTTTTTACATATACTACCAATTAAGAGGTAAAACACGTCGCATGCTAACCTCCAGTGGAGTTAACTGCTGTCCACAGCCCTGTCGGTATTGCCTCCTAGGCTCTTTATATAGTAATGGGAGTCTCCCCAGGTAAACACACCATGATGCAAACAACATAAAAACAAAAAAATTCTCTTTTAAATAGAATTTTTTATCATATACTACCAATTAAGAGGTGAAACACGTTGCAGGCTAACCTCCAGTGGAGCCGGTTGCTGTCCACAGCCCTGTCGGTATCGGTCCTAGGATCTTTATATAGTACTGGTATTGTTACCGGAAAACACACAATTATGAGGAAAAAAAATTAAAAATTCCTCTTTTAAATAGTATTTATTATCATATACTACCAATGAAGAGGTAACACACGTCGCAGGCTAACCTCCAGTGGAGTTGGCTGCTGTCCACAGCCCTGTCGGCATTGGCTCCTAGGGTCTTTATATAGTAATGGGAGAGTTCCCAGGGAAACACACCAAGATGCAAATAACAAAAAAACAAAACAAATTCTCTTTTAAATAGAATTTTTTATGATATACTACCAATTAAGAGGTGAAACACGTCGCAGGCTAACCTCCAGTGGAGCTGGTTGCTGTCCACAGCCCTGTCGGTATCGGTCCTAGGATCTTTATATAGTACTGGTATTGTTACCGGAAAACACACAATTATGAGGAAAAAAAATTAAAAATTTCTCTTTTAAATAGTATTTATTATCATATACTACCAATGAAGAGGTAACACACGTCGCAGGCTAACCTCCAGTGGAGTTGGCTGCTGTCCACAGCCCTGTCGGCATTGGCTCCTAGGGTCTTTATGTAGTAATGGGAGAGTTCCCAGGGAAACACACCAAGATGCAAATAACAAAAAAACTAAACAAATTCTCTTTTAAATAGAATTTTTTATCATATTAAGAGGTGAAACACGTCGCAGGCTAACCTCCAGTGGAGCTGGTTGCTGTCCACAGCCCTGTCGGTATCGGTCCTAGGATCTTTATATAGTACTGGTATTGTTACCGGAAAACACACAATTATGAGGAAAAAAAATTAAAAATTTCTCTTTTAAATAGTATTTATTATCATATACTACCAATGAAGAGGTAACACACGTCGCAGGCTAACCTCCAGTGGAGTTGGCTGCTGTCCACAGCCCTGTCGGCATTTGCTCCTAGGATCTTTATATAGTAATGGAAGTGTTCCAAGGGAAGCACACCATGATGCAAATAACAAAAAAATTCTCTTTTAAATAGAATTTTTTACATATACTACAAATTAAGAGGTAAAACACGTCGCAGCTGATTGCTGTCCACAGCCCTGTCGGCATTTGCTCCTAGCATCTTTATATAGTAATGGAAGTGTTCCCAGGGAAACACACCATGATGCAAATAAGAAAAATATTCTCTTTAAAATAGACTTTTTTACATATACTACCAATTAAGAGGTAAAACACGTCGCATGCTAACCTCCAGTGGAGTTGACTGCTGTCCACAGCCCTGTCGGTATTGACTCCTAGGCTCTTTATATAGTAATGGGAGTCTCCCCAGGTAAACACACCATGATGCAAACAACATAAAAACAAAAAAATTCTCTTTTAAATAGAATTTTTTATCATATACTACCAATTAAGAGGTGAAACACGTCGCAGGCTAACCTCCAGTGGAGCCGGTTGCTGTCCACAGCCCTGTCGGTATCGGTCCTAGGATCTTTATATAGTACTGGTATTGTTACCGGAAAACACACAATTATGAGGAAAAAAAATTAAAAATTTCTCTTTTAAATAGTATTTATTATCATATACTACCAATGAAGAGGTAACACACGTCGCAGGCTAACCTCCAGTGGAGTTGGCTGCTGTCCACAGCCCTGTCGGCATTGGCTCCTAGGGTCTTTATATAGTAATGGGAGAGTTCCCAGGGAAACACACCAAGATGCAAATAACAAAAAAACAAAACAAATTCTCTTTTAAATAGAATTTTTTATCATATACTACCAATTAAGAGGTGAAACACGTCGCAGGCTAACCTCCAGTGGAGCTGGTTGCTGTCCACAGCCCTGTCGGTATCGGTCCTAGGATCTTTATATAGTACTGGTACTGTTACCGGAAAACACACAATTATGAGGAAAAAAAAATTAAAAATTTCTCTTTTAAATAGTATTTATTATCATATACTACCAATGAAGAGGTAACACACGTCGCAGGCTAACCTCCAGTGGAGTTGGCTGCTGTCCACAGCCCTGTCGGCATTGGCTCCTAGGGTCTTTATATAGTAATGGGAGAGTTCCCAGGGAAACACACCAAGATGCAAATAACAAAAAAACAAAACAAATTCTCTTTTAAATAGAATTTTTTATCATATACTACCAATTAAGAGGTGAAACACGTCGCAGGCTAACCTCCAGTGGAGCTGGTTGCTGTCCACAGCCCTGTCGGTATCGGTCCTAGGATCTTTATATAGTACTGGTATTGTTACCGGAAAACACACAATTATGAGGAAAAAAAATTAAAAATTTCTCTTTTAAATAGTATTTTTATCATATACTACCAATGAAGAGGTAACACACGTCGCAGGCTAACCTCCAGTGGAGTTGGCTGCTGTCCACAGCCCTGTCGGCATTTGCTCCTAGGATCTTTATATAGTAATGGAAGTGTTCCAAGGGAAACACACCATGATGCAAATAACAAAAAAATTCTCTTTTAAATAGAATTTTTTACATATACTACAAATTAAGAGGTAAAACACGTCGCAGCTGATTGCTGTCCACAGCCCTGTCGGCATTTGCTCCTAGGATCTTTATATAGTAATGGAAGTGTTCCCAGGAAAACACACCATGATGCAAATAACGAAAAAATTCTCTTTTAAATAGAATTTATTACATGTACTACCAATTAAGAGGTAAAACACATCGCAGGCTAACCTCCAGTGAAGCTGATTGCTGTCCACAGCCCTGTCGGCATTGGCTCCTAGGGTCTTTATATAGTAATGGAAGTGTTCCAAGGGAAACACACCATGATGCAAATAACAAAAAAATTCTCTTTTAAATAGAATTTTTTACATATACTACAAATTAAGAGGTAAAACACGTCGCAGCTGATTGCTGTCCACAGCCCTGTCGGCATTTGCTCCTAGGATCTTTATATAGTAATGGAAGTGTTCCCAGGAAAACACACCATGATGCAAATAACGAAAAAATTCTCTTTTAAATAGAATTTATTACATGTACTACCAATTAAGAGGTAAAACACATCGCAGGCTAACCTCCAGTGAAGCTGATTGCTGTCCACAGCCCTGTCGGCATTGGCTCCTAGGATATTTATATAGTAATGGAAGTGTTCCAAGGGAAACACACCATGATGCAAATAACAAAAAAATTCTATTTTAAATAGAATTTTTTACATATACTACAAATTAAGAGGTAAAACACGTCGCAGCTGATTGCTGTCCACAGCCCTGTCGGCATTTGCTCCTAGGATCTTTATATAGTAATGGAAGTGTTCCCAGGAAAACACACCATGATGCAAATAACGAAAAAATTCTCTTTTAAATAGAATTTATTACATGTACTACCAATTAAGAGGTAAAACACATCGCAGGCTAACCTCCAGTGAAGGTGATTGCTGTCCACAGCCCTGTCGGCATTGGCTCCTAGGGTCTTTATATAGTAATGGAAGTGTTCCAAGGGAAACACACCATGATGCAAATAACAAAAAAATTCTCTTTTAAATAGAATTTTTTACATATACTACAAATTAAGAGGTAAAACACGTCGCAGCTGATTGCTGTCCACAGCCCTGTCGGCATTTGCTCCTAGGATCTTTATATAGTAATGGAAGTGTTCCCAGGAAAACACACCATGATGCAAATAACGAAAAAATTCTCTTTTAAATAGAATTTATTACATGTACTACCAATTAAGAGGTAAAACACATCGCAGGCTAACCTCCAGTGAAGGTGATTGCTGTCCACAGCCCTGTCGGCATTGGCTCCTAGGGTCTTTATATAGTAATGGAAGTGTTCCAAGGGAAACACACCATGATGCAAATAACGAAAAAATTCTCTTTTGAATAGAATTTATTACATGTACTACCAATTAAGAGGTAAAACACATCGCAGGCTAACCTCCAGTGAAGCTGATTGCTGTCCACAGCCCTGTCGGCATTGGCTCCTAGGGTCTTTATATAGTAATGGGAGAGTTCCCAGGGAAACACACCAAGATGCAAATAACAAAAAAACAAAACAAATTCTCTTTTAAATAGAATTTTTTATCATATACTACCAATTAAGAGGTGAAACACGTCGCAGGCTAACCTCCAGTGGAGCTGGTTGCTGTCCACAGCCCTGTCGGTATCGGTCCTAGGATCTTTATATAGTACTGGTATTGTTACCGGAAAACACACAATTATGAGGAAAAAAAATTTAAAAATTTCTCTTTTAAATAGTATTTATTATCATATACTACCAATGAAGAGGTAACACACGTCGCAGGCTAACCTCCAGTGGAGTTGGCTGCTGTCCACAGCCCTGTCGGCATTGGCTCCTAGGGTCTTTATATAGTAATGGGAGAGTTCCCAGGGAAACACACCAAGATGCAAATAACAAAAAAACAAAACAAATTCTCTTTTAAATAGAATTTTTTATCATATACTACCAATTAAGAGGTGAAACACGTCGCAGGCTAACCTCCAGTGGAGATGGTTGCTGTCCACAGCCCTGTCGGTATCGGTCCTAGGATCTTTATATAGTACTGGTATTGTTACCGGAAAACACACAATTATGAGGAAAAAAAAATTAAAAATTTCTCTTTTAAATAGCATTTATTATCATATACTACCAATGAAGAGGTAACACACGTCGCAGGCTAACCTCCAGTGGAGTTGGCTGCTGTCCACAGCCCTGTCGGCATTTGCTCCTAGGATCTTTATATAGTAATGGAAGTGTTCCCAGGAAAACACACCATGATGCAAATAACGAAAAAATTCTCTTTTAAATAGAATTTATTACATGTACTACCAATTAAGAGGTAAAACACATCGCAGGCTAACCTCCAGTGAAGCTGATTGCTGTCCACAGCCCTGTCGGCATTGGCTCCTAGGGTCTTTATATAGTAATGGGAGAGTTCCCAGGGAAACACACCAAGATGCAAATAACAAAAAAACAAAACAAATTCTCTTTTAAATAGAATTTTTTATCATATACTACCAATTAAGAGGTGAAACACGTCGCAGGCTAACCTCCAGTGGAGCTGGTTGCTGTCCACAGCCCTGTTGGTATCGGTCCTAGGATCTTTATATAGTACTGGTATTGTTACCGGAAAACACACAAATATGAGGAAAAAAAAATTAAAAATTTCTCTTTTAAATAGTATTTATTATCATATACTACCAATGAAGAGGTAACACACGTCGCAGGCTAACCTCCAGTGGAGTTGGCTGCTGTCCACAGCCCTGTCGGCATTTGCTCCTAGGATCTTTATATAGTAATGGAAGTGTTCCAAGGGAAACACATCATGATGCAAATAACAAAAAAATTCTCTTTTAAATAGAATTTTTTACATATACTATAAATTAAGAGGTAAAACACGTCGCAGCTGATTGCTGTCCACAGCCCTGTCGGCATTTGCTCCTAGGATCTTTATATAGTAATGGAAGTGTTCCCAGGAAAACACACCATGATGCAAATAACGAAAAAATTCTCTTTTAAATAGAATTTATTACATGTACTACCAATTAAGAGGTAAAACACATCGCAGGCTAACCTCCAGTGAAGCTGATTGCTGTCCACAGCCCTGTCGGCATTGGCTCCTAGGGTCTTTATATAGTAATGGGAGAGTTCCCAGGGAAACACACCAAGATGCAAATAACAAAAAAACAAAACAAATTCTCTTTTAAATAGAATTTTTTATCATATACTACCAATTAAGAAGTGAAACACGTCGCAGGCTAACCTCCAGTGGAGCTGGTTGCTGTCCACAGCCCTGTCGGTATCGGTCCTAGGATCTTTATATAGTACTGGTATTGTTACCGGAAAACACACAATTATGAGGAAAAAAAAATTAAAAATTTCTCTTTTAAATAGTATTTATTATCATATACTACCAATGAAGAGGTAACACACATCGCAGGCTAACCTCCAGTGGAGTTGGCTGCTGTCCACAGCCCTGTCGGCATTTGCTCCTAGGATCTTTATATAGTAATGGAAGTGTTCCCAGGAAAACACACCATGATGCAAATAACGAAAAAATTCTCTTTTAAATAGAATTTATTACATGTACTACCAATTAAGAGGTAAAACACATCGCAGGCTAACCTCCAGTGAAGCTGATTGCTGTCCACAGCCCTGTCGGCATTGGCTCCTAGGGTCTTTATTTAGTAATGGGAGTGTTAGGAGGGAAACACACCATGACGCAAATAACAAGAAAACAATAAAATTCTCTTTTAAATATAATTGTTTATCATATACCACCAATTAAAAGGTAAAACACGTCGCAGGCTAACCTCCAGTGGAGTTGGCTGCTGTCCACAGCGCTGTCGGCATTGGCTCCTAGGGTCTTTATATAGTAATGGGAGTGTTAGGAGGGAAACACACCACGACTGAAATAAAAAGAAAACAAAAAAATCTCTTTTAAATAGAATTTTTTATCATATACTACCAATTAATTGGTAAAACACGTCGCAGGCGAATAAAAAAAAATTACAAATTTCTCTTTTAAATAGTATTTATTATCATATACTACCAATGAAGTGGTAAAACACCTCGCAGCCTAACCTCCAATGGAGTTGGCTGCTGTCCACAGCCCTGTCGGCATTGGCTTCTAAGGTCTATATGTAGTAATGGGAGTGTTCCCAGGGAGACACACCATGTTGCAAATAAGAAAAAAGCAAAAAAATTCTATTTTAAATAGAATTTTTCATCATATACTACCAATTAAGAGGTAAAAAACGTCACAGGCTAACCTCCAATGGAGCTGGTTGCTGTCCACAGACCTGTCGGCATTTGCTCCTAGGGTCTTTATATAGTAATGGGAGTGTTCCCAGGGAAACACACCATGATGCAAATAACATAAAAACATAAAAATTCTCTTTTAAATAGAATTTTTTACATATACTACCAATTAAGAGTTAAAACACGTCGGAGGCTAACCTCCAGTGGAGGTGGTTGCTGTCCACAGCCCTGTCGGTATTGGCTCCTAGGCTATTTATATATTAATTCGAGTGTTTCCACGGAACACACAATGATGAGAGACAGCAACAAGCTTCACTGGAGGATAGCCTGCGACAATTTAGAGGTAACAGCTGAGTTGGCTGCTGTCCACAGCCGAGTCGTTATAGGCTCCTAGGGTCTTTATTCAGTAATGGTAGTGTTACCGGGAACACACAATTATGAGAAATAATACAAATTTCTCTTTTAAATAGTATTTACTATCATATACTACCAATGAAGAGGTAAAACACGTAGCAAGCTAACCTCCAGCCGAGCTGGTTTCTGTCCACAGGCCTGTCGTTATTAACGCCTAGTGTCTTTATATAGTAATGGTAGTGTTACCGGGGAACACACAAGTATAAAAAATACAAAAAAAATACAAATTTCTCATTTGAGTAATATTTATTATCATATACTACCAATGAAGAGGTAAAACACGTCACAGGCTAACCTCCAGTGGAGTTTCCCGCTGTCCACAGCCCTGTCGGTATTGTCTCCTAGGGTCTTTATATAGTTATGGGAGTGTTCACAGGTAAACACACCAAGATGCAAATAACAAAAATATTCTCTTTTAAATAGAATTTTTTTACATATACTACCAATTAAGACGTAAAACCCGTCGCAGGCTAACCACGATTGGAGTTGCCTGCTGTCCACAGCCCTGTCGGTATTGGCACCTAGGGTCTTTATATACTAATGGTAGTGTTACCAGGGAACACACAATTATGAGAAATACAAAAAAATACAGATTTCTCTTTTAAATAGTATTTATAATCATATACTACCAATGAAGAGATAAAACATGTCGCAGGCTAACCTCCAGTGGAGTTGCCTGTTGTCCACAGCCCTGTCGGCATTCGCTCCTAGGCTCTTTATATAGTAATGCAAGTGTTCCCAGGGAAACATACCATGATGCAAATAACAAAAAAAACAAAACGAAAATTCTCTTTTAAATAGAATTTTTTATCATATACTACCAATTAATAGGTAAAACAAGTCGCAGGCTAACCTCCAGCGGAGTTGCCTGCTGTCCACAGCCCTGTCGGCATTGGCTCCTAGGCCTTTTATATAGTAATGGGAGTGTTCTCAGGGAAACACACCATGATGCAAATAACATAAAAAACAAAAAAATTCTCTTCTAAACAGAATTTTTTATCATATACTACCAATTAAGAGGTAAAACACGTCGCAGGTTAACCTCCACTGGAGCTGGATGCTGTCCACAGCCCTGTCGGTATTGGCTCCTAGGGTCCTTATATAGTAATCGTAGTGTTACCGGGGAACACACATATATGAGAAATACAAAAAAAAAAGGATTACTAATTTCTCCTTTAAATAGTATTTATTATCGTATACTACCAATGAAGAGGTAAACCACCTCGCAAGCTAACCTACAATGTAGTTGCCTGCTGTCCACAGCGCTGTCGGCATTGGCTCCTAGGCTCTTTACAGAGTAATGGAAGTAATCCCAGGGACACACACCATGATGCAAATAACAAAAAAAAAAATCTCTTTTACATAGAATTTTTAATCATATACTACCAATTAATTGTTAAAACAAGTCACAGGCTAACCTCCAGCGGAGTTGCCTGCTGTTCACAGATCTGTCGACTTTGGCTCCCAGGCCTTTTATATAGTAATGGGAGAGTTCTCAGGGAAACACACCATGATGAAAATAACAAAAAAAAAAAAAAAAAAAAACAAAAAAATACTCTTTTAAATAGAATTTTTTATCATATACTACCAATTAAGTAGTAAAACACGTCGCAGGCTAACCTCCAGTGGAGTTGGCTGCTATCCACAGCCCTGTCGGTATTGGCTACTAGGGTGTTTATATAGTAATGGTAGTGTTACTGGGGAACACATAATTATGAGACATAAAAAAATTACAAATTTCTCTTTTAAATAGTATTTATTATTATTTACTACCAATGAAGTGGTAAAACACGTCGCAGGCTAACCTCCAGTGGAGTTGCCTGCTGTCAATAGCCCTGTCGGCATTGGCCCCTAGTCTGTTTATATAGTAATGGGTGCGTTCCCAGTGAAACACACCATGATGCAAGTAACAAAAAAAGTCTTTTTTCAATAGAATTTTTTATCATATATTACCAATTAAGGAAAAACTTGTAACAGGCTAACCTACAGTGGAGTTTCCTGCTGTCCACAGCCCTGTCGGCAATGGCTCCTAGGCTCTTTTTATAGTAATGGAAGTGGTCTTTATATAGTAATGGTAGTGTTACCGGGAAACACACAATAATGAGATATACAAAAAAAAAAAAAAGAAAAAATTTACAAATTTCTCTTTTAAATAGTATTTATTATCATATACTGCCAATGAAGAGATAAAACACATCGCAGGCTAACCTCCACGGGAGTAGCCTGCTGCCCACAGCCCTGTCGGCATTGGCTTCTAGGCTCTTTATATAGTAATGGGAGTGTTCCAAAGGAAACACACCATGATGCATATAACAAAAAAAAAAAAAAAAAAAAACAAATATTCTCTTTCAAATAGAATTTCTTATCTTATACTACCAATTAAGAGGTAAAACACGTCGCAGGCTAACTTCCAGTGGAGCTGGTTGCTGTCCACAGCCCTTTCGGTATTTTCTCCTAGGATCTTTATACAGTAATGTTAGTGTTACCGGGGAAGACACAATTATGTGAAATACAAAAGAAAAATAAAAGAAAAAAGAAAAAAGTTACAAATTTAAAATTTAAATAGTATTTATTATGATATACTACCAATGAAGTGGTAAAACACGTCGCTGGCTAACCTCCAGTGGAGTTGCCTGCTGTCCACAGCCCTGTCATTATTGGCTCTTAGGCTCTTTATATAGTAACGGAAGTGTTCAAAGGGAAACACAACATAATGCAAACAACAAATATCCAAAAAAAAAATTCCCTTTTAAATAGAATTTTTATCATGTACTACCAATTAAGAGGTAAAACACATCACAGGCTAACCTCCAGTGGTGTTGCCTGCTGTCCACAGCCCTATCGGCATTAGCTCCTAGGCTCTCTATATAGTCATGGAAGTGTTCCCAGGGGAACACAACATGATGCAAATAACAAAAAAAACAAAAAAATTCTCTTTTCAATAGAATTTTTTTTCATGTAGTACCAATTAAGAGGTAAAACACGTCGCAGGCTATCTTCCAGCGGAGTTGCCTGCTGTCCACAGCCCTCTTGGCATTGGCTCCTAGGCTCTTTATATAGTAATGGGAGTGTTCCGAGGGAAACACACCTTGATGCAAAAACCAAAAAAAATTCTTTTTTATATAGAATTTTTTATCATACACTACAAATTAAGAGGTAAAACACATCGCAGGCTAACCTACATTGGAGTTGCTGCTTTCCACAGCCCTTGTCAGCATTGGCTCCTAGGCTCTTTATATAGTAATGGGAGTGTTCCCAGGGAAACACACCAAGATGCAAATAACAATAAAACAAAAAAATTCTCTTTTACATAGAACTTTTATCATATACTACCAATTAAGAGGTAAAAACATGGCGCAGCCTAATCTTCAGTGGAGCTGGTTGCTGTCCACAGCCCTGTCGGTATTGGCTCGTATGGTCTTTATACAGTTATGGTTGTGTTACCGGGTAACACACAATCATGAGAAATACAAAAGAAAAAAAAGTTACAAATTTCTCTCTTAAATAGTATTTATTATCATATAGTACCAATTAAGAGGTAAAACACGTCGCACGCTAACCTACAGTGGAGTACCCTGCTGTCCACAGCCTTGTCGGCATTGGCTCCTAGGCTCATTATATAGTAATGGGAGTGTTCCCAGGGAAACACACCATGATGCAAATAAAAAAAATTTCTTTTAAATAGAATATTTTATCATATACTACCAATTAACACGTAAAACACGTCGCAGGCTAACCTTCAGTGGAGCTGGTTGCTGTCCACAGCCGTGTCGGTATTGTCTCCTAGTGCCTTTATACAGTAATGGTAGTGCTACCGAGGAACACACAATTATGAGAAATAAAAAGAAAAAAAAAGAAAAAAATCATAAACTTCTTTTTTAAATAGTATTTATTATCATATACTACCAATGAAGAGATAAAACACGTCGCACGCTAACCTCCATTGGAGTTGCCTGTTGTCCACAGCCCTGTCGGCATTCGCTCCTAGGCTCTTTAAATAGTAATGGAAGTGTTCCCAGGGAAACATACCATGATGCAAATAACAAAAAAACAAAACAAAAATTCTCTTTTAAATAGAATTTTTTATCATATACTACCAATTAATAGGTAAAACAAGTCGCAGGCTAACCTCCAGCGGAGTTGCCTGCTGTCCACAGCCCTGTCGGCATTGGCTCCTAGGCCTTTTATATAGTAATGGGAGTGTTCTCAGGGAAACACACCATGATGCAAATAACAAATAAACAAAAAAATTCTCTTCTAAACAGAATTTTTTATCATATACTACCAATTAAGAGGTAAAACACGTCGCAGGTTAACCTCCGCTGGAGCTGGATGCTGTCCACAGCCCTGTCGGTATTGGCTCTTAGGGTCTTTATATAGTAATGGTAGTGTTACCGGGGAACACACATATATGAGAAATACAAAAAAAAAAGGATTACTAATTTCTCCTTTAAATAGTATTTATTATCGTATACTACCAATGAAGAGGTAAACCACCTCGCAAGCTAACCTACAATGTAGTTGCCTGCTGTCCACAGCGCTGTCGACATTGGCTCCTAGGCTCTTTACATAGTAATGGAAGTAATCCCAGGGACACACACCATGATGCAAATAACAAAGATACAAGAAAATTCTCTTTTAAATAGAATTTTTTATCATATACTACCAAATAAGTTGTAAAACACGTCGCAGGCTAACTTCCAGTGGAGTTGGCTGCTATCCACAGCCCTGTCGGTATTGGCTCCTATGGTGTTTATATGGTAATGGTAGTGTTACTGGGGAACACACAATTATGAGACATAATAAAAATTACAAATTTCTCTTTTAAATAGTATTTATTATTATTTACTACCAATGAAGAGGTAAAACACGTCGCAGGCTAACCTCCAGTGGAGCTGGTTGCTGTCCACAGCCCTGTTGGTATTGGCTCCTAGGATCTTTATATAGTAATGGTAGTGTTACCAGGGAACACACAATTATGAGAATAAAAAAATTCAAATTTCCCTTTTAAATAGTATTTATTATCATATACTGCAATTGAAGTGGTAAAACACATCGCAGGCTAACCTCCAGTGGAGTTGGCTGCTGTCCGCAGCCCTGTCGTCATTGGCTCCTAGGGTCTTTATATAGTAATGGGAGTGTTCCCAGGGCATCACACCATGATGGAAATAAAAAAAATATTCTCTTTCAAATAGAATTTCTTACATATACTACCAATTAAGAGGTAAAACACGTCGCAGGCTAACCTCGAGTGGAGTTGCTTGCTGTCCACAGCCATGTCGGTATTGGCTCCTAGGGTCTTTTTATACTAATGGGAGTGTTCCCAGGGAAACACACCATGATGCAAATAACAAAAAAGAAAAAAATTCTCTTTTAAATAGAATTATTTATCATATACTACCAATTAAGAGGAAAAACATGTCACAGGCTAACCTCCAGTGGAGCTGGTTGCTGTCCACAGCTCTGTCGGTATCGGTTCCTAGGATCTTTATATAGTAATGGTATTGTTACCGGGGAACACACAATTATGAGAAATACACAAAAAAATTACAAATTTCTCTTTTAAATAGTATTTATTATTATTTACTGCCAATGAAGAGGTAAAACACGTCGCAGGCTAACCTCCAGTGGAGTTGGCTGCTGTCCACAGCCCTGTCGTTATTGGCTCCTAGTGTCTTTATATAGTTTATTTTATTTATTTATTTATTTGTTTTTTTCTGTTCCATAGGACCCACTTGAGGAGTATGACTCCATGGTCATGGAACTAGTCAATACATTGTTACACAAGAATGGTAATAGAAAAAATTTAGGTAGTCCTTTGCACACGACAATCTTAAGACAAAGTGAAAAGAATCAATAAAGAAAAAATGAATTAGCTTAATTGTTTAACTTTTCTAGGAGTTCCTTGACAGAATAAAAGGAGTGGGCCAAGAGATAACTCTTCAGTTTAGATTTGAAAGCACGTGGATTAGTGCTAAGATTCTTAAGTTCTTGTGGCAGCTTATTGAAAATGGATGCCGCAGAATACTGCACCCCTTTCTGCACAAGTGTGAAGGTGGTGTGGTGCAAATGTAGATTAGACATCTGTCTAGTATTCACCGAGTGAAAGATACTAACTCGTGGGAATATGGTGATATTATTAACAACAAACGACATTAAAGAAAAAACGTATTGTGATGCCAGAGTCAAAATTGCCAGACTACTGAAAAGGGGTCGACATGACGTTCGCGAACTTACACCAGATATTGCTTGAACCACCCGTTTTTGAGCCAGAAATATCCTTTTTGCATCAGGCGCCTCCCCCAAAAAACAATGCCGTACGTCATAAGTGAGAGAAAGTAAGCAAAATAGCCTACTTTTCGTGTTGAAAAATCACTTACCTCAGATATTGTTCTTTTGTTCTAATGGGCCAGGGAGCATGAGGTGCTGCACCACCGACCCGCACTGGCCACCCTGGCCACACTGCTGCTCAGGCCGCAACACTACAGATTAGTTCAACTAGCGAATATCGCGTTTTCACTGTTCTTGACGCTCACAGCCCCTACCTTCATTTTTTCGTCAAAATGTTTCATTTTGCTGTTTCTATATTGTAATCCAGTTTATTCGCCGTTTGTTTAAGTAAAATAGTCAATTTCAGAGAGCAGATGATTTGGTTGTATATAGTTACCATGGGCCAGGAAGCATCAGCTGCTGCACCACCGACCCGCACTGGCCACCCGGCCACACTGCTGCTCAGGCCGCAACACTACAGATTAGTTCAACTAGCTAATATCGCGTTTTCACTGTTTTGACGCTCACAGCCCCTACCTTCATTTATTCGTCAAAATGTTTTATTTTGCTGTTTCTATATGGTAATCCAGCTTATTCGCCGTTTGTTTAAGTAAAATAGTCATAATTTCAGAGATCAGATGATTTGGTTGTATATAGTTACCATGGGCCAGGGAGCATCAGGTGCTGCACCACCGACCCGCACTGGCCACCATGGCCACACTGCTGCTCAGGCCGCAACACTACAGATTAGTTCAACTAGGGAATATCGCGTTTTCACTGTTCTTGACGCTTACAGCCCCTACCTTCATTTTTTCGTCAAAATGTTTCATTTTGCTGTTTCTATATTGTAATCCAGTTTATTCGCCGTTTGTTTAAGTAAAATAGTCAATTTCAGAGAGCAGATGATTTGGTTGTATATAGTTACCATGGGCCAGGAAGCATCAGCTGCTGCACCACCGACCCGCACTGGCCACCCGGCCACACTGCTGCTCAGGCCGCAACACTACAGATTAGTTCAACTAGCTAATATCGCGTTTTCACTGTTTTGACGCTCACAGCCCCTACTTTCATTTTTTCGTCAAAGAGTTTTATTTTGCTGTTTCTATATGGTTATCCGGTTTAAAAGCCGTTTGTTTAAGTAAAATAGCCATAATTTCAAGGAGCAGATGATTTTCGTTTTATATTGTTACCTTGTGCCAGGGAGCATCATATGCTGCACCACCGACCCGCACTGGTCGCCCTGGCCACACTGCTGCTCAGGCCGCAACACTACAGAATAGTTCAACTAGCGAATATCGCGTTTTCACTGTTTTTGAAGCTTACAGACCCTACCTTCATTTTTTCGTCAAAATGTTTTATTTTGCTGTTTCTATATGGTAATCCAGATTATTCGCCGTTTGTTTAAGTAAAATAGTCATAATTTAAGAGAGCAGATGATTTGGTTGTATATAGTTACCATGGGCCAGGGAGCATCAGGTGCTGCACCACCGACCCGCACTGGCCACCCTGGCCACACTGCTGCTCAGGCCGCAACACTACAGATTAGTTCAACTAGCGAATATCGCGTTTTCACTGTTTTGACTCTCACAGCCCCTACCTTCATTTTTCGTCAAAATGTTTTATTTTGCTGTTTCTATATGGTAATCCAGTTTATTCGCCGTTTGTTTAAGTAAAATAGTCATAATTTCAGAGAGCAGATGATTTGGTTGTATATAGTTACCATGGGCCAGGGAGCATCAGGTGCTGCACCACCGACCCGCACTGGCCACCCTGGCCACACTGCTGCTCAGGCCGCAACACTACAGATTAGTTCAACTAGCGAATATCGCGTTTTCACTGTTTTGACGCTCACAGCCCCTACCTTCATTTTTTCGGCAAAATGTTTTATTTTGCTGTTTCTATATGGTTATCCGGTTTATAAGCCGTTTGTTTAAGTAAAATATTCATAATTTCAGAGAGCAGATGATTTCGTTGTATATAGTTACCATGGGCCAGGGAGCATCAGGTGCTGCACCACCGACCCGCACTGGCCACCATGGCCACACTGCTGCTCAGGCCGCAACACTACAGATTAGTTCAACTAGCGAATATCGCGTTTTCACTGTTATTGACGCTTACAGCCCCTACCTTCATTTTTTCGGCAAAATGTTTTATTTCGCTGTTTCTATATGGTAATCCAATTGATTCGCCGTTTGTTTAAGTAAAATAGTCATCATTTCAGAGAGCAGATGATTTGGTTGTATATAGTTACCATGGGCCAGGGAGCATCAGGTGCTGCACCACCGACCCGCACTGGCCACCCTGGCCACACTGCTGCTCAGGCCGCAACACTACAGATTAGTTCAACTAGCGAATATCGCGTTTTCACTGTTTTGACGCTCACAGCCCCTACCTTCATTTTTTCGTCAAAGAGTTTTATTTTGCTGTTTCTATATGGTTATCCGGTTTATAAGCCGTTTGTTTAAGTAAAATAGCCATAATTTCAAGGAGCAGATGATTTTGTTTTATATTGTTACCTTGTGCCAGGGAGCATCATATGCTGCACCACCGACCCGCACCGGTCGCCCTGGCCACACTGCTGCTCAGGCCGCAACACTACAGAATAGTTCAACTAGCGAATATCGCGTTTTCACTGTTTTTGAAGCTTACAGACCCTACCTTCATTTTTTCGTCAAAATATTTTATTTTGCTGTTTCTATGTGGTTATCCAGTTTATTCGCCGTTTGTTTAAGTAAAATAGTCATAATTTCAAGGAGCAGATGATTTTCGATTTATATTGTTAGCTAATGCCAGGGAGCATCATGTGCTGCACCACCGACCCGCACTGGCCGCCCTTGCCACACTGCTGCTCAGGCCGCAACACTACAGATTAGTTCAATTAGCGAATATCGCGTTTTCACTGTTTTTGACGCTCACAGCCCCTACCTTCATTTTTTCGTCAAAATGTTTTATTTTGCTGTTTCTATATGGTAATCCAGTTTATTCGCCGTTTGTTTAAGTAAAATATTCATAATTTCAGAGAGCAAATGATTTGGTTGTATATAGTTACCATGGGCCAGGGAGTATCAGGTGCTGCACCACCGACCCGCACTGGCCACCCTGGCCAAACTGCTGCTCAGGCCGCAACACTACAGATTAGTTCAACTAGCGAATATCGTGTTCTCACTGTTTTGACGCTCAAGCCCCTACCTTCAATTTTTCGGGAAAATTATTTATTTTGCTGTTTCAGTATGGGTATCCGGTTTATAAGACGTTTGTGTAAGTAAAATAGTCATAATTTCAACGAGCAGATGATTTTCGATTTATATTGTTACCTAGTGCCAGGGAGCATCATGTGCTGCACCACCGGCCCGCACTGGAGGACCTGGCCACACTGCTGCTCAGGCCGCAACACTACAGATTAGTTCAACTAGCGAATATCGCGTTTTCACTGTTTTGACGCTCACAGCCCCTACCTCCATTTTTTCGACAAAATATTTTATTTTGCTGTTTCTATGTGGTAATGCAGTTTATTCGCCGTTTGTTTAAGTAATATAGTCATAATTTCAGAGAGCAGATGATTTGGTTGTATATAGTTACCATGTGGCCAGGGAGCATCAGGTGCTGCACCACCGACCTGCACTGGACGCCTTGGCCACACTGCTGCTCAGGCCGCAACACTACAGATTAGTTCAACTAGCTAATATCGCGTTTTCACTGTTCCTGACGCTAACTGCCCCTATCTTCATTTTTTCGGCAAAACGTTTTATTTTGCTGTTTCTATATGGTTACCCGGTTAATAAGCCAATTGTTTAAGTAAAACAGTCATAATTTCAAGGAGCAGAAGATTTTCGTTTTATATTGTTACCTTGGGCCAGGGAGCATCAGGTGTTGCACCTCCGACCCGCACTGGCTACCCTGGCAACACTGCTGCTCAGGCCGCAACACTACAGATTAGTTCAAATAGCGAATATCGCGACTTCACTGTTCTTGACGCATACAGCCCCTACCTTCATTTTTTCGGCAATATATTTTATTTTGCTGTTTCCATATGTTTATCCGGTTTATAAGCCGTTTGTTTATGTAAAATAGCCATCATTTCAAGGAGCAGATGATTTTCGTTTTTATTGTTACCTTGTGCCAGGGAGCATCTTGTGCTGCACCACCAACCCGCACTGGCCGCCCTGGAAACAATGCTGCTCAAGCCGCAACACTACAGATTAGTTCAACTAGCGAATATCTCGTTTTCACTGTTTAGACGCTCACAGCCCCTACCTTCATTTTTTCGTCAAAATGTTTTATTTTGCTGTTTCTATATGGTAATCCAGTTTATTCGGCGTTTGCTTAACTAAAATAGTCATAATTTCAGAGAGCAGATGATTTGGTTGTATATAGTTACCATGGGCCAGGGAGCATCATGTGCTGCACCACCAACCCGCACTGGCCGCCCTGGAAACAATGCTGCTCAAGCCGCAACACTACAGATTGGTTCAACTAGCGAATATCTCGTTTTCACTGTTCTTGAAGCTTACAGCCCCTACATTCATTATTTCGGCAAAATGTTTTATTTTGCTGTTTCTATATGGTAATCCGGTTTATAAGCCGTTTGTTTAAATAAAATAGCCATAATTTCAAGGAGCAGATGATATTCGTTTCATAGTGTTACCTTGGGCCAGGGAGCATCAGGTGCTGCACCACTGACCCGCACTGGCCGCCCTGGCCACACTGCTGCTCAGGCCGCAACAGTACAGATTAGTTCAACTAGCGAATATCGCGTTTTCACTGTTCTTGAAGCTTACAGCCCCTACATTCATTATTTCGGCAAAATGTTTTATTTTGCTGTTTCTATATGGTAATCCGGTTTATAAGCCGTTTGTTTAAGTAAAATAGCCAGAATTTCAAGGAGCAGATGATTTTCGTTTTATATTGTTACCTTTGGCCAGGGAGCATCAGGCGCTGCACCTCCGACCCGCACTGGCCACCCTGGCCACACTGCTGCTCAGGCCGCAACACTACAGATTAGTTCAACTAGCGAATATCGCGTTTTCACTGTTTTTGACGCTCACAGCCCCTACCTTCATTTTTTTGTCAAAATGTTTTATTTTTCTGTTTCTATATGGTAATTAAGTTTATTCGCCGTTTGTTTAAGTAAAATATTCATAATTTCAGAGAGCAAATGATTTGGTTGTATATAGTTACCATGGGCCAGGGAGTATCAGGTGCTGCACCACCGACCCGCACTGGCCACCCTGGCCACACTGCTGCTCAGGTCGCAACACTACAGATTAGTTCAACTAGCGAATATCGCGTTTTCACTGTTTTGACGCTCACAGCCCCTACCTTCATTTTTTCGTCAAAGAATTTTATTTTGCTGTTTCTATATGATTATCCGGTTTATAAGCCGTTTGTTTAAGTAAAATAGCCATAATTTCAAGGAGCAGATGATATTCGTTTCATAGTGTTACCTTGGGCCAGGGAGCATCAGGTGCTGCACCACCGACCCGCACTGCCCGCCCTGGCCACAATGTTGCTCAGGCCGCAACACTACAGAATAGTTCAACTAGCGAATATCGCGTATTCACTGTTTTTGAACCTTACAGCCCCTACCTTCATTTTTTCGTCAAAATGTTTTATTTTGCTGTTTCTATATGGTTATCCAATTCATTCGCCGGGTGTTTAAGTAATATAGTCATAATTTCAGAGAGCAGATGATTTGGTTGTATATAGTTACCACGGGCCAGGGAGCATCAGGTGCTGCACCACCGACCCGCACTGGCCACCCTGGCCACACTGCTGCTCAGGCCGCAACACTACAGATTAGTTCAACTAGCGAATATCGCGTTTTCACTGTTCTTGACGTTTACAGCCCCTACCTTCATTTTTTCGTCAAAATGTTTTATTTTGCTGTTTCTATATGGTTATCCAATTTATTCGCCGTTTGTTTAAGTACTCATAATTTCACAGAGCAGATGATTTGGTTGTATATAGTTACCATGGGCCAGGAAACATCAGGTGCTGCACCACCGACCCGCACTGGCCACCCTGGCCACACTGCTGCTCAGGCCACAACACTACAGATTAGTTCAACTAGCGAATATCGCGTTTTCACTGTTTTGACGCTCACAGCCCCTACCTCCATTTTTTCGTCAAAATATTTTATTTTGCTGTTTCTATGTGGTATTCCAGTTTATTCGCCGTTTGTTTAAGTAAAATAGTCATAATTTCAGAGAGCAGATGATTTGGTTGTATATAGTTACCATTGGGCCAGGGGGCATCAGGTGCTGCACCACCGAACCGCACTGGCCACCCTGGCCACACTGCTGCTCAGGCCGCAACACTACAAATTAGTTCAACTAGCGAATATCGCGTTTTCACTGTTCTTTACGCTTACAGCCCCTATCTTCATTTTTTCGGCAAAACGTTTTATTTTGCTGTTTCTATATGGTTACCCGGTTAATAAGCCGATTGTTTAAGTAAAATAGTCATAATTTCATGGAGCAGATGATTTTAGTTCAATATTGTATTTTTGGGCCAGGGAGCATCAGGTGCTGCACCTCTGACCCTCACTGGCTACCCTGGCCACACTGCTGCTCAGGCCGCAACACTACAGAGTAGTTCAAATAGCGAATATCGCGTCTTCACTGTTCTTGACGCATACAGCACCTACCTTCATTTTTTCGGCAAAATGTTTTATTTTGCTGTTTCTATATGGTTATCCGGTTTACAAGCCGTTTGTTTATGTAAAATAGCCATCATTTCAAGGAGAAGATGATGTTTGTTTTTATTGTTACCTTGTGCCAGGGAGCATCATGTGCTGCACCACCGACGCGCACTGGCCGCCCTGGCCACACTGCTGCTCAGGCCGCAACACTACAGAATAGTTCAACTAGCGAATATCGCGTTTTCACGGTTTTTCAACCTTACAGCCCCTACCTTCATTTTTTCGGCAAAATGTTTTATTTTGCTGTTTCTATATGGTTATCCGGTTTATAAGCCGATTGTTTAAGTAAAATAGTCATAATTTCAAGGAGCAGATGATTTTCGTTTTATATTGTTACCTTGGGCCAGGGAGCATCAGGTGCTGCACCACCGACCCGCACTGGCCACCCTGGCCACACTGCTGCTCAGGCCGCAACACTACAGATTAGTTCAACTAGCGAATATCGCGTTTTCACTGTTTTGACGCTCACAGCCCCTACCTTCATTTTTTCGTCAAAGAGTTTTATTTTGCTGTTTCTATATGGTTATCCGGTTTATAAGCCGTTTGTTTAAGTAAAATAGCCATAATTTCAAGGAGCAGATGATTTTCGTTTTATATTGTTACCTTGTGCCAGGGAGCATCATGTGCTGCACCATCGACCCGCACTGGCCGCCCTGGCCACACTGCTGCTCAGGCCGCAACACTACAGAATAGTTCAACTAGCAAATATCGCGTTTTCACTGTTTTTGAACCTTACAGCCCCTACCTTCATTTTTTCGTCAAAATGTTTTATTTTGCTGTTTCTATATGGTTAACAAATTTATTCGCCGGGTGTTTAAGTAAAATAGTCATAATTAGAGAGAGCAGATGATTTGGTTGTATATAGTTACCATGGGCCAGGGAGCATCAGGTGCTGCACCACCGACCCGCACTGGCCACCCTGGCCACACTGCTGCTCAGGCCGCAACACTACAGATTAGTTCAACTAGCGAATATCGCGTTTTCACTGTTCTTGACGCTTACAGCCCCTACATTCATTTTTTCGGCAAAATGTTTTATTTTGCTGTTTCTATATGGTTATCCGGTTTATAAGCCGTTTGTTTAAGTAAAATAGCCATCATTTCAAGGTGCAGATGATTTTCGTTTTATATTGTTACCTTGTGCCAGGGAGCATCATGTGCTGCACCACCGACCCGCACTGGACGCCCTGGCCACACTGCTGCTCAGGCCGCAACACTACAGATTAGTTCAACTAGCGAATATCGCGTTTTCACTGTTTTTGACGCTCACAGCCCCTACCTTCATTTTTTCGTCAAAATGTTTTACTTTTCTGTTTCAATATGGTAATCCAGTTTATTCGCCGTTTGTTTAAGTAAAATATTCATAATTTCGGAGAGCAAATGATTTGGTTGTATATAGTTACCATGGGCCAGGGAGCATCAGGTGCTGCACCACCGACCCGCACTGGCCACCCTGGCCACACTGCTGCTCAGGCCGCAACACTACAGATTAGTTCAACGAGCGAATATCGCGTTTTCACTGTTTTGACGCTCACAGACCCAACCTAAATTTTTTCGGCAAAATATTTTATTTTGCTGTTTCTATGTGGTAATGCAGTTTATTCGCCGTTTGTTTAAGTAAAATAGTCATAATTTCAGAGAGCAGATGATTTGGTTGTATATAGTTACCATGGGGCAAGGGAGCTTCAGGTGCTGCACCACCGACACGCACTGGACGCCCTGGCCACATTGCTGCTCAGGCCGCAACACTACAGATTAGTTCAACGAGCGAATATCGCGTTTTCACTGTTTTGACGCTCACAGCCCCTACCTCGATTTTTTCGTCAAAATATTTTATTTTGCTGTTTCTATGTGGTATTCCAGTTTATTCGCCGTTTGTTTAAGTAAAATAGTCATAATTTCAGAGAGCAGATGATTTGGTTGTATATAGTGACCATGGGGCCAGGGAGCATCAGGTGCTGCACCACCGACCCGCACTGGCCACCCTGGCCACACTGCTGCTCAGCCCGCAACACTACAGATTAGTTCAACTAGCGAATATCGCGTTTTCACTGTTTTGACGCTCACAGTCCCTACCTTCATTTTTTCGTCAAAGAGTTTTGTTTTGCTGTTTCTATATGGTTATCCGGTTTAAAAGCCGTTTGTTTAAGTAAAATAGCCATAATTTCAAGGAGCAGGTGATTTTCGTTTTATATTGTTACCTTGTGCCAGGGAGCATCATGTGCTGCACCATCGACCCGCACTGGCCGCACTGGCCACACTGCTGCTCAGGCCGCAACACTACAGATGAGTTCAACTAGCGAATATCGCGTTTTCACTGTTCTTGGTGCTTACAGCCCCTACCTTCATTTTTTCGGCAAAATGTTTTATTTTGCTGTTTCTATATCGTTATCCGGTTTATAAGCCGTTTGTTTAAGTAAAATACCCATAATTTCAAGGAGCAGATGATTTTCGTTTTATATTGTTACCTTGTGCCAGGGAGCATCAGGTGCTGCACCACCGACCCGCACTGGCCGCCCTGGCCACAATGCTGCTCAGGCCGCAACACTACAGATTAGTTCAACTAGCGAATATCGCGTTTTCACTGTTTTTGAAGTTTACAGCCCCTACCTTCATTTTTTGGTCAAAATGTTTTATTTTGCTGTTTCTATATGGTTGTCAAATTTATTCGCCGGGTGTTTAAGTAAAATAGTCATAATTAGAGAGAGCAGATGATTTGGTTGTATATAGTTACCATGGGCCAGGGAGCATCAGGTGCTGCACCACCGACCCGCACTGGCCACCCTGGCCACACTGCTGCTCAGGCCGCAACACTACACATTAGTTCAACGAGCGAATATCGCGTTTTCACTGTTTTGACGCACACAGCCCCTACCTCCATTTTTTCGTTAAAATATTTTATTTTGCTGTTTCTATGTGGTAATCCAGTTTATTCGCCGTTTGTTTAAGTAAAATAGTCATAATTTCAGAGAGCAAATGATTTGGTTGTATATAGTTACCATGGGGCCAGGGAGCATCAGGTGCTGCACCACCGACCCGCACTGGACGCCCTGGCCACATTGCTGCTCAGGCCGCAACACTACAGATTAGTTCAACTAGCGAATATCGCGTTTTCACTGTTCTTGACGTTTACAGCCCCTACCTTCATTTTTTCGTCAAAATGTTTTATTTTGCTGTTTCTATATGGTTATCTAATTTATTCGCCGTTTGTTTAAGTACTCATAATTTCACAGAGCAGATGATTTGGTTGTATATAGTTACCATGGGCCAGGAAGCATCAGGTGCTGCACCACCGACCCGCACTGGCTACCCTGGCCACACTGCTGCTCAGGCCACAACACTACAGATTAGTTCAACTAGCGAATATCGCGTTTTCACTGTTTTGACGCTCACAGCCCCTACCTCCATTTTTTCGTCAAAATATTTTATTTTGCTGTTTCTATGTGGTATTCCAGTTTATTCGCCGTTTGTTTAAGTAAAATAGTCATAATTTCAGAGAGCAGATGATTTGGTTGTATATAGTTACCAAGGGGCCAGGGAGCATCAGGTGCTGCACCACCGAACCGCACTGGACGCCCTGGCCACACTGCTGCTCAGGCCGCAACACTACAGATTAGTTCAACTAGCGAATATCGCGTTTTCACTGTTCTTGACGCTTACAGCCCCTATCTTCATTTTTTCGGCAAAACGTTTTATTTTGCTGTTTCTATATGGTTACCCGGTTAATAAGCCGATTGTTTAAGTAAAATAGTCATAATTTCAAGGAGCAGATGATTTTCGTTTTATATTGTTACCTTGGGCCAGGGAGCATCAGGTGCTGCACCTCCGACCCGCACTGGCTACCCTGGCCATACTGCTGCTCAGGCCGCAACACTACAGATTAGTTCAACTAGCGAATATCGCGTTTTCACTGTTCTTGATGCTTACAGCCCCTACTTTCATTTTTTCGGGAAAACGTTTTATTTTGCTGTTTCTATATGGTTATCCGGTTTATAAGCCGATTGTTTAAGTAAAATAGTCATAATTTCAAGGAGCAGATGATTTTCGTTTTATATTGTTACCTTGGGCCAGGGAGCATCAGGTGCTGCACCACCGACCCGCACTGGCCACCCTGGCCACACTGCTGCTCAGGCCGCAACACTACAGATTAGTTCAACTAGCGAATATCGCGTTTTCACTGTTTTGACGCTCACAGCCCCTACCTTCATTTTTTCGTCAAAGAGTTTTATTTTGCTGTTTCTTTATGGTTATCCGGTTTATAAGCCGTTTGTTTAAGTAAAATAGCCATAATTACAAGGAGCAGATGATTTTCGTTTTATATTGTTACCTTGTGCCAGGGAGCATCATGTGCTGCACCATCGACCCGCACTGGCCGCCCTGGCCACACTGCTGCTCAGGCCGCAACACTACAGAATAGTTCAACTAGCGAATATCGCGTTTTCACTGTTTTTGAACCTTACAGCCCCTACCTTCATTTTTTCGTCAAAATGTTTTATTTTGCTGTTTCTATATGGTAATCCAGTTTATTCGCCGTTTGTTTAACTTAAATAGTCATAATTGCAGAGAGCAAATGATTTGGTTGGATATAGTTACCATGGGCCAAGGAGCATCAGGTGCTGCACCACCGACCCGCACTGGCCACCCTGGCCACACTGCTGCTCAGGCCGCAACACTACAGATTAGTTCAACTAGCGAATATCGCGTTTTCACTTTTTGACGCTAACAGCCCCTACCTTCATTTTTTCGTCAAAATGTTTTATTTTGCTGTTTCTATATGGTTATCCGGTTTATAAGCCGTTTGCTTAAGTAAAATAGTCATAATTTCAAGGAGCAGATGATGTTTGATTTATATTGTTACCTTGGGCCAGGGAGCATCAGGTGCTGCACCACCGACCCGCACTGGCCACCCTGACCACACTGCTGCTCAGGCAGCAACACTACAGATTAGTTCAACTAGCGAATATCGCGATTTCACTGTTTTGACGCTCACAGCCCCTACCTTCATTTTTTCGTCAAAATGTTTTATTTTGCTGTTTCTATATGGTAATCCAGTTTATTCGCCGTTTGTTTAACTTAAATAGTCATAATTGCAGAGAGCAAATGATTTGGTTGGATATAGTTACCATGGGCCAAGGAGCATCAGGTGCTGCACCACCGACCCGCACTGGCCACCCTGGCCACACTGCTGCTCAGGCCGCAACACTACAGATTAGTTCAACTAGCGAATATCGCGTTTTCACTGTTCTTGACGCTTACAGCCCCTACCTTCATTTTTTCGGCAAAACGTTTTATTTTGCTGTTTCTAGATCCGGTTTATAAGCCGTTTGTTTAAGTAAAATAGTCATAATTTCAAGGAGCAGATGATTTTCGATTTATATTGTTACCTAGTGCCAGGGAGCATCAGGTGCTGCACCACCGACCCGCACTGGCTGCTTCGGCCACACTGCTGCTCAGGCCGCAACACTACAGATTAGTTCAACTAGCGAATATCGCGATTTCACTGTTCTGACGCTCACAGCCCCTACCTTCATTTTTTCGTCAAAATGTTTTATTTTGCTGTTTCTATATGATAATCCAGTTTATTCGCCGTTTGTTTAAGTTAAATAGTCATAATTTCAGAGAGCAAATGATTTGGTTGTATATAGTTACCATGGGCCAGGGAGCATCAGGTGCTGCACCACCGACCCGCACTGGCCACCCTGGCCACACTGCTGCTCAGGCCGCAACACTACAGATTAGTTCAACTAGCGAATATCGCGTTTTCACTGTTCTTGACGCTTACAGCCCCTACCTTCATTTTTTCGGCAAAACGTTTTATTTTGCAGTTTCTAGATCCGGTTTATAAGCCGTTTGTTTAAGTAAAATAGTCATAATTTCAAGGAGCAGATGATTTTCGATTTATATTGTTACCTAGTGCCAGGGAGCATCAGGTGCTGCACCACCGACCCGCACTGGCTGCTTCGGCCACACTGCTGCTCAGGCCGCAACACTACAGATTAGTTCAACTAGCGAATATCGCGTTTTCACTGTTCTTGACGCTTACAGCCCCTACCTTCATTTTTTCGGCAAAACGTTTTATTTTGCAGTTTCTAGATCCGGTTTATAAGCCGTTTGTTTAAGTAAAATAGTCATAATTTCAAGGAGCAGATGATTTTCGATTTATATTGTTACCTAGTGCCAGGGAGCATCAGGTGCTGCACCACCGACCCGCACTGGCTGCTTCGGCCACACTGCTGCTCAGGCCGCAACACTACAGATTAGTTCAACTAGCGAATATCGCGTTTTCACTGTTCTTGACGCTTACAGCCCCTACCTTCATTTTTTCGGCAAAACGTTTTAATTTGCAGTTTCTAGATCCGGTTTATAAGCCGTTTGTTTAAGTAAAATAGTCATAATTTCAAGGAGCAGATGATTTTCGATTTATATTGTTACCTAGTGCCAGGGAGCATCAGGTGCTGCACCACCGACCCGCACTGGCTGCTTCGGCCACACTGCTGCTCAGGCCGCAACACTACAGATTAGTTCAACTAGCGAATATCGCGTTTTCACTGTTCTTGACGCTTACAGCCCCTACCTTCATTTTTTCGGAAAAACGTTTTATTTTGCAGTTTCTAGATCCGGTTTATAAGCCGTTTGTTTAAGTAAAATAGTCATAATTTCAAGGAGCAGATGATTTTCGATTTATATTGTTACCTATTGCCAGGGAGCATCAGGTGCTGCACCACCGACCCGCACTGGCTGCTTCGGCCACACTGCTGCTCAGGCCGCAACACTACAGATTAGTTCAACTAGCGAATATCGCGTTTTCACTGTTCTTGACGCTTACAGCCCCTACCTTCATTTTTTCGGAAAAACGTTTTATTTTGCAGTTTCTAGATCCGGTTTATAAGCCGTTTGTTTAAGTAAAATAGTCATAATTTCAAGGAGCAGATGATTTTCGATTTATATTGTTACCTAGTGCCAGGGAGCATCAGGTGCTGCACCACCGACCCGCACTGGCTGCTTCGGCCACACTGCTGCTCAGGCCGCAACACTACAGATTAGTTCAACTAGCGAATATCGCGTTTTCACTGTTCTTGACGCTTACAGCCCCTACCTTCATTTTTTCGGAAAAACGTTTTATTTTGCAGTTTCTAGATCCGGTTTATAAGCCGTTTGTTTAAGTAAAATAGTCATAATTTCAAGGAGCAGATGATTTTCGATTTATATTGTTACCTAGTGCCAGGGAGCATCAGGTGCTGCACCACCGACCCGCACTGGCTGCTTCGGCCACACTGCTGCTCAGGCCGCAACACTACAGATTAGTTCAACTAGCGAATATCGCGTTTTCACTGTTCTTGACGCTTACAGCCCCTACCTTCATTTTTTCGGAAAAACGTTTTATTTTGCAGTTTCTAGATCCGGTTTATAAGCCGTTTGTTTAAGTAAAATAGTCATAATTTCAAGGAGCAGATGATTTTCGATTTATATTGTTACCTAGTGCCAGGGAGCATCAGGTGCTGCACCACCGACCCGCACTGGCTGCTTCGGCCACACTGCTGCTCAGGCCGCAACACTACAGATTAGTTCAACTAGCGAATATCGCGTTTTCACTGTTCTTGACGCTTACAGCCCCTACCTTCATTTTTTCGGCAAAACGTTTTATTTTGCAGTTTCTAGATCCGGTTTATAAGCCGTTTGTTTAAGTAAAATAGTCATAATTTCAAGGAGCAGATGATTTTCGATTTATATTGTTACCTAGTGCCAGGGAGCATCAGGTGCTGCACCACCGACCCGCACTGGCTGCTTCGGCCACACTGCTGCTCAGGCCGCAACACTACAGATTAGTTCAACTAGCGAATATCGCGTTTTCACTGTTCTTGACGCTTACAGCCCCTACCTTCATTTTTTCGGAAAAACGTTTTATTTTGCAGTTTCTAGATCCGGTTTATAAGCCGTTTGTTTAAGTAAAATAGTCATAATTTCAAGGAGCAGATGATTTTCGATTTATATTGTTACCTAGTGCCAGGGAGCATCAGGTGCTGCACCACCGACCCGCACTGGCTGCTTCGGCCACACTGCTGCTCAGGCCGCAACACTACAGATTAGTTCAACTAGCGAATATCGCGTTTTCACTGTTCTTGACGCTTACAGCCCCTACCTTCATTTTTTCGGAAAAACGTTTTATTTTGCAGTTTCTAGATCCGGTTTATAAGCCGTTTGTTTAAGTAAAATAGTCATAATTTCAAGGAGCAGATGATTTTCGATTTATATTGTTACCTAGTGCCAGGGAGCATCAGGTGCTGCACCACCGACCCGCACTGGCTGCTTCGGCCACACTGCTGCTCAGGCCGCAACACTACAGATTAGTTCAACTAGCGAATATCGCGTTTTCACTGTTCTTGACGCTTACAGCCCCTACCTTCATTTTTTCGGAAAAACGTTTTATTTTGCAGTTTCTATATCCGGTTTATAAGCCGTTTGTTTAAGTAAAATAGTCATAATTTCAAGGAGCAGATGATTTTCGATTTATATTGTTACCTAGTGCCAGGGAGCATCAGGTGCTGCACCACCGACCCGCACTGGCTGCTTCGGCCACACTGCTGCTCAGGCCGCAACACTACAGATTAGTTCAACTAGCGAATATCGCGTTTTCACTGTTCTTGACGCTTACAGCCCCTACCTTCATTTTTTCGGAAAAACGTTTTATTTTGCAGTTTCTAGATCCGGTTTATAAGCCGTTTGTTTAAGTAAAATAGTCATATTTTCAAGGAGCAGATGATTTTCGATTTATATTGTTACCTAGTGCCAGGGAGCATCAGGTGCTGCACCACCGACCCGCACTGGCTGCTTCGGCCACACTGCTGCTCAGGCCGCAACACTACAGATTAGTTCAACTAGCGAATATCGCGTTTTCACTGTTCTTGACGCTTACAGCCCCTACCTTCATTTTTTCGGAAAATCGTTTTATTTTGCAGTTTCTAGATCCGGTTTATAAGCCGTTTGTTTAAGTAAAATAGTCATAATTTCAAGGAGCAGATGATTTTCGATTTATATTGTTACCTAGTGCCAGGGAGCATCAGGTGCTGCACCACCGACCCGCACTGGCTGCTTCGGCCACACTGCTGCTCAGGCCGCAACACTACAGATTAGTTCAACTAGCGAATATCGCGTTTTCACTGTTCTTGACGCTTACAGCCCCTACCTTCATTTTTTCGGCAAAACGTTTTATTTTGCAGTTTCTAGATCCGGTTTATAAGCCGTTTGTTTAAGTAAAATAGTCATAATTTCAAGGAGCAGATGATTTTCGATTTATATTGTTACCTAGTGCCAGGGAGCATCAGGTGCTGCACCACCGACCCGCACTGGCTGCTTCGGCCACACTGCTGCTCAGGCCGCAACACTACAGATTAGTTCAACTAGCGAATATCGCGTTTTCACTGTTCTTGACGCTTACAGCCCCTACCTTCATTTTTTCGGAAAAACGTTTTATTTTGCAGTTTCTAGATCCGGTTTATAAGCCGTTTGTTTAAGTAAAATAGTCATATTTTCAAGGAGCAGATGATTTTCGATTTATATTGTTACCTAGTGCCAGGGAGCATCAGGTGCTGCACCACCGACCCGCACTGGCTGCTTCGGCCACACTGCTGCTCAGGCCGCAACACTACAGATTAGTTCAACTAGCGAATATCGCGTTTTCACTGTTCTTGACGCTTACAGCCCCTACCTTCATTTTTTCGGCAAAACGTTTTATTTTGCAGTTTCTAGATCCGGTTTATAAGCCGTTTGTTTAAGTAAAATAGTCATAATTTCAAGGAGCAGATGATTTTCGATTTATATTGTTACCTAGTGCCAGGGAGCATCAGGTGCTGCACCACCGACCCGCACTGGCTGCTTCGGCCACACTGCTGCTCAGGCCGCAACACTACAGATTAGTTCAACTAGCGAATATCGCGTTTTCACTGTTCTTGACGCTTACAGCCCCTACCTTCATTTTTTCGGCAAAACGTTTTATTTTGCAGTTTCTAGATCCGGTTTATAAGCCGTTTGTTTAAGTAAAATAGTCATAATTTCAAGGAGCAGATGATTTTCGATTTATATTGTTACCTAGTGCCAGGGAGCATCAGGTGCTGCACCACCGACCCGCACTGGCTGCTTCGGCCACACTGCTGCTCAGGCCGCAACACTACAGATTAGTTCAACTAGCGAATATCGCGTTTTCACTGTTCTTGACGCTTACAGCCCCTACCTTCATTTTTTCGGAAAAACGTTTTATTTTGCAGTTTCTAGATCCGGTTTATAAGCCGTTTGTTTAAGTAAAATAGTCATAATTTCAAGGAGCAGATGATTTTCGATTTATATTGTTACCTAGTGCCAGGGAGCATCAGGTGCTGCACCACCGACCCGCACTGGCTGCTTCGGCCACACTGCTGCTCAGGCCGCAACACTACAGATTAGTTCAACTAGCGAATATCGCGTTTTCACTGTTCTTGACGCTTACAGCCCCTACCTTCATTTTTTCGGAAAAACGTTTTATTTTGCAGTTTCTAGATCCGGTTTATAAGCCGTTTGTTTAAGTAAAATAGTCATATTTTCAAGGAGCAGATGATTTTCGATTTATATTGTTACCTAGTGCCAGGGAGCATCAGGTGCTGCACCACCGACCCGCACTGGCTGCTTCGGCCACACTGCTGCTCAGGCCGCAACACTACAGATTAGTTCAACTAGCGAATATCGCGTTTTCACTGTTCTTGACGCTTACAGCCCCTACCTTCATTTTTTCGGAAAAACGTTTTATTTTGCAGTTTCTAGATCCGGTTTATAAGCCGTTTGTTTAAGTAAAATAGTCATATTTTCAAGGAGCAGATGATTTTCGATTTATATTGTTACCTAGTGCCAGGGAGCATCAGGTGCTGCACCACCGACCCGCACTGGCTGCTTCGGCCACACTGCTGCTCAGGCCGCAACACTACAGATTAGTTCAACTAGCGAATATCGCGTTTTCACTGTTCTTGACGCTTACAGCCCCTACCTTCATTTTTTCGGAAAAACGTTTTATTTTGCAGTTTCTAGATCCGGTTTATAAGCCGTTTGTTTAAGTAAAATAGTCATAATTTCAAGGAGCAGATGATTTTCGATTTATATTGTTACCTAGTGCCAGGGAGCATCAGGTGCTGCACCACCGACCCGCACTGGCTGCTTCGGCCACACTGCTGCTCAGGCCGCAACACTACAGATTAGTTCAACTAGCGAATATCGCGTTTTCACTGTTCTTGACGCTTACAGCCCCTACCTTCATTTTTTCGGCAAAACGTTTTATTTTGCAGTTTCTAGATCCGGTTTATAAGCCGTTTGTTTAAGTAAAATAGTCATAATTTCAAGGAGCAGATGATTTTCGATTTATATTGTTACCTAGTGCCAGGGAGCATCAGGTGCTGCACCACCGACCCGCACTGGCTGCTTCGGCCACACTGCTGCTCAGGCCGCAACACTACAGATTAGTTCAACTAGCGAATATCGCGTTTTCACTGTTCTTGACGCTTACAGCCCCTACCTTCATTTTTTCGGCAAAACGTTTTATTTTGCAGTTTCTAGATCCGGTTTATAAGCCGTTTGTTTAAGTAAAATAGTCATAATTACAAGGAGCAGATGATTTTCGATTTATATTGTTACCTAGTGCCAGGGAGCATCAGGTGCTGCACCACCGACCCGCACTGGCTGCTTCGGCCACACTGCTGCTCAGGCCGCAACACTACAGATTAGTTCAACTAGCGAATATCGCGTTTTCACTGTTCTTGACGCTTACAGCCCCTACCTTCATTTTTTCGGAAAAACGTTTTATTTTGCAGTTTCTAGATCCGGTTTATAAGCCGTTTGTTTAAGTAAAATAGTCATATTTTCAAGGAGCAGATGATTTTCGATTTATATTGTTACCTAGTGCCAGGGAGCATCAGGTGCTGCACCACCGACCCGCACTGGCTGCTTCGGCCACACTGCTGCTCAGGCCGCAACACTACAGATTAGTTCAACTAGCGAATATCGCGTTTTCACTGTTCTTGACGCTTACAGCCCCTACCTTCATTTTTTCGGAAAAACGTTTTATTTTGCAGTTTCTAGATCCGGTTTATAAGCCGTTTGTTTAAGTAAAATAGTCATATTTTCAAGGAGCAGATGATTTTCGATTTATATTGTTACCTAGTGCCAGGGAGCATCAGGTGCTGCACCACCAACCCGCACTGGCTGCTTCGGCCACACTGCTGCTCAGGCCGCAACACTACAGATTAGTTCAACTAGCGAATATCGCGTTTTCACTGTTCTTGACGCTTACAGCCCCTACCTTCATTTTTTCGGAAAAACGTTTTATTTTGCAGTTTCTAGATCCGGTTTATAAGCCGTTTGTTTAAGTAAAATAGTCATAATTTCAAGGAGCAGATGATTTTCGATTTATATTGTTACCTAGTGCCAGGGAGCATCAGGTGCTGCACCACCGACCCGCACTGGCTGCTTCGGCCACACTGCTGCTCAGGCCGCAACACTACAGATTAGTTCAACTAGCGAATATCGCGTTTTCACTGTTCTTGACGCTTACAGCCCCTACCTTCATTTTTTCGGAAAAACGTTTTATTTTGCAGTTTCTAGATCCGGTTTATAAGCCGTTTGTTTAAGTAAAATAGTCATAATTTCAAGGAGCAGATGATTTTCGATTTATATTGTTACCTAGTGCCAGGGAGCATCAGGTGCTGCACCACCGACCCGCACTGGCTGCTTCGGCCACACTGCTGCTCAGGCCGCAACACTACAGATTAGTTCAACTAGCGAATATCGCGTTTTCACTGTTCTTGACGCTTACAGCCCCTACCTTCATTTTTTCGGCAAAACGTTTTATTTTGCAGTTTCTAGATCCGGTTTATAAGCCGTTTGTTTAAGTAAAATAGTCATATTTTCAAGGAGCAGATGATTTTCGATTTATATTGTTACCTAGTGCCAGGGAGCATCAGGTGCTGCACCACCGACCCGCACTGGCTGCTTCGGCCACACTGCTGCTCAGGCCGCAACACTACAGATTAGTTCAACTAGCGAATATCGCGTTTTCACTGTTCTTGACGCTTACAGCCCCTACCTTCATTTTTTCGGAAAAACGTCTTATTTTGCAGTTTCTAGATCCGGTTTATAAGCCGTTTGTTTAAGTAAAATAGTCATAATTTCAAGGAGCAGATGATTTTCGATTTATATTGTTACCTAGTGCCAGGGAGCATCAGGTGCTGCACCACCGACCCGCACTGGCTGCTTCGGCCACACTGCTGCTCAGGCCGCAACACTACAGATTAGTTCAACTAGCGAATATCGCGTTTTCACTGTTCTTGACGCTTACAGCCCCTACCTTCATTTTTTCGGCAAAACGTTTTATTTTGCAGTTTCTAGATCCGGTTTATAAGCCGTTTGTTTAAGTAAAATAGTCATAATTTCAAGGAGCAGATGATTTTCGATTTATATTGTTACCTAGTGCCAGGGAGCATCAGGTGCTGCACCACCGACCCGCACTGGCTGCTTCGGCCACACTGCTGCTCAGGCCGCAACACTACAGATTAGTTCAACTAGCGAATATCGCGTTTTCACTGTTCTTGACGCTTACAGCCCCTACCTTCATTTTTTCGGCAAAACGTTTTATTTTGCAGTTTCTAGATCCGGTTTATAAGCCGTTTGTTTAAGTAAAATAGTCATAATTTCAAGGAGCAGATGATTTTCGATTTATATTGTTACCTAGTGCCAGGGAGCATCAGGTGCTGCACCACCGACCCGCACTGGCTGCTTCGGCCACACTGCTGCTCAGGCCGCAACACTACAGATTAGTTCAACTAGCGAATATCGCGTTTTCACTGTTCTTGACGCTTACAGCCCCTACCTTCATTTTTTCGGAAAAACGTTTTATTTTGCAGTTTCTAGATCCGGTTTATAAGCCGTTTGTTTAAGTAAAATAGTCATATTTTCAAGGAGCAGATGATTTTCGATTTATATTGTTACCTAGTGCCAGGGAGCATCAGGTGCTGCACCACCGACCCGCACTGGCTGCTTCGGCCACACTGCTGCTCAGGCCGCAACACTACAGATTAGTTCAACTAGCGAATATCGCGTTTTCACTGTTCTTGACGCTTACAGCCCCTACCTTCATTTTTTCGGAAAAACGTTTTATTTTGCAGTTTCTAGATCCGGTTTATAAGCCGTTTGTTTAAGTAAAATAGTCATATTTTCAAGGAGCAGATGATTTTCGATTTATATTGTTACCTAGTGCCAGGGAGCATCAGGTGCTGCACCACCGACCCGCACTGGCTGCTTCGGCCACACTGCTGCTCAGGCCGCAACACTACAGATTAGTTCAACTAGCGAATATCGCGTTTTCACTGTTCTTGACGCTTACAGCCCCTACCTTCATTTTTTCGGCAAAACGTTTTATTTTGCAGTTTCTAGATCCGGTTTATAAGCCGTTTGTTTAAGTAAAATAGTCATAATTTCAAGGAGCAGATGATTTTCGATTTATATTGTTACCTAGTGCCAGGGAGCATCAGGTGCTGCACCACCGACCCGCACTGGCTGCTTCGGCCACACTGCTGCTCAGGCCGCAACACTACAGATTAGTTCAACTAGCGAATATCGCGTTTTCACTGTTCTTGACGCTTACAGCCCCTACCTTCATTTTTTCGGCAAAACGTTTTATTTTGCAGTTTCTAGATCCGGTTTATAAGCCGTTTGTTTAAGTAAAATAGTCATAATTTCAAGGAGCAGATGATTTTCGATTTATATTGTTACCTAGTGCCAGGGAGCATCAGGTGCTGCACCACCGACCCGCACTGGCTGCTTCGGCCACACTGCTGCTCAGGCCGCAACACTACAGATTAGTTCAACTAGCGAATATCGCGTTTTCACTGTTCTTGACGCTTACAGCCCCTACCTTCATTTTTTCGGAAAAACGTTTTATTTTGCAGTTTCTAGATCCGGTTTATAAGCCGTTTGTTTAAGTAAAATAGTCATATTTTCAAGGAGCAGATGATTTTCGATTTATATTGTTACCTAGTGCCAGGGAGCATCAGGTGCTGCACCACCGACCCGCACTGGCTGCTTCGGCCACACTGCTGCTCAGGCCGCAACACTACAGATTAGTTCAACTAGCGAATATCGCGTTTTCACTGTTCTTGACGCTTACAGCCCCTACCTTCATTTTTTCGGCAAAACGTTTTATTTTGCAGTTTCTAGATCCGGTTTATAAGCCGTTTGTTTAAGTAAAATAGTCATAATTTCAAGGAGCAGATGATTTTCGATTTATATTGTTACCTAGTGCCAGGGAGCATCAGGTGCTGCACCACCGACCCGCACTGGCTGCTTCGGCCACACTGCTGCTCAGGCCGCAACACTACAGATTAGTTCAACTAGCGAATATCGCGTTTTCACTGTTCTTGACGCTTACAGCCCCTACCTTCATTTTTTCGGCAAAACGTTTTATTTTGCAGTTTCTAGATCCGGTTTATAAGCCGTTTGTTTAAGTAAAATAGTCATAATTTCAAGGAGCAGATGATTTTCGATTTATATTGTTACCTAGTGCCAGGGAGCATCAGGTGCTGCACCACCGACCCGCACTGGCTGCTTCGGCCACACTGCTGCTCAGGCCGCAACACTACAGATTAGTTCAACTAGCGAATATCGCGTTTTCACTGTTCTTGACGCTTACAGCCCCTACCTTCATTTTTTCGGAAAAACGTTTTATTTTGCAGTTTCTAGATCCGGTTTATAAGCCGTTTGTTTAAGTAAAATAGTCATATTTTCAAGGAGCAGATGATTTTCGATTTATATTGTTACCTAGTGCCAGGGAGCATCAGGTGCTGCACCACCGACCCGCACTGGCTGCTTCGGCCACACTGCTGCTCAGGCCGCAACACTACAGATTAGTTCAACTAGCGAATATCGCGTTTTCACTGTTCTTGACGCTTACAGCCCCTACCTTCATTTTTTCGGAAAAACGTTTTATTTTGCAGTTTCTAGATCCGGTTTATAAGCCGTTTGTTTAAGTAAAATAGTCATAATTTCAAGGAGCAGATGATTTTCGATTTATATTGTTACCTAGTGCCAGGGAGCATCAGGTGCTGCACCACCGACCCGCACTGGCTGCTTCGGCCACACTGCTGCTCAGGCCGCAACACTACAGATTAGTTCAACTAGCGAATATCGCGTTTTCACTGTTCTTGACGCTTACAGCCCCTACCTTCATTTTTTCGGAAAAACGTTTTATTTTGCAGTTTCTAGATCCGGTTTATAAGCCGTTTGTTTAAGTAAAATAGTCATAATTTCAAGGAGCAGATGATTTTCGATTTATATTGTTACCTAGTGCCAGGGAGCATCAGGTGCTGCACCACCGACCCGCACTGGCTGCTTCGGCCACACTGCTGCTCAGGCCGCAACACTACAGATTAGTTCAACTAGCGAATATCGCGTTTTCACTGTTCTTGACGCTTACAGCCCCTACCTTCATTTTTTCGGAAAAACGTTTTATTTTGCAGTTTCTAGATCCGGTTTATAAGCCGTTTGTTTAAGTAAAATAGTCATAATTTCAAGGAGCAGATGATTTTCGATTTATATTGTTACCTAGTGCCAGGGAGCATCAGGTGCTGCACCACCGACCCGCACTGGCTGCTTCGGCCACACTGCTGCTCAGGCCGCAACACTACAGATTAGTTCAACTAGCGAATATCGCGTTTTCACTGTTCTTGACGCTTACAGCCCCTACCTTCATTTTTTCGGAAAAACGTTTTATTTTGCAGTTTCTAGATCCGGTTTATAAGCCGTTTGTTTAAGTAAAATAGTCATAATTTCAAGGAGCAGATGATTTTCGATTTATATTGTTACCTAGTGCCAGGGAGCATCAGGTGCTGCACCACCGACCCGCACTGGCTGCTTCGGCCACACTGCTGCTCAGGCCGCAACACTACAGATTAGTTCAACTAGCGAATATCGCGTTTTCACTGTTCTTGACGCTTACAGCCCCTACCTTCATTTTTCGGCAAAACGTTTTATTTTGCAGTTTCTAGATCCGGTTTATAAGCCGTTTGTTTAAGTAAAATAGTCATAATTTCAAGGAGCAGATGATTTTCGATTTATATTGTTACCTAGTGCCAGGGAGCATCAGGTGCTGCACCACCGACCCGCACTGGCTGCTTCGGCCACACTGCTGCTCAGGCCGCAACACTACAGATTAGTTCAACTAGCGAATATCGCGTTTTCACTGTTCTTGACGCTTACAGCCCCTACCTTCATTTTTTCGGCAAAACGTTTTATTTTGCAGTTTCTAGATCCGGTTTATAAGCCGTTTGTTTAAGTAAAATAGTCATAATTTCAAGGAGCAGATGATTTTCGATTTATATTGTTACCTAGTGCCAGGGAGCATCAGGTGCTGCACCACCGACCCGCACTGGCTGCTTCGGCCACACTGCTGCTCAGGCCGCAACACTACAGATTAGTTCAACTAGCGAATATCGCGTTTTCACTGTTCTTGACGCTTACAGCCCCTACCTTCATTTTTTCGGAAAAACGTTTTATTTTGCAGTTTCTAGATCCGGTTTATAAGCCGTTTGTTTAAGTAAAATAGTCATAATTTCAAGGAGCAGATGATTTTCGATTTATATTGTTACCTAGTGCCAGGGAGCATCAGGTGCTGCACCACCGACCCGCACTGGCTGCTTCGGCCACACTGCTGCTCAGGCCGCAACACTACAGATTAGTTCAACTAGCGAATATCGCGTTTTCACTGTTCTTGACGCTTACAGCCCCTACCTTCATTTTTTCGGAAAAACGTTTTATTTTGCAGTTTCTAGATCCGGTTTATAAGCCGTTTGTTTAAGTAAAATAGTCATAATTTCAAGGAGCAGATGATTTTCGATTTATATTGTTACCTAGTGCCAGGGAGCATCAGGTGCTGCACCACCGACCCGCACTGGCTGCTTCGGCCACACTGCTGCTCAGGCCGCAACACTACAGATTAGTTCAACTAGCGAATATCGCGTTTTCACTGTTCTTGACGCTTACAGCCCCTACCTTCATTTTTTCGGCAAAACGTTTTATTTTGCAGTTTCTAGATCCGGTTTATAAGCCGTTTGTTTAAGTAAAATAGTCATAATTTCAAGGAGCAGATGATTTTCGATTTATATTGTTACCTAGTGCCAGGGAGCATCAGGTGCTGCACCACCGACCCGCACTGGCTGCTTCGGCCACACTGCTGCTCAGGCCGCAACACTACAGATTAGTTCAACTAGCGAATATCGCGTTTTCACTGTTCTTGACGCTTACAGCCCCTACCTTCATTTTTTCGGAAAAACGTTTTATTTTGCAGTTTCTAGATCCGGTTTATAAGCCGTTTGTTTAAGTAAAATAGTCATATTTTCAAGGAGCAGATGATTTTCGATTTATATTGTTACCTAGTGCCAGGGAGCATCAGGTGCTGCACCACCGACCCGCACTGGCTGCTTCGGCCACACTGCTGCTCAGGCCGCAACACTACAGATTAGTTCAACTAGCGAATATCGCGTTTTCACTGTTCTTGACGCTTACAGCCCCTACCTTCATTTTTTCGGCAAAACGTTTTATTTTGCAGTTTCTAGATCCGGTTTATAAGCCGTTTGTTTAAGTAAAATAGTCATAATTTCAAGGAGCAGATGATTTTCGATTTATATTGTTACCTAGTGCCAGGGAGCATCAGGTGCTGCACCACCGACCCGCACTGGCTGCTTCGGCCACACTGCTGCTCAGGCCGCAACACTACAGATTAGTTCAACTAACGAATATCGCGTTTTCACTGTTCTTGACGCTTACAGCCCCTACCTTCATTTTTTCGGCAAAATGTTTTATTTTGCAGTTTCTAGATCCGGTTTATAAGCCGTTTGTTTAAGTAAAATAGTCATAATTTCAAGGAGCAGATGATTTTCGATTTATATTGTTACCTAGTGCCAGGGAGCATCAGGTGCTGCACCACCGACCCGCACTGGCTGCTTCGGCCACACTGCTGCTCAGGCCGCAACACTACAGATTAGTTCAACTAGCGAATATCGCGTTTTCACTGTTCTTGACGCTTACAGCCCCTACCTTCATTTTTTCGGAAAAACGTTTTATTTTGCAGTTTCTAGATCCGGTTTATAAGCCGTTTGTTTAAGTAAAATAGTCATAATTTCAAGGAGCAGATGATTTTCGATTTATATTGTTACCTAGTGCCAGGGAGTATCAGGTGCTGCACCACCGACCCGCACTGGCTGCTTCGGCCACACTGCTGCTCAGGCCGCAACACTACAGATTAGTTCAACTAACGAATATCGCGTTTTCACTGTTCTTGACGCTTACAGCCCCTACCTTCATTTTTTCGGAAAAACGTTTTATTTTGCAGTTTCTAGATCCGGTTTATAAGCCGTTTGTTTAAGTAAAATAGTCATAATTTCAAGGAGCAGATGATTTTCGATTTATATTGTTACCTAGTGCCAGGGAGCATCAGGTGCTGCACCACCGACCCGCACTGGCTGCTTCGGCCACACTGCTGCTCAGGCCGCAACACTACAGATTAGTTCAACTAGCGAATATCGCGTTTTCACTGTTCTTGACGCTTACAGCCCCTACCTTCATTTTTTCGGCAAAACGTTTTATTTTGCAGTTTCTAGATCCGGTTTATAAGCCGTTTGTTTAAGTAAAATAGTCATAATTTCAAGGAGCAGATGATTTTCGATTTATATTGTTACCTAGTGCCAGGGAGCATCAGGTGCTGCACCACCGACCCGCACTGGCTGCTTCGGCCACACTGCTGCTCAGGCCGCAACACTACAGATTAGTTCAACTAGCGAATATCGCGTTTTCACTGTTCTTGACGCTTACAGCCCCTACCTTCATTTTTTCGGCAAAACGTTTTATTTTGCAGTTTCTAGATCCGGTTTATAAGCCGTTTGTTTAAGTAAAATAGTCATAATTTCAAGGAGCAGATGATTTTCGATTTATATTGTTACCTAGTGCCAGGGAGCATCAGGTGCTGCACCACCGACCCGCACTGGCTGCTTCGGCCACACTGCTGCTCAGGCCGCAACACTACAGATTAGTTCAACTAGCGAATATCGCGTTTTCACTGTTCTTGACGCTTACAGCCCCTACCTTCATTTTTTCGGCAAAACGTTTTATTTTGCAGTTTCTAGATCCGGTTTATAAGCCGTTTGTTTAAGTAAAATAGTCATAATTTCAAGGAGCAGATGATTTTCGATTTATATTGTTACCTAGTGCCAGGGAGCATCAGGTGCTGCACCACCGACCCGCACTGGCTGCTTCGGCCACACTGCTGCTCAGGCCGCAACACTACAGATTAGTTCAACTAGCGAATATCGCGTTTTCACTGTTCTTGACGCTTACAGCCCCTACCTTCATTTTTTCGGCAAAACGTTTTATTTTGCAGTTTCTAGATCCGGTTTATAAGCCGTTTGTTTAAGTAAAATAGTCATAATTTCAAGGAGCAGATGATTTTCGATTTATATTGTTACCTAGTTCCAGGGAGCATCAGGTGCTGCACCACCGACCCGCACTGGCTGCTTCGGCCACACTGCTGCTCAGGCCGCAACACTACAGATTAGTTCAACTAGCGAATATCGCGTTTTCACTGTTCTTGACGCTTACAGCCCCTACCTTCATTTTTTCGGCAAAACGTTTTATTTTGCAGTTTCTAGATCCGGTTTATAAGCCGTTTGTTTAAGTAAAATAGTCATAATTTCAAGGAGCAGATGATTTTCGATTTATATTGTTACCTAGTGCCAGGGAGCATCAGGTGCTGCACCACCGACCCGCACTGGCTGCTTCGGCCACACTGCTGCTCAGGCCGCAACACTACAGATTAGTTCAACTAACGAATATCGCGTTTTCACTGTTCTTGACGCTTACAGCCCCTACCTTCATTTTTTCGGCAAAACGTTTTATTTTGCAGTTTCTAGATCCGGTTTATAAGCCGTTTGTTTAAGTAAAATAGTCATAATTTCAAGGAGCAGATGATTTTCGATTTATATTGTTACCTAGTGCCAGGGAGCATCAGGTGCTGCACCACCGACCCGCACTGGCTGCTTCGGCCACACTGCTGCTCAGGCCGCAACACTACAGATTAGTTCAACTAACGAATATCGCGTTTTCACTGTTCTTGACGCTTACAGCCCCTACCTTCATTTTTTCGGCAAAACGTTTTATTTTGCAGTTTCTAGATCCGGTTTATAAGCCGTTTGTTTAAGTAAAATAGTCATAATTTCAAGGAGCAGATGATTTTCGATTTATATTGTTACCTAGTGCCAGGGAGCATCAGGTGCTGCACCACCGACCCGCACTGGCTGCTTCGGCCACACTGCTGCTCAGGCCGCAACACTACAGATTAGTTCAACTAGCGAATATCGCGTTTTCACTGTTCTTGACGCTTACAGCCCCTACCTTCATTTTTTCGGCAAAACGTTTTATTTTGCAGTTTCTAGATCCGGTTTATAAGCCGTTTGTTTAAGTAAAATAGTCATAATTTCAAGGAGCAGATGATTTTCGATTTATATTGTTACCTAGTGCCAGGGAGCATCAGGTGCTGCACCACCGACCCGCACTGGCTGCTTCGGCCACACTGCTGCTCAGGCCGCAACACTACAGATTAGTTCAACTAACGAATATCGCGTTTTCACTGTTCTTGACGCTTACAGCCCCTACCTTCATTTTTTCGGCGAAACGTTTTATTTTGCAGTTTCTAGATCCGGTTTATAAGCCGTTTGTTTAAGTAAAATAGTCATAATTTCAAGGAGCAGATGATTTTCGATTTATATTGTTACCTAGTGCCAGGGAGTATCAGGTGCTGCACCACCGACCCGCACTGGCTGCTTCGGCCACACTGCTGCTCAGGCCGCAACACTACAGATTAGTTCAACTAACGAATATCGCGTTTTCACTGTTCTTGACGCTTACAGCCCCTACCTTCATTTTTTCGGCAAAACGTTTTATTTTGCAGTTTCTAGATCCGGTTTATAAGCCGTTTGTTTAAGTAAAATAGTCATAATTTCAAGGAGCAGATGATTTTCGATTTATATTGTTACCTAGTGCCAGGGAGCATCAGGTGCTGCACCACCGACCCGCACTGGCTGCTTCGGCCACACTGCTGCTCAGGCCGCAACACTACAGATTAGTTCAACTAGCGAATATCGCGTTTTCACTGTTCTTGACGCTTACAGCCCCTACCTTCATTTTTTCGGAAAAACGTTTTATTTTGCAGTTTCTAGATCCGGTTTATAAGCCGTTTGTTTAAGTAAAATAGTCATAATTTCAAGGAGCAGATGATTTTCGATTTATATTGTTACCTAGTGCCAGGGAGCATCAGGTGCTGCACCACCGACCCGCACTGGCTGCTTCGGCCACACTGCTGCTCAGGCCGCAACACTACAGATTAGTTCAACTAGCGAATATCGCGTTTTCACTGTTCTTGACGCTTACAGCCCCTACCTTCATTTTTTCGGAAAAACGTTTTATTTTGCAGTTTCTAGATCCGGTTTATAAGCCGTTTGTTTAAGTAAAATAGTCATAATTTCAAGGAGCAGATGATTTTCGATTTATATTGTTACCTAGTGCCAGGGAGCATCAGGTGCTGCACCACCGACCCGCACTGGCTGCTTCGGCCACACTGCTGCTCAGGCCGCAACACTACAGATTAGTTCAACTAGCGAATATCGCGTTTTCACTGTTCTTGACGCTTACAGCCCCTACCTTCATTTTTTCGGAAAAACGTTTTATTTTGCAGTTTCTAGATCCGGTTTATAAGCCGTTTGTTTAAGTAAAATAGTCATAATTTCAAGGAGCAGATGATTTTCGATTTATATTGTTACCTAGTGCCAGGGAGCATCAGGTGCTGCACCACCGACCCGCACTGGCTGCTTCGGCCACACTGCTGCTCAGGCCGCAACACTACAGATTAGTTCAACTAACGAATATCGCGTTTTCACTGTTCTTGACGCTTACAGCCCCTACCTTCATTTTTTCGGAAAAACGTTTTATTTTGCAGTTTCTAGATCCGGTTTATAAGCCGTTTGTTTAAGTAAAATAGTCATAATTTCAAGGAGCAGATGATTTTCGATTTATATTGTTACCTAGTGCCAGGGAGCATCAGGTGCTGCACCACCGACCCGCACTGGCTGCTTCGGCCACACTGCTGCTCAGGCCGCAACACTACAGATTAGTTCAACTAGCGAATATCGCGTTTTCACTGTTCTTGACGCTTACAGCCCCTACCTTCATTTTTTCGGAAAAACGTTTTATTTTGCAGTTTCTAGATCCGGTTTATAAGCCGTTTGTTTAAGTAAAATAGTCATAATTTCAAGGAGCAGATGATTTTCGATTTATATTGTTACCTAGTGCCAGGGAGCATCAGGTGCTGCACCACCGACCCGCACTGGCTGCTTCGGCCACACTGCTGCTCAGGCCGCAACACTACAGATTAGTTCAACTAACGAATATCGCGTTTTCACTGTTCTTGACGCTTACAGCCCCTACCTTCATTTTTTCGGCAAAACGTTTTATTTTGCAGTTTCTAGATCCGGTTTATAAGCCGTTTGTTTAAGTAAAATAGTCATAATTTCAAGGAGCAGATGATTTTCGATTTATATTGTTACCTAGTGCCAGGGAGCATCAGGTGCTGCACCACCGACCCGCACTGGCTGCTTCGGCCACACTGCTGCTCAGGCCGCAACACTACAGATTAGTTCAACTAGCGAATATCGCGTTTTCACTGTTCTTGACGCTTACAGCCCCTACCTTCATTTTTTCGGCAAAACGTTTTATTTTGCAGTTTCTAGATCCGGTTTATAAGCCGTTTGTTTAAGTAAAATAGTCATAATTTCAAGGAGCAGATGATTTTCGATTTATATTGTTACCTAGTGCCAGGGAGCATCAGGTGCTGCACCACCGACCCGCACTGGCTGCTTCGGCCACACTGCTGCTCAGGCCGCAACACTACAGATTAGTTCAACTAGCGAATATCGCGTTTTCACTGTTCTTGACGCTTACAGCCCCTACCTTCATTTTTTCGGCAAAACGTTTTATTTTGCAGTTTCTAGATCCGGTTTATAAGCCGTTTGTTTAAGTAAAATAGTCATAATTTCAAGGAGCAGATGATTTTCGATTTATATTGTTACCTAGTGCCAGGGAGCATCAGGTGCTGCACCACCGACCCGCACTGGCTGCTTCGGCCACACTGCTGCTCAGGCCGCAACACTACAGATTAGTTCAACTAGCGAATATCGCGTTTTCACTGTTCTTGACGCTTACAGCCCCTACCTTCATTTTTTCGGCAAAACGTTTTATTTTGCAGTTTCTAGATCCGGTTTATAAGCCGTTTGTTTAAGTAAAATAGTCATAATTTCAAGGAGCAGATGATTTTCGATTTATATTGTTACCTAGTGCCAGGGAGCATCAGGTGCTGCACCACCGACCCGCACTGGCTGCTTCGGCCACACTGCTGCTCAGGCCGCAACACTACAGATTAGTTCAACTAGCGAATATCGCGTTTTCACTGTTCTTGACGCTTACAGCCCCTACCTTCATTTTTTCGGCAAAACGTTTTATTTTGCAGTTTCTAGATCCGGTTTATAAGCCGTTTGTTTAAGTAAAATAGTCATAATTTCAAGGAGCAGATGATTTTCGATTTATATTGTTACCTAGTGCCAGGGAGCATCAGGTGCTGCACCACCGACCCGCACTGGCTGCTTCGGCCACACTGCTGCTCAGGCCGCAACACTACAGATTAGTTCAACTAGCGAATATCGCGTTTTCACTGTTCTTGACGCTTACAGCCCCTACCTTCATTTTTTCGGCAAAACGTTTTATTTTGCAGTTTCTAGATCCGGTTTATAAGCCGTTTGTTTAAGTAAAATAGTCATAATTTCAAGGAGCAGATGATTTTCGATTTATATTGTTACCTAGTGCCAGGGAGCATCAGGTGCTGCACCACCGACCCGCACTGGCTGCTTCGGCCACACTGCTGCTCAGGCCGCAACACTACAGATTAGTTCAACTAGCGAATATCGCGTTTTCACTGTTCTTGACGCTTACAGCCCCTACCTTCATTTTTTCGGAAAAACGTTTTATTTTGCAGTTTCTAGATCCGGTTTATAAGCCGTTTGTTTAAGTAAAATAGTCATAATTTCAAGGAGCAGATGATTTTCGATTTATATTGTTACCTAGTGCCAGGGAGCATCAGGTGCTGCACCACCGACCCGCACTGGCTGCTTCGGCCACACTGCTGCTCAGGCCGCAACACTACAGATTAGTTCAACTAGCGAATATCGCGTTTTCACTGTTCTTGACGCTTACAGCCCCTACCTTCATTTTTTCGGAAAAACGTTTTATTTTGCAGTTTCTAGATCCGGTTTATAAGCCGTTTGTTTAAGTAAAATAGTCATAATTTCAAGGAGCAGATGATTTTCGATTTATATTGTTACCTAGTGCCAGGGAGCATCAGGTGCTGCACCACCGACCCGCACTGGCTGCTTCGGCCACACTGCTGCTCAGGCCGCAACACTACAGATTAGTTCAACTAGCGAATATCGCGTTTTCACTGTTCTTGACGCTTACAGCCCCTACCTTCATTTTTTCGGAAAAACGTTTTATTTTGCAGTTTCTAGATCCGGTTTATAAGCCGTTTGTTTAAGTAAAATAGTCATAATTTCAAGGAGCAGATGATTTTCGATTTATATTGTTACCTACTGCCAGGGAGCATCAGGTGCTGCACCACCGACCCGCACTGGCTGCTTCGGCCACACTGCTGCTCAGGCCGCAACACTACAGATTAGTTCAACTAGCGAATATCGCGTTTTCACTGTTCTTGACGCTTACAGCCCCTACCTTCATTTTTTCGGCAAAACGTTTTATTTTGCAGTTTCTAGATCCGGTTTATAAGCCGTTTGTTTAAGTAAAATAGTCATAATTTCAAGGAGCAGATGATTTTCGATTTATATTGTTACCTAGTGCCAGGGAGCATCAGGTGCTGCACCACCGACCCGCACTGGCTGCTTCGGCCACACTGCTGCTCAGGCCGCAACACTACAGATTAGTTCAACTAGCGAATATCGCGTTTTCACTGTTCTTGACGCTTACAGCCCCTACCTTCATTTTTTCGGAAAAACGTCTTATTTTGCAGTTTCTAGATCCGGTTTATAAGCCGTTTGTTTAAGTAAAATAGTCATAATTTCAAGGAGCAGATGATTTTCGATTTATATTGTTACCTAGTGCCAGGGAGCATCAGGTGCTGCACCACCGACCCGCACTGGCTGCTTCGGCCACACTGCTGCTCAGGCCGCAACACTACAGATTAGTTCAACTAGCGAATATCGCGTTTTCACTGTTCTTGACGCTTACAGCCCCTACCTTCATTTTTTCGGCAAAACGTTTTATTTTGCAGTTTCTAGATCCGGTTTATAAGCCGTTTGTTTAAGTAAAATAGTCATAATTTCAAGGAGCAGATGATTTTCGATTTATATTGTTACCTAGTGCCAGGGAGCATCAGGTGCTGCACCACCGACCCGCACTGGCTGCTTCGGCCACACTGCTGCTCAGGCCGCAACACTACAGATTGGTTCAACTAGCGAATATCGCGTTTTCACTGTTCTTGACGCTTACAGCCCCTACCTTCATTTTTTCGGCAAAACGTTTTATTTTGCAGTTTCTAGATCCGGTTTATAAGCCGTTTGTTTAAGTAAAATAGTCATAATTTCAAGGAGCAGATGATTTTCGATTTATATTGTTACCTAGTGCCAGGGAGCATCAGGTGCTGCACCACCGACCCGCACTGGCTGCTTCGGCCACACTGCTGCTCAGGCCGCAACACTACAGATTAGTTCAACTAGCGAATATCGCGTTTTCACTGTTCTTGACGCTTACAGCCCCTACCTTCATTTTTTCGGAAAAACGTTTTATTTTGCAGTTTCTAGATCCGGTTTATAAGCCGTTTGTTTAAGTAAAATAGTCATAATTTCAAGGAGCAGATGATTTTCGATTTATATTGTTACCTAGTGCCAGGGAGCATCAGGTGCTGCACCACCGACCCGCACTGGCTGCTTCGGCCACACTGCTGCTCAGGCCGCAACACTACAGATTAGTTCAACTAGCGAATATCGCGTTTTCACTGTTCTTGACGCTTACAGCCCCTACCTTCATTTTTTCGGCAAAACGTTTTATTTTGCAGTTTCTAGATCCGGTTTATAAGCCGTTTGTTTAAGTAAAATAGTCATAATTTCAAGGAGCAGATGATTTTCGATTTATATTGTTACCTAGTGCCAGGGAGCATCAGGTGCTGCACCACCGACCCGCACTGGCTGCTTCGGCCACACTGCTGCTCAGTCCGCAACACTACAGATTAGTTCAACTAGCGAATATCGCGTTTTCACTGTTCTTGACGCTTACAGCCCCTACCTTCATTTTTTCGGAAAAACGTTTTATTTTGCAGTTTCTAGATCCGGTTTATAAGCCGTTTGTTTAAGTAAAATAGTCATAATTTCAAGGAGCAGATGATTTTCGATTTATATTGTTACCTAGTGCCAGGGAGCATCAGGTGCTGCACCACCGACCCGCACTGGCTGCTTCGGCCACACTGCTGCTCAGGCCGCAACACTACAGATTAGTTCAACTAGCGAATATCGCGTTTTCACTGTTCTTGACGCTTACAGCCCCTACCTTCATTTTTTCGGAAAAACGTTTTATTTTGCAGTTTCTAGATCCGGTTTATAAGCCGTTTGTTTAAGTAAAATAGTCATAATTTCAAGGAGCAGATGATTTTCGATTTATATTGTTACCTAGTGCCAGGGAGCATCAGGTGCTGCACCACCGACCCGCACTGGCTGCTTCGGCCACACTGCTGCTCAGGCCGCAACACTACAGATTGGTTCAACTAGCGAATATCGCGTTTTCACTGTTCTTGACGCTTACAGCCCCTACCTTCATTTTTTCGGCAAAACGTTTTATTTTGCAGTTTCTAGATCCGGTTTATAAGCCGTTTGTTTAAGTAAAATAGTCATAATTTCAAGGAGCAGATGATTTTCGATTTATATTGTTACCTAGTGCCAGGGAGCATCAGGTGCTGCACCACCGACCCGCACTGGCTGCTTCGGCCACACTGCTGCTCAGGCCGCAACACTACAGATTAGTTCAACTAGCGAATATCGCGTTTTCACTGTTCTTGACGCTTACAGCCCCTACCTTCATTTTTTCGGAAAAACGTTTTATTTTGCAGTTTCTAGATCCGGTTTATAAGCCGTTTGTTTAAGTAAAATAGTCATAATTTCAAGGAGCAGATGATTTTCGATTTATATTGTTACCTAGTGCCAGGGAGCATCAGGTGCTGCACCACCGACCCGCACTGGCTGCTTCGGCCACACTGCTGCTCAGGCCGCAACACTACAGATTGGTTCAACTAGCGAATATCGCGTTTTCACTGTTCTTGACGCTTACAGCCCCTACCTTCATTTTTTCGGCAAAACGTTTTATTTTGCAGTTTCTAGATCCGGTTTATAAGCCGTTTGTTTAAGTAAAATAGTCATAATTTCAAGGAGCAGATGATTTTCGATTTATATTGTTACCTAGTGCCAGGGAGCATCAGGTGCTGCACCACCGACCCGCACTGGCTGCTTCGGCCACACTGCTGCTCAGGCCGCAACACTACAGATTAGTTCAACTAGCGAATATCGCGTTTTCACTGTTCTTGACGCTTACAGCCCCTACCTTCATTTTTTCGGAAAAACGTTTTATTTTGCAGTTTCTAGATCCGGTTTATAAGCCGTTTGTTTAAGTAAAATAGTCATAATTTCAAGGAGCAGATGATTTTCGATTTATATTGTTACCTAGTGCCAGGGAGCATCAGGTGCTGCACCACCGACCCGCACTGGCTGCTTCGGCCACACTGCTGCTCAGGCCGCAACACTACAGATTGGTTCAACTAGCGAATATCGCGTTTTCACTGTTCTTGACGCTTACAGCCCCTACCTTCATTTTTTCGGCAAAACGTTTTATTTTGCAATTTCTAGATCCGGTTTATAAGCCGTTTGTTTAAGTAAAATAGTCATAATTTCAAGGAGCAGATGATTTTCGATTTATATTGTTACCTAGTGCCAGGGAGCATCAGGTGCTGCACCACCGACCCGCACTGGCTGCTTCGGCCACACTGCTGCTCAGGCCGCAACACTACAGATTAGTTCAACTAGCGAATATCGCGTTTTCACTGTTCTTGACGCTTACAGCCCCTACCTTCATTTTTTCGGAAAAACGTTTTATTTTGCAGTTTCTAGATCCGGTTTATAAGCCGTTTGTTTAAGTAAAATAGTCATAATTTCAAGGAGCAGATGATTTTCGATTTATATTGTTACCTAGTGCCAGGGAGCATCAGGTGCTGCACCACCGACCCGCACTGGCTGCTTCGGCCACACTGCTGCTCAGGCCGCAACACTACAGATTAGTTCAACTAGCGAATATCGCGTTTTCACTGTTCTTGACGCTTACAGCCCCTACCTTCATTTTTTCGGAAAAACGTTTTATTTTGCAGTTTCTAGATCCGGTTTATAAGCCGTTTGTTTAAGTAAAATAGTCATAATTTCAAGGAGCAGATGATTTTCGATTTATATTGTTACCTAGTGCCAGGGAGCATCAGGTGCTGCACCACCGACCCGCACTGGCTGCTTCGGCCACACTGCTGCTCAGGCCGCAACACTACAGATTAGTTCAACTAGCGAATATCGCGTTTTCACTGTTCTTGACGCTTACAGCCCCTACCTTCATTTTTTCGGCAAAACGTTTTATTTTGCAGTTTCTAGATCCGGTTTATAAGCCGTTTGTTTAAGTAAAATAGTCATAATTTCAAGGAGCAGATGATTTTCGATTTATATTGTTACCTAGTGCCAGGGAGCATCAGGTGCTGCACCACCGACCCGCACTGGCTGCTTCGGCCACACTGCTGCTCAGGCCGCAACACTACAGATTAGTTCAACTAGCGAATATCGCGTTTTCACTGTTCTTGACGCTTACAGCCCCTACCTTCATTTTTTCGGAAAAACGTTTTATTTTGCAGTTTCTAGATCCGGTTTATAAGCCGTTTGTTTAAGTAAAATAGTCATAATTTCAAGGAGCAGATGATTTTCGATTTATATTGTTACCTAGTGCCAGGGAGCATCAGGTGCTGCACCACCGACCCGCACTGGCTGCTTCGGCCACACTGCTGCTCAGGCCGCAACACTACAGATTAGTTCAACTAGCGAATATCGCGTTTTCACTGTTCTTGACGCTTACAGCCCCTACCTTCATTTTTTCGGCAAAACGTTTTATTTTGCAGTTTCTAGATCCGGTTTATAAGCCGTTTGTTTAAGTAAAATAGTCATAATTTCAAGGAGCAGATGATTTTCGATTTATATTGTTACCTAGTGCCAGGGAGCATCAGGTGCTGCACCACCGACCCGCACTGGCTGCTTCGGCCACACTGCTGCTCAGGCCGCAACACTACAGATTAGTTCAACTAGCGAATATCGCGTTTTCACTGTTCTTGACGCTTACAGCCCCTACCTTCATTTTTTCGGCAAAACGTTTTATTTTGCAGTTTCTAGATCCGGTTTATAAGCCGTTTGTTTAAGTAAAATAGTCATAATTTCAAGGAGCAGATGATTTTCGATTTATATTGTTACCTAGTGCCAGGGAGCATCAGGTGCTGCACCACCGACCCGCACTGGCTGCTTCGGCCACACTGCTGCTCAGGCCGCAACACTACAGATTAGTTCAACTAGCGAATATCGCGTTTTCACTGTTCTTGACGCTTACAGCCCCTACCTTCATTTTTTCGGAAAAACGTTTTATTTTGCAGTTTCTAGATCCGGTTTATAAGCCGTTTGTTTAAGTAAAATAGTCATAATTTCAAGGAGCAGATGATTTTCGATTTATATTGTTACCTAGTGCCAGGGAGCATCAGGTGCTGCACCACCGACCCGCACTGGCTGCTTCGGCCACACTGCTGCTCAGGCCGCAACACTACAGATTAGTTCAACTAGCGAATATCGCGTTTTCACTGTTCTTGACGCTTACAGCCCCTACCTTCATTTTTTCGGCAAAACGTTTTATTTTGCAGTTTCTAGATCCGGTTTATAAGCCGTTTGTTTAAGTAAAATAGTCATAATTTCAAGGAGCAGATGATTTTCGATTTATATTGTTACCTAGTGCCAGGGAGCATCAGGTGCTGCACCACCGACCCGCACTGGCTGCTTCGGCCACACTGCTGCTCAGGCCGCAACACTACAGATTAGTTCAACTAGCGAATATCGCGTTTTCACTGTTCTTGACGCTTACAGCCCCTACCTTCATTTTTTCGGAAAAACGTTTTATTTTGCAGTTTCTAGATCCGGTTTATAAGCCGTTTGTTTAAGTAAAATAGTCATAATTTCAAGGAGCAGATGATTTTCGATTTATATTGTTACCTAGTGCCAGGGAGCATCAGGTGCTGCACCACCGACCCGCACTGGCTGCTTCGGCCACACTGCTGCTCAGGCCGCAACACTACAGATTAGTTCAACTAGCGAATATCGCGTTTTCACTGTTCTTGACGCTTACAGCCCCTACCTTCATTTTTTCGGCAAAACGTTTTATTTTGCAGTTTCTAGATCCGGTTTATAAGCCGTTTGTTTAAGTAAAATAGTCATAATTTCAAGGAGCAGATGATTTTCGATTTATATTGTTACCTAGTGCCAGGGAGCATCAGGTGCTGCACCACCGACCCGCACTGGCTGCTTCGGCCACACTGCTGCTCAGTCCGCAACACTACAGATTAGTTCAACTAGCGAATATCGCGTTTTCACTGTTCTTGACGCTTACAGCCCCTACCTTCATTTTTTCGGAAAAACGTTTTATTTTGCAGTTTCTAGATCCGGTTTATAAGCCGTTTGTTTAAGTAAAATAGTCATAATTTCAAGGAGCAGATGATTTTCGATTTATATTGTTACCTAGTGCCAGGGAGCATCAGGTGCTGCACCACCGACCCGCACTGGCTGCTTCGGCCACACTGCTGCTCAGGCCGCAACACTACAGATTGGTTCAACTAGCGAATATCGCGTTTTCACTGTTCTTGACGCTTACAGCCCCTACCTTCATTTTTTCGGCAAAACGTTTTATTTTGCAGTTTCTAGATCCGGTTTATAAGCCGTTTGTTTAAGTAAAATAGTCATAATTTCAAGGAGCAGATGATTTTCGATTTATATTTTTACCTAGTGCCAGGGAGCATCAGGTGCTGCACCACCGACCCGCACTGGCTGCTTCGGCCACACTGCTGCTCAGGCCGCAACACTACAGATTAGTTCAACTAGCGAATATCGCGTTTTCACTGTTCTTGACGCTTACAGCCCCTACCATCATTTTTTCGGAAAAACGTTTTATTTTGCAGTTTCTAGATCCGGTTTATAAGCCGTTTGTTTAAGTAAAATAGTCATAATTTCAAGGAGCAGATGATTTTCGATTTATATTGTTACCTAGTGCCAGGGAGCATCAGGTGCTGCACCACCGACCCGCACTGGCTGCTTCGGCCACACTGCTGCTCAGGCCGCAACACTACAGATTGGTTCAACTAGCGAATATCGCGTTTTCACTGTTCTTGACGCTTACAGCCCCTACCTTCATTTTTTCGGCAAAACGTTTTATTTTGCAGTTTCTAGATCCGGTTTATAAGCCGTTTGTTTAAGTAAAATAGTCATAATTTCAAGGAGCAGATGATTTTCGATTTATATTGTTACCTAGTGCCAGGGAGCATCAGGTGCTGCACCACCGACCCGCACTGGCTGCTTCGGCCACACTGCTGCTCAGGCCGCAACACTACAGATTAGTTCAACTAGCGAATATCGCGTTTTCACTGTTCTTGACGCTTACAGCCCCTACCTTCATTTTTTCGGAAAAACGTTTTATTTTGCAGTTTCTAGATCCGGTTTATAAGCCGTTTGTTTAAGTAAAATAGTCATAATTTCAAGGAGCAGATGATTTTCGATTTATATTGTTACCTAGTGCCAGGGAGCATCAGGTGCTGCACCACCGACCCGCACTGGCTGCTTCGGCCACACTGCTGCTCAGGCCGCAACACTACAGATTGGTTCAACTAGCGAATATCGCGTTTTCACTGTTCTTGACGCTTACAGCCCCTACCTTCATTTTTTCGGCAAAACGTTTTATTTTGCAGTTTCTAGATCCGGTTTATAAGCCGTTTGTTTAAGTAAAATAGTCATAATTTCAAGGAGCAGATGATTTTCGATTTATATTGTTACCTAGTGCCAGGGAGCATCAGGTGCTGCACCACCGACCCGCACTGGCTGCTTCGGCCACACTGCTGCTCAGGCCGCAACACTACAGATTAGTTCAACTAGCGAATATCGCGTTTTCACTGTTCTTGACGCTTACAGCCCCTACCTTCATTTTTTCGGAAAAACGTTTTATTTTGCAGTTTCTAGATCCGGTTTATAAGCCGTTTGTTTAAGTAAAATAGTCATAATTTCAAGGAGCAGATGATTTTCGATTTATATTGTTACCTAGTGCCAGGGAGCATCAGGTGCTGCACCACCGACCCGCACTGGCTGCTTCGGCCACACTGCTGCTCAGGCCGCAACACTACAGATTAGTTCAACTAGCGAATATCGCGTTTTCACTGTTCTTGACGCTTACAGCCCCTACCTTCATTTTTTCGGCAAAACGTTTTATTTTGCGGTTTCTAGATCCGGTTTATAAGCCGTTTGTTTAAGTAAAATAGTCATAATTTCAAGGAGCAGATGATTTTCGATTTATATTGTTACCTAGTGCCAGGGAGCATCAGGTGCTGCACCACCGACCCGCACTGGCTGCTTCGGCCACACTGCTGCTCAGGCCGCAACACTACAGATTAGTTCAACTAGCGAATATCGCGTTTTCACTGTTCTTGACGCTTACAGCCCCTACCTTCATTTTTTCGGCAAAACGTTTTATTTTGCAGTTTCTAGATCCGGTTTATAAGCCGTTTGTTTAAGTAAAATAGTCATAATTTCAAGGAGCAGATGATTTTCGATTTATATTGTTACCTAGTGCCAGGGAGCATCAGGTGCTGCACCACCGACCCGCACTGGCTGCTTCGGCCACACTGCTGCTCAGGCCGCAACACTACAGATTAGTTCAACTAGCGAATATCGCGTTTTCACTGTTCTTGACGCTTACAGCCCCTACCTTCATTTTTTCGGAAAAACGTTTTATTTTGCAGTTTCTAGATCCGGTTTATAAGCCGTTTGTTTAAGTAAAATAGTCATAATTTCAAGGAGCAGATGATTTTCGATTTATATTGTTACCTAGTGCCAGGGAGCATCAGGTGCTGCACCACCGACCCGCACTGGCTGCTTCGGCCACACTGCTGCTCAGGCCGCAACACTACAGATTAGTTCAACTAGCGAATATCGCGTTTTCACTGTTCTTGACGCTTACAGCCCCTACCTTCATTTTTTCGGAAAAACGTTTTATTTTGCAGTTTCTAGATCCGGTTTATAAGCCGTTTGTTTAAGTAAAATTGTCATAATTTCAAGGAGCAGATGATTTTCGATTTATATTGTTACCTAGTGCCAGGGAGCATCAGGTGCTGCACCACCGACCCGCACTGGCTGCTTCGGCCACACTGCTGCTCAGGCCGCAACACTACAGATTGGTTCAACTAGCGAATATCGCGTTTTCACTGTTCTTGACGCTTACAGCCCCTACCTTCATTTTTTCGGCAAAACGTTTTATTTTGCAGTTTCTAGATCCGGTTTATAAGCCGTTTGTTTAAGTAAAATAGTCATAATTTCAAGGAGCAGATGATTTTCGATTTATATTTTTACCTAGTGCCAGGGAGCATCAGGTGCTGCACCACCGACCCGCACTGGCTGCTTCGGCCACACTGCTGCTCAGGCCGCAACACTACAGATTAGTTCAACTAGCGAATATCGCGTTTTCACTGTTCTTGACGCTTACAGCCCCTACCTTCATTTTTTCGGAAAAACGTTTTATTTTGCAGTTTCTAGATCCGGTTTATAAGCCGTTTGTCTAAGTAAAATAGTCATAATTTCAAGGAGCAGATGATTTTCGATTTATATTGTTACCTAGTGCCAGGGAGCATCAGGTGCTGCACCACCGACCCGCACTGGCTGCTTCGGCCACACTGCTGCTCAGGCCGCAACACTACAGATTGGTTCAACTAGCGAATATCGCGTTTTCACTGTTCTTGACGCTTACAGCCCCTACCTTCATTTTTTCGGCAAAACGTTTTATTTTGCAGTTTCTAGATCCGGTTTATAAGCCGTTTGTTTAAGTAAAATAGTCATAATTTCAAGGAGCAGATGATTTTCGATTTATATTGTTACTTAGTGCCAGGGAGCATGAGGTGCTGCACCACCGACCCGCACTGGCTGCTTCGGCCACACTGCTGCTCAGGCCGCAACACTACAGATTAGTTCAACTAGCGAATATCGCGTTTTCACTGTTCTTGACGCTTACAGCCCCTACCTTCATTTTTTCGGAAAAACGTTTTATTTTGCAGTTTCTAGATCCGGTTTATAAGCCGTTTGTTTAAGTAAAATAGTCATAATTTCAAGGAGCAGATGATTTTCGATTTATATTGTTACCTAGTGCCAGGGAGCATCAGGTGCTGCACCACCGACCCGCACTGGCTGCTTCGGCCACACTGCTGCTCAGGCCGCAACACTACAGATTGGTTCAACTAGCGAATATCGCGTTTTCACTGTTCTTGACGCTTACAGCCCCTACCTTCATTTTTTCGGCAAAACGTTTTATTTTGCAGTTTCTAGATCCGGTTTATAAGCCGTTTGTTTAAGTAAAATAGTCATAATTTCAAGGAGCAGATGATTTTCGATTTATATTGTTACCTAGTGCCAGGGAGCATCAGGTGCTGCACCACCGACCCGCACTGGCTGCTTCGGCCACACTGCTGCTCAGGCCGCAACACTACAGATTAGTTCAACTAGCGAATATCGCGTTTTCACTGTTCTTGACGCTTACAGCCCCTACCTTCATTTTTTCGGAAAAACGTTTTATTTTGCAGTTTCTAGATCCGGTTTATAAGCCGTTTGTTTAAGTAAAATAGTCATAATTTCAAGGAGCAGATGATTTTCGATTTATATTGTTACCTAGTGCCAGGGAGCATCAGGTGCTGCACCACCGACCCGCACTGGCTGCTTCGGCCACACTGCTGCTCAGGCCGCAACACTACAGATTAGTTCAACTAGCGAATATCGCGTTTTCACTGTTCTTGACGCTTACAGCCCCTACCTTCATTTTTTCGGCAAAACGTTTTATTTTGCAGTTTCTAGATCCGGTTTATAAGCCGTTTGTTTAAGTAAAATAGTCATAATTTCAAGGAGCAGATGATTTTCGATTTATATTGTTACCTAGTGCCAGGGAGCATCAGGTGCTGCACCACCGACCCGCACTGGCTGCTTCGGCCACACTGCTGCTCAGGCCGCAACACTACAGATTAGTTCAACTAGCGAATATCGCGTTTTCACTGTTCTTGACGCTTACAGCCCCTACCTTCATTTTTTCGGCAAAACGTTTTATTTTGCAGTTTCTAGATCCGGTTTATAAGCCGTTTGTTTAAGTAAAATAGTCATAATTTCAAGGAGCAGATGATTTTCGATTTATATTGTTACCTAGTGCCAGGGAGCATCAGGTGCTGCACCACCGACCCGCACTGGCTGCTTCGGCCACACTGCTGCTCAGGCCGCAACACTACAGAATAGTTCAACTAGCGAATATCGCGTTTTCACTGTTCTTGACGCTTACAGCCCCTACCTTCATTTTTTCGGAAAAACGTTTTATTTTGCATTTTCTAGATCCGGTTTATAAGCCGTTTGTTTAAGTAAAATAGTCATAATTTCAAGGAGCAGATGATTTTCGATTTATATTGTTACCTAGTGCCAGGGAGCATCAGGTGCTGCACCACCGACCCGCACTGGCTGCTTCGGCCACACTGCTGCTCAGGCCGCAACACTACAGATTAGTTCAACTAGCGAATATCGCGTTTTCACTGTTCTTGACGCTTACAGCCCCTACCTTCATTTTTTCGGAAAAACGTTTTATTTTGCAGTTTCTAGATCCGGTTTATAAGCCGTTTGTTTAAGTAAAATTGTCATAATTTCAAGGAGCAGATGATTTTCGATTTATATTGTTACCTAGTGCCAGGGAGCATCAGGTGCTGCACCACCGACCCGCACTGGCTGCTTCGGCCACACTGCTGCTCAGGCCGCAACACTACAGATTAGTTCAACTAGCGAATATCGCGTTTTCACTGTTCTTGACGCTTACAGCCCCTACCTTCATTTTTTCGGAAAAACGTTTTATTTTGCAGTTTCTAGATCCGGTTTATAAGCCGTTTGTTTAAGTAAAATAGTCATAATTTCAAGGAGCAGATGATTTTCGATTTATATTGTTACCTAGTGCCAGGGAGCATCAGGTGCTGCACCACCGACCCGCACTGGCTGCTTCGGCCACACTGCTGCTCAGGCCGCAACACTACAGATTAGTTCAACTAGCGAATATCGCGTTTTCACTGTTCTTGACGCTTACAGCCCCTACCTTCATTTTTTCGGCAAAACGTTTTATTTTGCAGTTTCTAGATCCGGTTTATAAGCCGTTTGTTTAAGTAAAATAGTCATAATTTCAAGGAGCAGATGATTTTCGATTTATATTGTTACCTAGTGCCAGGGAGCATCAGGTGCTGCACCACCGACCCGCACTGGCTGCTTCGGCCACACTGCTGCTCAGGCCGCAACACTACAGATTGGTTCAACTAGCGAATATCGCGTTTTCACTGTTCTTGACGCTTACAGCCCCTACCTTCATTTTTTCGGCAAAACGTTTTATTTTGCAGTTTCTAGATCCGGTTTATAAGCCGTTTGTTTAAGTAAAATAGTCATAATTTCAAGGAGCAGATGATTTTCGATTTATATTGTTACCTAGTGCCAGGGAGCATCAGGTGCTGCACCACCGACCCGCACTGGCTGCTTCGGCCACACTGCTGCTCAGGCCGCAACACTACAGATTAGTTCAACTAGCGAATATCGCGTTTTCACTGTTCTTGACGCTTACAGCCCCTACCTTCATTTTTTCGGAAAAACGTTTTATTTTGCAGTTTCTAGATCCGGTTTATAAGCCGTTTGTTTAAGTAAAATAGTCATAATTTCAAGGAGCAGATGATTTTCGATTTATATTGTTACCTAGTGCCAGGGAGCATCAGGTGCTGCACCACCGACCCGCACTGGCTGCTTCGGCCACACTGCTGCTCAGGCCGCAACACTACAGATTGGTTCAACTAGCGAATATCGCGTTTTCACTGTTCTTGACGCTTACAGCCCCTACCTTCATTTTTTCGGCAAAACGTTTTATTTTGCAGTTTCTAGATCCGGTTTATAAGCCGTTTGTTTAAGTAAAATAGTCATAATTTCAAGGAGCAGATGATTTTCGATTTATATTGTTACCTAGTGCCAGGGAGCATCAGGTGCTGCACCACCGACCCGCACTGGCTGCTTCGGCCACACTGCTGCTCAGGCCGCAACACTACAGATTAGTTCAACTAGCGAATATCGCGTTTTCACTGTTCTTGACGCTTACAGCCCCTACCTTCATTTTTTCGGAAAAACGTTTTATTTTGCAGTTTCTAGATCCGGTTTATAAGCCGTTTGTTTAAGTAAAATAGTCATAATTTCAAGGAGCAGATGATTTTCGATTTATATTGTTACCTAGTGCCAGGGAGCATCAGGTGCTGCACCACCGACCCGCACTGGCTGCTTCGGCCACACTGCTGCTCAGGCCGCAACACTACAGATTAGTTCAACTAGCGAATATCGCGTTTTCACTGTTCTTGACGCTTACAGCCCCTACCTTCATTTTTTCGGAAAAACGTTTTATTTTGCAGTTTCTAGATCCGGTTTATAAGCCGTTTGTTTAAGTAAAATTGTCATAATTTCAAGGAGCAGATGATTTTCGATTTATATTGTTACCTAGTGCCAGGGAGCATCAGGTGCTGCACCACCGACCCGCACTGGCTGCTTCGGCCACACTGCTGCTCAGGCCGCAACACTACAGATTAGTTCAACTAGCGAATATCGCGTTTTCACTGTTCTTGACGCTTACAGCCCCTACCTTCATTTTTTCGGCAAAACGTTTTATTTTGCAGTTTCTAGATCCGGTTTATAAGCCGTTTGTTTAAGTAAAATAGTCATAATTTCAAGGAGCAGATGATTTTCGATTTATATTGTTACCTAGTGCCAGGGAGCATCAGGTGCTGCACCACCGACCCGCACTGGCTGCTTCGGCCACACTGCTGCTCAGGCCGCAACACTACAGATTAGTTCAACTAGCGAATATCGCGTTTTCACTGTTCTTGACGCTTACAGCCCCTACCTTCATTTTTTCGGCAAAACGTTTTATTTTGCAGTTTCTAGATCCGGTTTATAAGCCGTTTGTTTAAGTAAAATAGTCATAATTTCAAGGAGCAGATGATTTTCGATTTATATTGTTACCTAGTGCCAGGGAGCATCAGGTGCTGCACCACCGACCCGCACTGGCTGCTTCGGCCACACTGCTGCTCAGGCCGCAACACTACAGATTAGTTCAACTAGCGAATATCGCGTTTTCACTGTTCTTAACGCTTACAGCCCCTACCTTCATTTTTTCGGAAAAACGTTTTATTTTGCAGTTTCTAGATCCGGTTTATAAGCCGTTTGTTTAAGTAAAATAGTCATAATTTCAAGGAGCAGATGATTTTCGATTTATATTGTTACCTAGTGCCAGGGAGCATCAGGTGCTGCACCACCGACCCGCACTGGCTGCTTCGGCCACACTGCTGCTCAGGCCGCAACACTACAGATTAGTTCAACTAGCGAATATCGCGTTTTCACTGTTCTTGACGCTTACAGCCCCTACCTTCATTTTTTCGGCAAAACGTTTTATTTTGCAGTTTCTAGATCCGGTTTATAAGCCGTTTGTTTAAGTAAAATAGTCATAATTTCAAGGAGCAGATGATTTTCGATTTATATTGTTACCTAGTGCCAGGGAGCATCAGGTGCTGCACCACCGACCCGCACTGGCTGCTTCGGCCACACTGCTGCTCAGGCCGCAACACTACAGATTAGTTCAACTAGCGAATATCGCGTTTTCACTGTTCTTGACGCTTACAGCCCCTACCTTCATTTTTTCGGCAAAACGTTTTATTTTGCAGTTTCTAGATCCGGTTTATAAGCCGTTTGTTTAAGTAAAATAGTCATAATTTCAAGGAGCAGATGATTTTCGATTTATATTGTTACCTAGTGCCAGGGAGCATCAGGTGCTGCACCACCGACCCGCACTGGCTGCTTCGGCCACACTGCTGCTCAGGCCGCAACACTACAGATTAGTTCAACTAGCGAATATCGCGTTTTCACTGTTCTTGACGCTTACAGCCCCTACCTTCATTTTTTCGGCAAAACGTTTTATTTTGCAGTTTCTAGATCCGGTTTATAAGCCGTTTGTTTAAGTAAAATAGTCATAATTTCAAGGAGCAGATGATTTTCGATTTATATTGTTACCTAGTGCCAGGGAGCATCAGGTGCTGCACCACCGACCCGCACTGGCTGCTTCGGCCACACTGCTGCTCAGGCCGCAACACTACAGATTAGTTCAACTAGCGAATATCGCGTTTTCACTGTTCTTGACGCTTACAGCCCCTACCTTCATTTTTTCGGCAAAACGTTTTATTTTGCAGTTTCTAGATCCGGTTTATAAGCCGTTTGTTTAAGTAAAATAGTCATAATTTCAAGGAGCAGATGATTTTCGATTTATATTGTTACCTAGTGCCAGGGAGCATCAGGTGCTGCACCACCGACCCGCACTGGCTGCTTCGGCCACACTGCTGCTCAGGCCGCAACACTACAGATTAGTTCAACTAGCGAATATCGCGTTTTCACTGTTCTTGACGCTTACAGCCCCTACCTTCATTTTTTCGGCAAAACGTTTTATTTTGCAGTTTCTAGATCCGGTTTATAAGCCGTTTGTTTAAGTAAAATAGTCATAATTTCAAGGAGCAGATGATTTTCGATTTATATTGTTACCTAGTGCCAGGGAGCATCAGGTGCTGCACCACCGACCCGCACTGGCTGCTTCGGCCACACTGCTGCTCAGGCCGCAACACTACAGATTAGTTCAACTAGCGAATATCGCGTTTTCACTGTTCTTGACGCTTACAGCCCCTACCTTCATTTTTTCGGCAAAACGTTTTATTTTGCAGTTTCTAGATCCGGTTTATAAGCCGTTTGTTTAAGTAAAATAGTCATAATTTCAAGGAGCAGATGATTTTCGATTTATATTGTTACCTAGTGCCAGGGAGCATCAGGTGCTGCACCACCGACCCGCACTGGCTGCTTCGGCCACACTGCTGCTCAGGCCGCAACACTACAGATTAGTTCAACTAGCGAATATCGCGTTTTCACTGTTCTTGACGCTTACAGCCCCTACCTTCATTTTTTCGGCAAAACGTTTTATTTTGCAGTTTCTAGATCCGGTTTATAAGCCGTTTGTTTAAGTAAAATAGTCATAATTTCAAGGAGCAGATGATTTTCGATTTATATTGTTACCTAGTGCCAGGGAGCATCAGGTGCTGCACCACCGACCCGCACTGGCTGCTTCGGCCACACTGCTGCTCAGGCCGCAACACTACAGATTAGTTCAACTAGCGAATATCGCGTTTTCACTGTTCTTGACGCTTACAGCCCCTACCTTCATTTTTTCGGCAAAACGTTTTATTTTGCAGTTTCTAGATCCGGTTTATAAGCCGTTTGTTTAAGTAAAATAGTCATAATTTCAAGGAGCAGATGATTTTCGATTTATATTGTTACCTAGTGCCAGGGAGCATCAGGTGCTGCACCACCGACCCGCACTGGCTGCTTCGGCCACACTGCTGCTCAGGCCGCAACACTACAGATTAGTTCAACTAGCGAATATCGCGTTTTCACTGTTCTTGACGCTTACAGCCCCTACCTTCATTTTTTCGGAAAAACGTTTTATTTTGCAGTTTCTAGATCCGGTTTATAAGCCGTTTGTTTAAGTAAAATAGTCATAATTTCAAGGAGCAGATGATTTTCGATTTATATTGTTACCTAGTGCCAGGGAGCATCAGGTGCTGCACCACCGACCCGCACTGGCTGCTTCGGCCACACTGCTGCTCAGGCCGCAACACTACAGATTAGTTCAACTAGCGAATATCGCGTTTTCACTGTTCTTGACGCTTACAGCCCCTACCTTCATTTTTTCGGCAAAACGTTTTATTTTGCAGTTTCTAGATCCGGTTTATAAGCCGTTTGTTTAAGTAAAATAGTCATAATTTCAAGGAGCAGATGATTTTCGATTTATATTGTTACCTAGTGCCAGGGAGCATCAGGTGCTGCACCACCGACCCGCACTGGCTGCTTCGGCCACACTGCTGCTCAGGCCGCAACACTACAGATTAGTTCAACTAGCGAATATCGCGTTTTCACTGTTCTTGACGCTTACAGCCCCTACCTTCATTTTTTCGGCAAAACGTTTTATTTTGCAGTTTCTAGATCCGGTTTATAAGCCGTTTGTTTAAGTAAAATAGTCATAATTTCAAGGAGCAGATGATTTTCGATTTATATTGTTACCTAGTGCCAGGGAGCATCAGGTGCTGCACCACCGACCCGCACTGGCTGCTTCGGCCACACTGCTGCTCAGGCCGCAACACTACAGATTAGTTCAACTAGCGAATATCGCGTTTTCACTGTTCTTGACGCTTACAGCCCCTACCTTCATTTTTTCGGAAAAACGTTTTATTTTGCAGTTTCTAGATCCGGTTTATAAGCCGTTTGTTTAAGTAAAATTGTCATAATTTCAAGGAGCAGATGATTTTCGATTTATATTGTTACCTAGTGCCAGGGAGCATCAGGTGCTGCACCACCGACCCGCACTGGCTGCTTCGGCCACACTGCTGCTCAGGCCGCAACACTACAGATTAGTTCAACTAGCGAATATCGCGTTTTCACTGTTCTTGACGCTTACAGCCCCTACCTTCATTTTTTCGGCAAAACGTTTTATTTTGCAGTTTCTAGATCCGGTTTATAAGCCGTTTGTTTAAGTAAAATAGTCATAATTTCAAGGAGCAGATGATTTTCGATTTATATTGTTACCTAGTGCCAGGGAGCATCAGGTGCTGCACCACCGACCCGCACTGGCTGCTTCGGCCACACTGCTGCTCAGGCCGCAACACTACAGATTAGTTCAACTAGCGAATATCGCGTTTTCACTGTTCTTGACGCTTACAGCCCCTACCTTCATTTTTTCGGCAAAACGTTTTATTTTGCAGTTTCTAGATCCGGTTTATAAGCCGTTTGTTTAAGTAAAATAGTCATAATTTCAAGGAGCAGATGATTTTCGATTTATATTGTTACCTAGTGCCAGGGAGCATCAGGTGCTGCACCACCGACCCGCACTGGCTGCTTCGGCCACACTGCTGCTCAGGCCGCAACACTACAGATTAGTTCAACTAGCGAATATCGCGTTTTCACTGTTCTTGACGCTTACAGCCCCTACCTTCATTTTTTCGGCAAAACGTTTTATTTTGCAGTTTCTAGATCCGGTTTATAAGCCGTTTGTTTAAGTAAAATAGTCATAATTTCAAGGAGCAGATGATTTTCGATTTATATTGTTACCTAGTGCCAGGGAGCATCAGGTGCTGCACCACCGACCCGCACTGGCTGCTTCGGCCACACTGCTGCTCAGGCCGCAACACTACAGATTAGTTCAACTAGCGAATATCGCGTTTTCACTGTTCTTGACGCTTACAGCCCCTACCTTCATTTTTTCGGCAAAACGTTTTATTTTGCAGTTTCTAGATCCGGTTTATAAGCCGTTTGTTTAAGTAAAATAGTCATAATTTCAAGGAGCAGATGATTTTCGATTTATATTGTTACCTAGTGCCAGGGAGCATCAGGTGCTGCACCACCGACCCGCACTGGCTGCTTCGGCCACACTGCTGCTCAGGCCGCAACACTACAGATTAGTTCAACTAGCGAATATCGCGTTTTCACTGTTCTTGACGCTTACAGCCCCTACCTTCATTTTTTCGGCAAAACGTTTTATTTTGCAGTTTCTAGATCCGGTTTATAAGCCGTTTGTTTAAGTAAAATAGTCATAATTTCAAGGAGCAGATGATTTTCGATTTATATTGTTACCTAGTGCCAGGGAGCATCAGGTGCTGCACCACCGACCCGCACTGGCTGCTTCGGCCACACTGCTGCTCAGGCCGCAACACTACAGATTAGTTCAACTAGCGAATATCGCGTTTTCACTGTTCTTGACGCTTACAGCCCCTACCTTCATTTTTTCGGCAAAACGTTTTATTTTGCAGTTTCTAGATCCGGTTTATAAGCCGTTTGTTTAAGTAAAATAGTCATAATTTCAAGGAGCAGATGATTTTCGATTTATATTGTTACCTAGTGCCAGGGAGCATCAGGTGCTGCACCACCGACCCGCACTGGCTGCTTCGGCCACACTGCTGCTCAGGCCGCAACACTACAGATTAGTTCAACTAGCGAATATCGCGTTTTCACTGTTCTTGACGCTTACAGCCCCTACCTTCATTTTTTCGGCAAAACGTTTTATTTTGCAGTTTCTAGATCCGGTTTATAAGCCGTTTGTTTAAGTAAAATAGTCATAATTTCAAGGAGCAGATGATTTTCGATTTATATTGTTACCTAGTGCCAGGGAGCATCAGGTGCTGCACCACCGACCCGCACTGGCTGCTTCGGCCACACTGCTGCTCAGGCCGCAACACTACAGATTAGTTCAACTAGCGAATATCGCGTTTTCACTGTTCTTGACGCTTACAGCCCCTACCTTCATTTTTTCGGCAAAACGTTTTATTTTGCAGTTTCTAGATCCGGTTTATAAGCCGTTTGTTTAAGTAAAATAGTCATAATTTCAAGGAGCAGATGATTTTCGATTTATATTGTTACCTAGTGCCAGGGAGCATCAGGTGCTGCACCACCGACCCGCACTGGCTGCTTCGGCCACACTGCTGCTCAGGCCGCAACACTACAGATTAGTTCAACTAGCGAATATCGCGTTTTCACTGTTCTTAACGCTTACAGCCCCTACCTTCATTTTTTCGGCAAAACGTTTTATTTTGCAGTTTCTAGATCCGGTTTATAAGCCGTTTGTTTAAGTAAAATAGTCATAATTTCAAGGAGCAGATGATTTTCGATTTATATTGTTACCTAGTGCCAGGGAGCATCAGGTGCTGCACCACCGACCCGCACTGGCTGCTTCGGCCACACTGCTGCTCAGGCCGCAACACTACAGATTAGTTCAACTAGCGAATATCGCGTTTTCACTGTTCTTGACGCTTACAGCCCCTACCTTCATTTTTTCGGCAAAACGTTTTATTTTGCAGTTTCTAGATCCGGTTTATAAGCCGTTTGTTTAAGTAAAATAGTCATAATTTCAAGGAGCAGATGATTTTCGATTTATATTGTTACCTAGTGCCAGGGAGCATCAGGTGCTGCACCACCGACCCGCACTGGCTGCTTCGGCCACACTGCTGCTCAGGCCGCAACACTACAGATTAGTTCAACTAGCGAATATCGCGTTTTCACTGTTCTTGACGCTTACAGCCCCTACCTTCATTTTTTCGGCAAAACGTTTTATTTTGCAGTTTCTAGATCCGGTTTATAAGCCGTTTGTTTAAGTAAAATAGTCATAATTTCAAGGAGCAGATGATTTTCGATTTATATTGTTACCTAGTGCCAGGGAGCATCAGGTGCTGCACCACCGACCCGCACTGGCTGCTTCGGCCACACTGCTGCTCAGGCCGCAACACTACAGATTAGTTCAACTAGCGAATATCGCGTTTTCACTGTTCTTGACGCTTACAGCCCCTACCTTCATTTTTTCGGAAAAACGTTTTATTTTGCAGTTTCTAGATCCGGTTTATAAGCCGTTTGTTTAAGTAAAATAGTCATAATTTCAAGGAGCAGATGATTTTCGATTTATATTGTTACCTAGTGCCAGGGAGCATCAGGTGCTGCACCACCGACCCGCACTGGCTGCTTCGGCCACACTGCTGCTCAGGCCGCAACACTACAGATTAGTTCAACTAGCGAATATCGCGTTTTCACTGTTCTTGACGCTTACAGCCCCTACCTTCATTTTTTCGGCAAAACGTTTTATTTTGCAGTTTCTAGATCCGGTTTATAAGCCGTTTGTTTAAGTAAAATAGTCATAATTTCAAGGAGCAGATGATTTTCGATTTATATTGTTACCTAGTGCCAGGGAGCATCAGGTGCTGCACCACCGACCCGCACTGGCTGCTTCGGCCACACTGCTGCTCAGGCCGCAACACTACAGATTAGTTCAACTAGCGAATATCGCGTTTTCACTGTTCTTGACGCTTACAGCCCCTACCTTCATTTTTTCGGCAAAACGTTTTATTTTGCAGTTTCTAGATCCGGTTTATAAGCCGTTTGTTTAAGTAAAATAGTCATAATTTCAAGGAGCAGATGATTTTCGATTTATATTGTTACCTAGTGCCAGGGAGCATCAGGTGCTGCACCACCGACCCGCACTGGCTGCTTCGGCCACACTGCTGCTCAGGCCGCAACACTACAGATTAGTTCAACTAGCGAATATCGCGTTTTCACTGTTCTTGACGCTTACAGCCCCTACCTTCATTTTTTCGGCAAAACGTTTTATTTTGCAGTTTCTAGATCCGGTTTATAAGCCGTTTGTTTAAGTAAAATAGTCATAATTTCAAGGAGCAGATGATTTTCGATTTATATTGTTACCTAGTGCCAGGGAGCATCAGGTGCTGCACCACCGACCCGCACTGGCTGCTTCGGCCGCACTGCTGCTCAGGCCGCAACACTACAGATTAGTTCAACTAGCGAATATCGCGTTTTCACTGTTCTTGACGCTTACAGCCCCTACCTTCATTTTTTCGGCAAAACGTTTTATTTTGCAGTTTCTAGATCCGGTTTATAAGCCGTTTGTTTAAGTAAAATAGTCATAATTTCAAGGAGCAGATGATTTTCGATTTATATTGTTACCTAGTGCCAGGGAGCATCAGGTGCTGCACCACCGACCCGCACTGGCTGCTTCGGCCACACTGCTGCTCAGGCCGCAACACTACAGATTAGTTCAACTAGCGAATATCGCGTTTTCACTGTTCTTGACGCTTACAGCCCCTACCTTCATTTTTTCGGAAAAACGTTTTATTTTGCAGTTTCTAGATCCGGTTTATAAGCCGTTTGTTTAAGTAAAATAGTCATAATTTCAAGGAGCAGATGATTTTCGATTTATATTGTTACCTAGTGCCAGGGAGCATCAGGTGCTGCACCACCGACCCGCACTGGCTGCTTCGGCCACACTGCTGCTCAGGCCGCAACACTACAGATTAGTTCAACTAGCGAATATCGCGTTTTCACTGTTCTTGACGCTTACAGCCCCTACCTTCATTTTTTCGGCAAAACGTTTTATTTTGCAGTTTCTAGATCCGGTTTATAAGCCGTTTGTTTAAGTAAAATAGTCATAATTTCAAGGAGCAGATGATTTTCGATTTATATTGTTACCTAGTGCCAGGGAGCATCAGGTGCTGCACCACCGACCCGCACTGGCTGCTTCGGCCACACTGCTGCTCAGGCCGCAACACTACAGATTAGTTCAACTAGCGAATATCGCGTTTTCACTGTTCTTGACGCTTACAGCCCCTACCTTCATTTTTTCGGCAAAACGTTTTATTTTGCAGTTTCTAGATCCGGTTTATAAGCCGTTTGTTTAAGTAAAATAGTCATAATTTCAAGGAGCAGATGATTTTCGATTTATATTGTTACCTAGTGCCAGGGAGCATCAGGTGCTGCACCACCGACCCGCACTGGCTGCTTCGGCCACACTGCTGCTCAGGCCGCAACACTACAGATTAGTTCAACTAGCGAATATCGCGTTTTCACTGTTCTTGACGCTTACAGCCCCTACCTTCATTTTTTCGGCAAAACGTTTTATTTTGCAGTTTCTAGATCCGGTTTATAAGCCGTTTGTTTAAGTAAAATAGTCATAATTTCAAGGAGCAGATGATTTTCGATTTATATTGTTACCTAGTGCCAGGGAGCATCAGGTGCTGCACCACCGACCCGCACTGGCTGCTTCGGCCACACTGCTGCTCAGGCCGCAACACTACAGATTAGTTCAACTAGCGAATATCGCGTTTTCACTGTTCTTGACGCTTACAGCCCCTACCTTCATTTTTTCGGCAAAACGTTTTATTTTGCAGTTTCTAGATCCGGTTTATAAGCCGTTTGTTTAAGTAAAATAGTCATAATTTCAAGGAGCAGATGATTTTCGATTTATATTGTTACCTAGTGCCAGGGAGCATCAGGTGCTGCACCACCGACCCGCACTGGCTGCTTCGGCCACACTGCTGCTCAGGCCGCAACACTACAGATTAGTTCAACTAGCGAATATCGCGTTTTCACTGTTCTTGACGCTTACAGCCCCTACCTTCATTTTTTCGGCAAAACGTTTTATTTTGCAGTTTCTAGATCCGGTTTATAAGCCGTTTGTTTAAGTAAAATAGTCATAATTTCAAGGAGCAGATGATTTTCGATTTATATTGTTACCTAGTGCCAGGGAGCATCAGGTGCTGCACCACCGACCCGCACTGGCTGCTTCGGCCACACTGCTGCTCAGGCCGCAACACTACAGATTAGTTCAACTAGCGAATATCGCGTTTTCACTGTTCTTGACGCTTACAGCCCCTACCTTCATTTTTTCGGAAAAACGTTTTATTTTGCAGTTTCTAGATCCGGTTTATAAGCCGTTTGTTTAAGTAAAATAGTCATAATTTCAAGGAGCAGATGATTTTCGATTTATATTGTTACCTAGTGCCAGGGAGCATCAGGTGCTGCATCACCGACCCGCACTGGCTGCTTCGGCCACACTGCTGCTCAGGCCGCAACACTACAGATTAGTTCAACTAGCGAATATCGCGTTTTCACTGTTCTTGACGCTTACAGCCCCTACCTTCATTTTTTCGGAAAAACGTTTTATTTTGCAGTTTCTAGATCCGGTTTATAAGCCGTTTGTTTAAGTAAAATAGTCATAATTTCAAGGAGCAGATGATTTTCGATTTATATTGTTACCTAGTGCCAGGGAGCATCAGGTGCTGCACCACCGACCCGCACTGGCTGCTTCGGCCACACTGCTGCTCAGGCCGCAACACTACAGATTAGTTCAACTAGCGAATATCGCGTTTTCACTGTTCTTGACGCTTACAGCCCCTACCTTCATTTTTTCGGAAAAACGTTTTATTTTGCAGTTTCTAGATCCGGTTTATAAGCCGTTTGTTTAAGTAAAATAGTCATAATTTCAAGGAGCAGATGATTTTCGATTTATATTGTTACCTAGTGCCAGGGAGCATCAGGTGCTGCACCACCGACCCGCACTGGCTGCTTCGGCCACACTGCTGCTCAGGCCGCAACACTACAGATTAGTTCAACTAGCGAATATCGCGTTTTCACTGTTCTTGACGCTTACAGCCCCTACCTTCATTTTTTCGGCAAAACGTTTTATTTTGCAGTTTCTAGATCCGGTTTATAAGCCGTTTGTTTAAGTAAAATAGTCATAATTTCAAGGAGCAGATGATTTTCGATTTATATTGTTACCTAGTGCCAGGGAGCATCAGGTGCTGCACCACCGACCCGCACTGGCTGCTTCGGCCACACTGCTGCTCAGGCCGCAACACTACAGATTAGTTCAACTAGCGAATATCGCGTTTTCACTGTTCTTGACGCTTACAGCCCCTACCTTCATTTTTTCGGAAAAACGTTTTATTTTGCAGTTTCTAGATCCGGTTTATAAGCCGTTTGTTTAAGTAAAATAGTCATAATATCAAGGAGCAGATGATTTTCGATTTATATTGTTACCTAGTGCCAGGGAGCATCAGGTGCTGCACCACCGACCCGCACTGGCTGCTTCGGCCACACTGCTGCTCAGGCCGCAACACTACAGATTAGTTCAACTAGCGAATATCGCGTTTTCACTGTTCTTGACGCTTACAGCCCCTACCTTCATTTTTTCGGAAAAACGTTTTATTTTGCAGTTTCTAGATCCGGTTTATAAGCCGTTTGTTTAAGTAAAATAGTCATAATTTCAAGGAGCAGATGATTTTCGATTTATATTGTTACCTAGTGCCAGGGAGCATCAGGTGCTGCACCACCGACCCGCACTGGCTGCTTCGGCCACACTGCTGCTCAGGCCGCAACACTACAGATTAGTTCAACTAGCGAATATCGCGTTTTCACTGTTCTTGACGCTTACAGCCCCTACCTTCATTTTTTCGGAAAAACGTTTTATTTTGCAGTTTCTAGATCCGGTTTATAAGCCGTTTGTTTAAGTAAAATAGTCATAATTTCAAGGAGCAGATGATTTTCGATTTATATTGTTACCTAGTGCCAGGGAGCATCAGGTGCTGCACCACCGACCCGCACTGGCTGCTTCGGCCACACTGCTGCTCAGGCCGCAACACTACAGATTAGTTCAACTAGCGAATATCGCGTTTTCACTGTTCTTGACGCTTACAGCCCCTACCTTCATTTTTTCGGAAAAACGTTTTATTTTGCAGTTTCTAGATCCGGTTTATAAGCCGTTTGTTTAAGTAAAATAGTCATAATTTCAAGGAGCAGATGATTTTCGATTTATATTGTTACCTAGTGCCAGGGAGCATCAGGTGCTGCACCACCGACCCGCACTGGCTGCTTCGGCCACACTGCTGCTCAGGCCGCAACACTACAGATTAGTTCAACTAGCGAATATCGCGTTTTCACTGTTCTTGACGCTTACAGCCCCTACCTTCATTTTTTCGGCAAAACGTTTTATTTTGCAGTTTCTAGATCCGGTTTATAAGCCGTTTGTTTAAGTAAAATAGTCATAATTTCAAGGAGCAGATGATTTTCGATTTATATTGTTACCTAGTGCCAGGGAGCATCAGGTGCTGCACCACCGACCCGCACTGGCTGCTTCGGCCACACTGCTGCTCAGGCCGCAACACTACAGATTAGTTCAACTAGCGAATATCGCGTTTTCACTGTTCTTGACGCTTACAGCCCCTACCTTCATTTTTTCGGAAAAACGTTTTATTTTGCAGTTTCTAGATCCGGTTTATAAGCCGTTTGTTTAAGTAAAATAGTCATAATTTCAAGGAGCAGATGATTTTCGATTTATATTGTTACCTAGTGCCAGGGAGCATCAGGTGCTGCACCACCGACCCGCACTGGCTGCTTCGGCCACACTGCTGCTCAGGCCGCAACACTACAGATTAGTTCAACTAGCGAATATCGCGTTTTCACTGTTCTTGACGCTTACAGCCCCTACCTTCATTTTTTCGGAAAAACGTTTTATTTTGCAGTTTCTAGATCCGGTTTATAAGCCGTTTGTTTAAGTAAAATAGTCATAATTTCAAGGAGCAGATGATTTTCGATTTATATTGTTACCTAGTGCCAGGGAGCATCAGGTGCTGCACCACCGACCCGCACTGGCTGCTTCGGCCACACTGCTGCTCAGGCCGCAACACTACAGATTAGTTCAACTAGCGAATATCGCGTTTTCACTGTTCTTGACGCTTACAGCCCCTACCTTCATTTTTTCGGCAAAACGTTTTATTTTGCAGTTTCTAGATCCGGTTTATAAGCCGTTTGTTTAAGTAAAATAGTCATAATTTCAAGGAGCAGATGATTTTCGATTTATATTGTTACCTAGTGCCAGGGAGCATCAGGTGCTGCACCACCGACCCGCACTGGCTGCTTCGGCCACACTGCTGCTCAGGCCGCAACACTACAGATTAGTTCAACTAGCGAATATCGCGTTTTCACTGTTCTTGACGCTTACAGCCCCTACCTTCATTTTTTCGGAAAAACGTTTTATTTTGCAGTTTCTAGATCCGGTTTATAAGCCGTTTGTTTAAGTAAAATAGTCATAATTTCAAGGAGCAGATGATTTTCGATTTATATTGTTACCTAGTGCCAGGGAGCATCAGGTGCTGCACCACCGACCCGCACTGGCTGCTTCGGCCACACTGCTGCTCAGGCCGCAACACTACAGATTAGTTCAACTAGCGAATATCGCGTTTTCACTGTTCTTGACGCTTACAGCCCCTACCTTCATTTTTTCGGAAAAACGTTTTATTTTGCAGTTTCTAGATCCGGTTTATAAGCCGTTTGTTTAAGTAAAATAGTCATAATTTCAAGGAGCAGATGATTTTCGATTTATATTGTTACCTAGTGCCAGGGAGCATCAGGTGCTGCACCACCGACCCGCACTGGCTGCTTCGGCCACACTGCTGCTCAGGCCGCAACACTACAGATTAGTTCAACTAGCGAATATCGCGTTTTCACTGTTCTTGACGCTTACAGCCCCTACCTTCATTTTTTCGGAAAAACGTTTTATTTTGCAGTTTCTAGATCCGGTTTATAAGCCGTTTGTTTAAGTAAAATAGTCATAATTTCAAGGAGCAGATGATTTTCGATTTATATTGTTACCTAGTGCCAGGGAGCATCAGGTGCTGCACCACCGACCCGCACTGGCTGCTTCGGCCACACTGCTGCTCAGGCCGCAACACTACAGATTAGTTCAACTAGCGAATATCGCGTTTTCACTGTTCTTGACGCTTACAGCCCCTACCTTCATTTTTTCGGAAAAACGTTTTATTTTGCAGTTTCTAGATCCGGTTTATAAGCCGTTTGTTTAAGTAAAATAGTCATAATTTCAAGGAGCAGATGATTTTCGATTTATATTGTTACCTAGTGCCAGGGAGCATCAGGTGCTGCACCACCGACCCGCACTGGCTGCTTCGGCCACACTGCTGCTCAGGCCGCAACACTACAGATTAGTTCAACTAGCGAATATCGCGTTTTCACTGTTCTTGACGCTTACAGCCCCTACCTTCATTTTTTCGGAAAAACGTTTTATTTTGCAGTTTCTAGATCCGGTTTATAAGCCGTTTGTTTAAGTAAAATAGTCATAATTTCAAGGAGCAGATGATTTTCGATTTATATTGTTACCTAGTGCCAGGGAGCATCAGGTGCTGCACCACCGACCCGCACTGGCTGCTTCGGCCACACTGCTGCTCAGGCCGCAACACTACAGATTAGTTCAACTAGCGAATATCGCGTTTTCACTGTTCTTGACGCTTACAGCCCCTACCTTCATTTTTTCGGAAAAACGTTTTATTTTGCAGTTTCTAGATCCGGTTTATAAGCCGTTTGTTTAAGTAAAATAGTCATAATTTCAAGGAGCAGATGATTTTCGATTTATATTGTTACCTAGTGCCAGGGAGCATCAGGTGCTGCACCACCGACCCGCACTGGCTGCTTCGGCCACACTGCTGCTCAGGCCGCAACACTACAGATTAGTTCAACTAGCGAATATCGCGTTTTCACTGTTCTTGACGCTTACAGCCCCTACCTTCATTTTTTCGGAAAAACGTTTTATTTTGCAGTTTCTAGATCCGGTTTATAAGCCGTTTGTTTAAGTAAAATAGTCATAATTTCAAGGAGCAGATGATTTTCGATTTATATTGTTACCTAGTGCCAGGGAGCATCAGGTGCTGCACCACCGACCCGCACTGGCTGCTTCGGCCACACTGCTGCTCAGGCCGCAACACTACAGATTAGTTCAACTAGCGAATATCGCGTTTTCACTGTTCTTGACGCTTACAGCCCCTACCTTCATTTTTTCGGAAAAACGTTTTATTTTGCAGTTTCTAGATCCGGTTTATAAGCCGTTTGTTTAAGTAAAATAGTCATAATTTCAAGGAGCAGATGATTTTCGATTTATATTGTTACCTAGTGCCAGGGAGCATCAGGTGCTGCACCACCGACCCGCACTGGCTGCTTCGGCCACACTGCTGCTCAGGCCGCAACACTACAGATTAGTTCAACTAGCGAATATCGCGTTTTCACTGTTCTTGACGCTTACAGCCCCTACCTTCATTTTTTCGGAAAAACGTTTTATTTTGCAGTTTCTAGATCCGGTTTATAAGCCGTTTGTTTAAGTAAAATAGTCATAATTTCAAGGAGCAGATGATTTTCGATTTGGAGCAGATGATTTTCGATTTATATTGTTACCTAGTGCCAGGGAGCATCAGGTGCTGCACCACCGACCCGCACTGGCTGCTTCGGCCACACTGCTGCTCAGGCCGCAACACTACAGATTAGTTCAACTAGCGAATATCGCGTTTTCACTGTTCTTGACGCTTACAGCCCCTACCTTCATTTTTTCGGAAAAACGTTTTATTTTGCAGTTTCTAGATCCGGTTTATAAGCCGTTTGTTTAAGTAAAATAGTCATAATTTCAAGGAGCAGATGATTTTCGATTTATATTGTTACCTAGTGCCAGGGAGCATCAGGTGCTGCACCACCGACCCGCACTGGCTGCTTCGGCCACACTGCTGCTCAGGCCGCAACACTACAGATTAGTTCAACTAGCGAATATCGCGTTTTCACTGTTCTTGACGCTTACAGCCCCTACCTTCATTTTTTCGGAAAAACGTTTTATTTTGCAGTTTCTAGATCCGGTTTATAAGCCGTTTGTTTAAGTAAAATAGTCATAATTTCAAGGAGCAGATGATTTTCGATTTATATTGTTACCTAGTGCCAGGGAGCATCAGGTGCTGCACCACCGACCCGCACTGGCTGCTTCGGCCACACTGCTGCTCAGGCCGCAACACTACAGATTAGTTCAACTAGCGAATATCGCGTTTTCACTGTTCTTGACGCTTACAGCCCCTACCTTCATTTTTTCGGCAAAACGTTTTATTTTGCAGTTTCTAGATCCGGTTTATAAGCCGTTTGTTTAAGTAAAATAGTCATAATTTCAAGGAGCAGATGATTTTCGATTTATATTGTTACCTAGTGCCAGGGAGCATCAGGTGCTGCACCACCGACCCGCACTGGCTGCTTCGGCCACACTGCTGCTCAGAGCCGCAACACTACAGATTAGTTCAACTAGCGAATATCGCGTTTTCACTGTTCTTGACGCTTACAGCCCCTACCTTCATTTTTTTCGGAAAAACGTTTTATTTTGCAGTTTCTAGATCCGGTTTATAAGCCGTTTGTTTAAGTAAAATAGTCATAATTTCAAGGAGCAGATGATTTTCGATTTATATTGTTACCTAGTGCCAGGGAGCATCAGGTGCTGCACCACCGACCCGCACTGGCTGCTTCGGCCACACTGCTGCTCAGAGCCGCAACACTACAGATTAGTTCAACTAGCGAATATCGCGTTTTCACTGTTCTTGACGCTTACAGCCCCTACCTTCATTTTTTCGGAAAAACGTTTTATTTTGCAGTTTCTAGATCCGGTTTATAAGCCGTTTGTTTAAGTAAAATAGTCATAATTTCAAGGAGCAGATGATTTTCGATTTATATTGTTACCTAGTGCCAGGGAGCATCAGGTGCTGCACCACCGACCCGCACTGGCTGCTTCGGCCACACTGCTGCTCAGGCCGCAACACTACAGATTAGTTCAACTAGCGAATATCGCGTTTTCACTGTTCTTGACGCTTACAGCCCCTACCTTCATTTTTTTCGGGAAAAACGTTTTATTTTGCAGTTTCTAGATCCGGTTTATAAGCCGTTTGTTTAAGTAAAATAGTCATAATTTCAAGGAGCAGATGATTTTCGATTTATATTGTTACCTAGTGCCAGGGAGCATCAGGTGCTGCACCACCGACCCGCACTGGCTGCTTCGGCCACACTGCTGCTCAGGCCGCAACACTACAGATTAGTTCAACTAGCGAATATCGCGTTTTCACTGTTCTTGACGCTTACAGCCCCTACCTTCATTTTTTCGGAAAAACGTTTTATTTTGCAGTTTCTAGATCCGGTTTATAAGCCGTTTGTTTAAGTAAAATAGTCATAATTTCAAGGAGCAGATGATTTTTCGATTTATATTGTTACCTAGTGCCAGGGAGCATCAGGTGCTGCACCACCGACCCGCACTGGCTGCTTCGGCCACACTGCTGCTCAGGCCGCAACACTACAGATTAGTTCAACTAGCGAATATCGCGTTTTCACTGTTCTTGACGCTTACAGCCCCTACCTTCATTTTTTCGGAAAAACGTTTTATTTTGCAGTTTCTAGATCCGGTTTATAAGCCGTTTGTTTAAGTAAAATAGTCATAATTTCAAGGAGCAGATGATTTTCGATTTATATTGTTACCTAGTGCCAGGGAGCATCAGGTGCTGCACCACCGACCCGCACTGGCTGCTTCGGCCACACTGCTGCTCAGGGCCGCAACACTACAGATTAGTTCAACTAGCGAATATCGCGTTTTCACTGTTCTTGACGCTTACAGCCCCTACCTTCATTTTTTTCGGAAAAACGTTTTATTTTGCAGTTTCTAGATCCGGTTTATAAGCCGTTTGTTTAAGTAAAATAGTCATAATTTCAAGGAGCAGATGATTTTCGATTTATATTGTTACCTAGTGCCAGGGAGCATCAGGTGCTGCACCACCGACCCGCACTGGCTGCTTCGGCCACACTGCTGCTCAGAGCCGCAACACTACAGATTAGTTCAACTAGCGAATATCGCGTTTTCACTGTTCTTGACGCTTACAGCCCCTACCTTTCATTTTTTCGGCAAAACGTTTTTATTTTGCAGTTTTCTAGATCCGGTTTATAAGCCGTTTGTTTAAGTAAAATAGTCATAATTTCAAGGAGCAGATGATTTTCGATTTATATTGTTACCTAGTGCCAGGGAGCATCAGGTGCTGCACCACCGACCCGCACTGGCTGCTTCGGCCACACTGCTGCTCAGGCCGCAACACTACAGATTAGTTCAACTAGCGAATATCGCGTTTTCACTGTTCTTGACGCTTACAGCCCCTACCTTCATTTTTTCGGAAAAACGTTTTATTTTGCAGTTTCTAGATCCGGTTTATAAGCCGTTTGTTTAAGTAAAATAGTCATAATTTCAAGGAGCAGATGATTTTCGATTTATATTGTTACCTAGTGCCAGGGAGCATCAGGTGCTGCACCACCGACCCGCACTGGCTGCTTCGGCCACACTGCTGCTCAGGCCGCAACACTACAGATTAGTTCAACTAGCGAATATCGCGTTTTCACTGTTCTTGACGCTTACAGCCCCTACCTTCATTTTTTCGGAAAAACGTTTTATTTTGCAGTTTCTAGATCCGGTTTATAAGCCGTTTGTTTAAGTAAAATAGTCATAATTTCAAGGAGCAGATGATTTTCGATTTATATTGTTACCTAGTGCCAGGGAGCATCAGGTGCTGCACCACCGACCCGCACTGGCTGCTTCGGCCACACTGCTGCTCAGGCCGCAACACTACAGATTAGTTCAACTAGCGAATATCGCGTTTTCACTGTTCTTGACGCTTAACAGCCCCTACCTTCATTTTTTCGGAAAAACGTTTTTATTTTGCAGTTTCTATATCCGGTTTATAAGCCGTTTGTTTAAGTAAAATAGTCATAATTTCAAGGAGCAGATGATTTTCGATTTATATTGTTACCTAGTGCCAGGGAGCATCAGGTGCTGCACCACCGACCCGCACTGGCTGCTTCGGCCACACTGCTGCTCAGGCCGCAACACTACAGATTAGTTCAACTAGCGAATATCGCGTTTTCACTGTTCTTGACGCTTACAGCCCCTACCTTCATTTTTTCGGAAAAACGTTTTATTTTGCAGTTTCTAGATCCGGTTTATAAGCCGTTTGTTTAAGTAAAATAGTCATAATTTCAAGGAGCAGATGATTTTCGATTTATATTGTTACCCTAGTGCCAGGGAGCATCAGGTGCTGCACCACCGACCCGCACTGGCTGCTTCGGCCACACTGCTGCTCAGGCCGCAACACTACAGATTAGTTCAACTAGCGAATATCGCGTTTTCACTGTTCTTGACGCTTACAGCCCCTACCTTCATTTTTTCGGAAAAACGTTTTATTTTGCAGTTTCTAGATCCGGTTTATAAGCCGTTTGTTTAAGTAAAATAGTCATAATTTTCAAGGAGCAGATGATTTTCGATTTATATTGTTACCTAGTGCCAGGGAGCATCAGGTGCTGCACCACCGACCCGCACTGGCTGCTTCGGCCACACTGCTGCTCAGGCCGCAACACTACAGATTAGTTCAACTAGCGAATATCGCGTTTTCACTGTTCTTGACGCTTACAGCCCCTACCCTTCATTTTTTCGGAAAAACGTTTTATTTTGCAGTTTCTAGATCCGGTTTATAAGCCGTTTGTTTAAGTAAAATAGTCATAATTTCAAGGAGCAGATGATTTTCGATTTATATTGTTACCTAGTGCCAGGGAGCATCAGGTGCTGCACCACCGACCCGCACTGGCTGCTTCGGCCACACTGCTGCTCAGGCCGCAACACTACAGATTAGTTTCAACTAGCGAATATCGCGTTTTCACTGTTCTTGACGCTTACAGCCCCTACCTTCATTTTTTCGGAAAAACGTTTTATTTTGCAGTTTCTAGATCCGGTTTATAAGCCGTTTGTTTAAGTAAAATAGTCATAATTTCAAGGAGCAGATGATTTTCGATTTATATTGTTACCCTAGTGCCAGGGAGCATCAGGTGCTGCACCACCGACCCGCACTGGCTGCTTCGGCCACACTGCTGCTCAGGCCCGCAACACTACAGATTAGTTCAACTAGCGAATATCGCGTTTTCACTGTTCTTGACGCTTACAGCCCCTACCTTCATTTTTTCGGAAAAACGTTTTATTTTGCAGTTTCTAGATCCGGTTTATAAGCCGTTTGTTTAAGTAAAATAGTCATAATTTCAAGGAGCAGATGATTTTCGATTTATATTGTTACCTAGTGCCAGGGAGCATCAGGTGCTGCACCACCGACCCGCACTGGCTGCTTCGGCCACACTGCTGCTCAGGCCGCAACACTACAGATTAGTTCAACTAGCGAATATCGCGTTTTCACTGTTCTTGACGCTTACAGCCCCTACCTTCATTTTTTTCGGAAAAACGTTTTATTTTGCAGTTTCTAGATCCGGTTTATAAGCCGTTTGTTTAAGTAAAATAGTCATAATTTCAAGGAGCAGATGATTTTCGATTTATATTGTTACCTAGTGCCAGGGAGCATCAGGTGCTGCACCACCGACCCGCACTGGCTGCTTCGGCCACACTGCTGCTCAGGCCGCAACACTACAGATTAGTTCAACTAGCGAATATCGCGTTTTCACTGTTCTTGACGCTTACAGCCCCTACCTTCATTTTTTCGGAAAAACGTTTTATTTTGCAGTTTCTAGATCCGGTTTATAAGCCGTTTGTTTAAGTAAAATAGTCATAATTTCAAGGAGCAGATGATTTTCGATTTATATTGTTACCTAGTGCCAGGGAGCATCAGGTGCTGCACCACCGACCCGCACTGGCTGCTTCGGCCACACTGCTGCTCAGGCCGCAACACTACAGATTAGTTCAACTAGCGAATATCGCGTTTTCACTGTTCTTGACGCTTACAGCCCCTACCTTCATTTTTTCGGAAAAACGTTTTATTTTGCAGTTTCTAGATCCGGTTTATAAGCCGTTTGTTTAAGTAAAATAGTCATAATTTCAAGGAGCAGATGATTTTCGATTTATATTGTTACCTAGTGCCAGGGAGCATCAGGTGCTGCACCACCGACCCGCACTGGCTGCTTCGGCCACACTGCTGCTCAGGCCGCAACACTACAGATTAGTTCAACTAGCGAATATCGCGTTTTCACTGTTCTTGACGCTTACAGCCCCTACCTTCATTTTTTCGGAAAAACGTTTTATTTTGCAGTTTCTAGATCCGGTTTATAAGCCGTTTGTTTAAGTAAAATAGTCATAATTTCAAGGAGCAGATGATTTTCGATTTATATTGTTACCTAGTGCCAGGGAGCATCAGGTGCTGCACCACCGACCCGCACTGGCAGCTTCGGCCACACTGCTGCTCAGGCCGCAACACTACAGATTAGTTCAACTAGCGAATATCGCGTTTTCACTGTTCTTGACGCTTACAGCCCCTACCTTCATTTTTTCGGAAAAACGTTTTATTTTGCAGTTTCTAGATCCGGTTTATTAAGCCGTTTGTTTAAGTAAAATAGTCATAATTTCAAGGAGCAGATGATTTTCGATTTATATTGTTACCTAGTGCCAGGGAGCATCAGGTGCTGCACCACCGACCCGCACTGGCTGCTTCGGCCCACACTGCTGCTCAGGCCGCAACACTACAGATTAGTTCAACTAGCGAATATCGTTTTCACTGTTCTTGACGCTTACAGCCCCTACCTTCATTTTTTCGGAAAAACGTTTTATTTTGCAGTTTCTAGATCCGGTTTATAAGCCGTTTGTTTAAGTAAAATAGTCATAATTTCAAGGAGCAGATGATTTTCGATTTATATTGTTACCTAGTGCCAGGGAGCATCAGGTGCTGCACCACCGACCCGCACTGGCTGCTTCGGCCACACTGCTGCTCAGGCCGCAACACTACAGATTAGTTCAACTAGCGAATATCGCGTTTTCACTGTTCTTGACGCTTACTGCCCCTACCTTCATTTTTTCGGAAAAACGTTTTATTTTGCAGTTTCTAGATCCGGTTTATAAGCCGTTTGTTTAAGTAAAATAGTCATAATTTCAAGGAGCAGATGATTTTCGATTTATATTGTTACCTAGTGCCAGGGAGCATCAGGTGCTGCACCACCGACCCGCACTGGCTGCTTCGGCCACACTGCTGCTCAGGCCGCAACACTACAGATTAGTTCAACTAGCGAATATCGCGTTTTCACTGTTCTTGACGCTTACAGCCCCTACCTTCATTTTTTCGGAAAAACGTTTTATTTTGCAGTTTCTAGATCCGGTTTATAAGCCGTTTGTTTAAGTAAAATAGTCATAATTTCAAGGAGCAGATGATTTTCGATTTATATTGTTACCTAGTGCCAGGGAGCATCAGGTGCTGCACCACCGACCCGCACTGGCTGCTTCGGCCACACTGCTGCTCAGGCCGCAACACTACAGATTAGTTCAACTAGCGAATATCGCGTTTTCACTGTTCTTGACGCTTACAGCCCCTACCTTCATTTTTTCGGAAAAACGTTTTATTTTGCAGTTTCTAGATCCGGTTTATAAGCCGTTTGTTTAAGTAAAATAGTCATAATTTCAAGGAGCAGATGATTTTCGATTTATATTGTTACCTAGTGCCAGGGAGCATCAGGTGCTGCACCACCGACCCGCACTGGCTGCTTCGGCCACACTGCTGCTCAGGCCGCAACACTACAGATTAGTTCAACTAGCGAATATCGCGTTTTCACTGTTCTTGACGCTTAAAGCCCCTACCTTCATTTTTTCGGAAAAACGTTTTATTTTGCAGTTTCTAGATCCGGTTTATAAGCCGTTTGTTTAAGTAAAATAGTCATAATTTCAAGGAGCAGATGATTTTCGATTTATATTGTTACCTAGTGCCAGGGAGCATCAGGTGCTGCACCACCGACCCGCACTGGCTGCTTCGGCCACACTGCTGCTCAGGCCGCAACACTACAGATTAGTTCAACTAGCGAATATCGCGTTTTCACTGTTCTTGACGCTTACAGCCCCTACCTTCATTTTTTCGGAAAAACGTTTTATTTTGCAGTTTCTAGATCCGGTTTATAAGCCGTTTGTTTAAGTAAAATAGTCATAATTTCAAGGAGCAGATGATTTTCGATTTATATTGTTACCTAGTGCCAGGGAGCATCAGGTGCTGCACCACCGACCCGCACTGGCTGCTTCGGCCACACTGCTGCTCAGGCCGCAACACTACAGATTAGTTCAACTAGCGAATATCGCGTTTTCACTGTTCTTGACGCTTACAGCCCCTACCTTCATTTTTTCGGAAAAACGTTTTATTTTGCAGTTTCTAGATCCGGTTTATAAGCCGTTTGTTTAAGTAAAATAGTCATAATTTCAAGGAGCAGATGATTTTCGATTTATATTGTTACCTAGTGCCAGGGAGCATCAGGTGCTGCACCACCGACCCGCACTGGCTGCTTCGGCCACACTGCTGCTCAGGCCGCAACACTACAGATTAGTTCAACTAGCGAATATCGCGTTTTCACTGTTCTTGACGCTTAAAGCCCCTACCTTCATTTTTTCGGAAAAACGTTTTATTTTGCAGTTTCTAGATCCGGTTTATAAGCCGTTTGTTTAAGTAAAATAGTCATAATTTCAAGGAGCAGATGATTTTCGATTTATATTGTTACCTAGTGCCAGGGAGCATCAGGTGCTGCACCACCGACCCGCACTGGCTGCTTCGGCCACACTGCTGCTCAGGCCGCAACACTACAGATTAGTTCAACTAGCGAATATCGCGTTTTTCACTGTTCTTGACGCTTACAAGCCCCTACCTTCATTTTTTTCGGAAAAACGTTTTATTTTGCAGTTTCTAGATCCGGTTTATAAGCCGTTTGTTTAAGTAAAATAGTCATAATTTCAAGGAGCAGATGATTTTCGATTTATATTGTTACCTAGTGCCAGGGAGCATCAGGTGCTGCACCACCGACCCGCACTGGCTGCTTCGGCCACACTGCTGCTCAGAGCCGCAACACTACAGATTAGTTCAACTAGCGAATATCGCGTTTTCACTGTTCTTGACGCTTAAAGCCCCTACCTTCATTTTTTCGGAAAAACGTTTTATTTTGCAGTTTCTAGATCCGGTTTATAAGCCGTTTGTTTAAGTAAAATAGTCCATAATTTCAAGGAGCAGATGATTTTCGATTTATATTGTTACCTAGTGCCAGGGAGCATCAGGTGCTGCACCACCGACCCGCACTGGCTGCTTCGGCCACACTGCTGCTCAGGCCGCAACACTACAGATTAGTTCAACTAGCGAATATCGCGTTTTCACTGTTCTTGACGCTTACAGCCCCTACCTTCATTTTTTCGGAAAAACGTTTTATTTTGCAGTTTCTAGATCCGTTTATAAGCCGTTTGTTTAAGTAAAATAGTCATAATTTCAAGGAGCAGATGATTTTCGATTTATATTGTTACCTAGTGCCAGGGAGCATCAGGTGCTGCACCACCGACCCGCACTGGCTGCTTCGGCCACACTGCTGCTCAGGGCCGCAACACTACAGATTAGTTCAACTAGCGAATATCGCGTTTTCACTGTTCTTGACGCTTACAGCCCCTACCTTCATTTTTTTCGGAAAAACGTTTTATTTTGCTGTTTCTAGATCCGGTTTATAAGCCGTTTGTTTAAGTAAAATAGTCATATTTCAAGGAGCAGATGATTTTCGATTTATATTGTTACCTAGTGCCAGGGAGCATCAGGTGCTGCACCACCGACCCGCACTGGCTGCTTCGGCCCACACTGCTGCTCAGGCCGCAACACTACAGATTAGTTCAACTAGCGAATATCGCGTTTTCACTGTTCTTGACGCTTACAGCCCCTACCTTCATTTTTTCGGAAAAAACGTTTTATTTTGCAGTTTCTAGATCCAGTTTATAAGCCGTTTGTTTAAGTAAAATAGTCATAATTTCAAGGAGCAGATGATTTTCGATTTATATTGTTACCTAGTGCCAGGGAGCATCAGGTGCTGCACCACCGACCCGCACTGGCTGCTTCGGCCACACTGCTGCTCAGGCCGCAACACTACAGATTAGTTCAACTAGCGAATATCGCGTTTTCACTGTTCTTGACGCTTACAGCCCCTACCTTCATTTTTTCGGAAAAACGTTTTATTTTTGCAGTTTCTAGATCCGGTTTATAAGCCGTTTGTTTAAGTAAAATAGTCATAATTTCAAGGAGCAGATGATTTTCGATTTATATTGTTACCTAGTGCCAGGGAGCATCAGGTGCTGCACCACCGACCCGCACTGGCCTGCTTCGGCCACACTGCTGCTCAGGCCGCAAACACTACAGATTAGTTCAACTAGCGAATATCGCGATTTCACTGTTCTGACGCTCCACAGCCCCTACCTTCATTTTTTTCGTCAAAATGTTTTATTTTGTTGTTTCTATATGATAATCCAGTTTATTCGCCGTTTGTTTTAAGTTAAATAGTCATAATTTCAGAGAGCAAATGATTTGGTTGTATATAGTTACCATGGGCCAGGGAGCATCAGGTGCTGCAACCACCGACCCGCACTGGCCGCCCTGGCCACACTGCTGCTCAGGCCGCAACACTACAGATTAGTTCAAACTAGCGAATATCGCGTTTTCACTGTTCTTGACGCTTACAGCCCCTACCTTCATTTTTTCGGCAAAACGTTTTATTTTGCAGTTTCTAGATCCGGTTTATAAGCCGTTTGTTTAAGTAAAATAGTCATAATTTCAAGGAGCAGATGATTTTCGATTTATATTGTTACCTTAGTGCCAGGGAGCATCAGGTGCTGCACCACCGACCCGCACTGGCCACCCTGGCCACACTGCTGCTCAGGCCGCAACACTACAGATTAGTTCAACTAGCGAATATCGCGTTTTCACTGTTCTTGACGCTTACAGGCCCCTACCTTCATTTTTTCGGAAAAAACGTTTTATTTTGCAGTTTCTAGATGGTTATCCGGATTATAAGCCGTTTGTTTAAGTAAAATAGTCAAAATTTCAAGGAGCAGATGATTTTCGATTTATATTGTTACCTAGTGCCAGGGAGCAATCATGTGCTGCACCACCGACCCGCACTGGCCGCCCTGGCCACACTGCTGCTCAGGCCGCAACACTACAGATTAGTTCAACTAGCGAATATCGCGTTTTCACTGTTCTTGACGCTTACAGCCCCTACCTTCATTTTTTCGGAAAAACGTTTTATTTTGCAGTTTCTAGATCCGGTTTATAAGCCGTTTGTTTAAGTAAAATAGTCATAATTTCAAAGAGCAGATGATTTTCGATTTATATTGTTACCTAGTGCCAGGGAGCATCAGGTGCTGCACCACCGACCCGCACTGGCTGCTTCGGCCACACTGCTGCTCAGGCCGCAACACTACAGATTAGTTCAACTAGCGAATATCGCGATTTCACTGTTCTGACGCTCACAGCCCCTACCTTCATTTTTTCGTCAAAATGTTTTATTTTGCTGTTTCTATATGATAATCCAGTTTATTCGCCGTTTGTTTAAGTTAAATAGTCATAATTTCAGAGAGCAAATGATTTGGTTGTATATAGTTACCATGGGCCAGGGAGCATCAGGTGCTGCACCACCGACCCGCACTGGCCACCCTGGCCACACTGCTGCTCAGGCCCGCAACACTACAGATTAGTTCAACTAGCGAATATCGCGTTTTCACTGTTCTTGACGCTTACAGCCCCTACCTTCATTTTTTCGGAAAAACGTTTTATTTTGCAGTTTTCTAGATGTTTATCCGGATTATAAGCCGTTTGTTTAAGTAAAATAGTCAAAATTTCAAGGAGCAGATGATTTTCGATTTATATTGTTACCCTAGTGCCAGGGAGCATCATGTGCTGCACCACCGACCCGCACTGGCCGCCCTGGCCACCACTGCTGCTCAGGCCGCAACACTACAGATTAGTTCAACTAGCGAATATCGCGTTTTCACTGTTCTTGGGACGCATACAGCCCTACGTTCATTTTTTCGGCAAATTGTTTATTTTGCTGTTTCTATATGGTTATCCGGTTTATAAGCCGTTTGTTTAAGTAAAATAGTCATAATTTCAAGGAGCAGATGATTTTTCGATTTATATTGTTACCTAGTGCCAGGGAGCATCATGTGCTGCACCACCGACCTGCACTGGCCACCCTGGCTACACTGCTGCTCAGGCCGCAACACTACAGATGAGTTCAACTAGCGAATATCGCGTTTTCACTGTTTTGACGCTCACAGCCCCTACCTTCATTTTTTCGTCAAAATGTTTTTATTTTGCTGTTTCTATATGGTAATCCAGTTGATTCGCCGTTTGTTTAAGTAAAATAGTCATAATTTCAGAGAGCAGATGATTTGGTTGTATATAGTTACCACGGGCCAGGGAGCATCAGATGCTGCACCACCGACCCGCACTGGCCACCCTGGCCACACTGCTGCTCAGGCCGCAACACTACAGATTAGTTCAACTAGCGAATATCGCGTTTTCACTGTTTTGACGCTAACAGCCCCTACCTTCATTTTTTCGTCAAAATGTTTTATTTTGCTGTTATATATTGGTAATCCAGTTAATTCGCCGTTTGTTTAAGTAAAATAGTCATAATTTCAAGGAGCAGATGCTTTTGGTTTTATATTGTTACCCTGGGCCAGGGAGCATCAGGTGCTGCACCACCGACCCGCACTGGCCACCCTGGCCACACTGCTGCCCAGGCCGCAACACTACAGATTAGTTCAACTAGCGAATATCGCGTTTTCACTGTTCTTGACGCTTACAAACCCCTACCCTTCATTTTTTCGGCAAAACGTTTTATTTTGCAGTTTCTATATGGTTATCCGTTTTATAAGCCGTTTGCTTAAGTAAAATAGTCATAATTTCAAGGAGCAGATGATTTCGATTTATATTGTTACCTTGGGCCAGGGAGCATCAGGTGCTGCACCACCGAACCGCACTGGCCACCCTGGCCACACTGCTGCTCAGGCCGCAACACCACAGATTAGTTCAACTAGCGAATATCGCGTTTTCACTGTTTTGACGCTTACAACCCCTACCTTCATTTTTTCGGCAAAACGTTTTATTTTGCTGTTTCTATATGGTTATCCGGTTTATAAGCCGTTTGCTTAAGTAAAATAGTCATAATTTCAAGGAGCAGATATTTTCGATTTATATTGTTACCTAGTGCCAGGGAGCATCATGTGCTGCACCACCGACCCGCACTGGCCGCTTTGGCCACACTGCTGCTCAGGCCGCAACACTACAGATTAGTTCAACTAGCGAATATCGCGATTTCACTGTTTTGACGCTCAACAGCCCCTACCTACATTTTTTTCGTCAAAATGTTTTAATTTGCTGTTTCTATATGATAATCCAGTTTATTCGCCGTATGTTTAAGTTAAATAGTCATAATTTCAGAGAGCAAATGATTTGGTTGTATAAAGTTACCATGGGCCAGGGAGCATCAAATGCTGCACCACCGACCCGCACTGGCCACCATGGCCACACTGCTGCTCAGCCGCAACACTACAGATTAGTTCAACTAGCGAATATCGCGTATTCACTGTTCTTGACGCTTACAGCCCCTACCTTCATTTTTTCGGCAAAACGTTTTATTTTGCTGTTTCTAGATGGTTATCCGGTTTATAAGCCGTTTGTTTAAGTAAAATAGTCATAATTTCAAGGAGCAGATTATTTTCGATTTATATTGTTACCTAGTGCCAGGAAGCATCATGTGCTGCACCACCGACCCGCACTGGCTGCCCTGGCCACACTGCTGCTCATGGCCGCAACACTACAGATTAGTTCAACTAGCGAATATCGCGTTTTCACTGTTCTTGACGCTTACAGACCCTACCTTCATTTTTTCGGCAAACCGTTTTATTTTGCTGTTTCTATATGGTTATCCGGTTTATAAGCCGTTTGCTTAAGTAAAATAGTCATAATTTCAAGGAGCAGATGATTTTCGATTTATATTGTTACCTAGTGCCAGGGAGCATCATGTGCTGCACCACCGACCCGCACTGGCCGCTTTGGCCACACTGCTGCTCAGGCCGCAACACTACAGATTAGTTCAACTAGCGAATATCGCGATTTCACTGTTCTGACGCTCACAGCCCCTACCTTCATTTTTTCGTCAAAATGTTTTATTTTGCTGTTTCTATATGATAATCCAGTTTATTCGCCGTTTGTTTAAGTTAAATAGTCATAATTTCAGAGAGCAAATGATTTGGTTGTATATAGTTACCATGGGCCAGGGAGCATCAGGTGCTTGCACCACCGACCCGCACTGGCCACCCTGGCCACACTGCTGCTCAGGCCGCAACACTACAGATTAGTCAAGCTAGCGAATATCGCGTTTTCACTGTTCTTGACGCTTACAGCCCCTACCTTCATTTTTTCGGCAAAACGTTTTATTTTGCTGTTTCTAGATGGTTATCAGGTTTATAAGCCGTTTGTTTAAGTAAAATAGTCATAATTTCAAGGAGCAGATGATTTTCGATTTATATTGTTACCTAGTGCCAGGGAGCATCATGTGCTGCACCACCGACCCGCACTGGCCGCCCTGGCCACACTGCTGCTCAGGGCCGCAACACTACAGATTAGTTCAACTAGCGAATATCGCGTTTTCACTGTTCTTGACGCATACAGCCCCTACCTTCATTTTTTCTGCAAATTGTTTTATTTTGCTGTTTCTATATGGTTATCCGGTTTAAAAGCCGTTTGTTTAAGTAAAATAGTCATAATTTCAAGGAGCAGATGATTTTCGATTTATATTGTTACCTAGTGCCAGGGAGCATCATGTGCTGCACCACCGACCTGCACTGGGCCACCCTGGCTACACTGCTGCTCAGGCCGCAACACTACAGATGAGTTCAACTAGCGAATATCTCGTTTTCACTGTTTTGACGCTCACAGCCCCTACCCTCATTTTTTCGTCAAAATGTTTTATTTTGCTCTTTCCATATGGTAATCCAGTTGATTCGCCGTTTGTTTAAGTAAAATAGTCATAATTTCAGAGAACAGATTATTTGGTTGTATATAGGTTACCACGGGCCAGGGAGCATCAGGTGCTGCACCCACCGACCCGCCACTGGCCACCCTGGCCACACTGCTGCTCAGGCCGCAACACTACAGATTAGTTCAACTAGCGAATATCGCGTTTTCACTGTTTTGACGCTAACAGCCCCTACCTTCATTTTTTCGTCAAAATGTTTTATTTTGCTGTTTCTATATGGTAAATCCAGTTTTATTCGCCGTTTGTTTAAGTAAAATAGTCATAATTTCAAGTAGCAGAAGATTTTCGTTTTATATTGTTACCTTGGGCCAGGGAGCATCAGTGCTGCAACCACCGAACCGCACTGGCCACCCTGGCCACACTGCTGCCCAGGCCGCAACACTACAGATTAGTTCGACTAGCGAATATCGCGTTTTCACTGTTCTTGACGCTTACAAGCCCCTACCTTCATTTTTTCGGCAAAACGTTTTATTTTTGCGTTTCTCATATGGTTATCCGGTTTATAAGCCGTTTGCTTAAGTAAAATAGTCATAATTTCAAGGAGCAGATATTTTCGATTTATATTGTTACCTAGTGCCAGGGAGCATCATGTGCTGCACCACCGACCCGCACTGGCCGCTTTGGCCACACTGCTGCTCAGGCCGCAACACTACAGATTAGTTCAACTAGCCAATATCTCGATTTCACTGTTTTGACGCTCACAGCCCTTACCTTCATTTTTTCGTCAAAATGTTTTAATTTGCTGTTTCTATATGATAATCCAGTTTATTCGCCGTATGTTTAAGTTAAATAGTCATAATTTCAGAGAGCAAATGATTTGGTTGTATTATAGTTACCATGGGCCAGGAGCATCATGTGCTGCACCACCGACCCGCACTGGCCACCATGGCCACACTGCTGCTCAGGCCGCAACACCACAGATTAGTTCAACTAGCGAATATCGCGTTTTCACTGTTTTGACGCTTACAACCCCTACCTTCATTTTTTCGGCAAAACGTTTTATTTTGCTGTTTCTATATGGTTATCCGGTTTATAAGCCGTTTGCTTAAGTAAAATAGTCATAATTTCAAGGAGCAGATATTTTCGATTTATATTGTTACCTAGTGCCAGGGAGCATCATGTGCTGCACCACCGACCCGCACTGGCCGCTTTGGCCACACTGCTGCTCAGAGCCCGCAACACTACAGATTAGTTCAACTAGCGAATATCGCGATTTTCACTGTTTTGACGCTCACAGCCCCTACCTACATTTTTTCGTCAAAATGTTTTAATTTGCTGTTTCTATATGATAATCCAGTTTATTCGCCGTATGTTTAAGTTAAATAGTCATAATTTCAGAGAGCAAATGATTTGGTTGTATAAAGTTACCATGGGCCAGGGAGCATCAAATGCTGCACCACCGACCCGCACTGGCCACCATGGCCACACTGCTGCTCAGGCCGCAACACTACAGATTAGTTCAACTAGCGAATATCGCGTATTCACTGTTCTTGACGCTTACCAGCCCCTACCTTCATTTTTTCGGCAAAACGTTTTATTTTGCTGTTTCTAGATGGTTATCCGGTTTATAAGCCGTTTGTTTAAGTAAAATAGTCATAATTTCAAGGAGCAGATTATTTTCGATTTATATTGTTACCTAGTGCCAGGAAGCATCATGTGCTGCACCACCGACCCGCACTGGCTGCCCTGGCCACACTGCTGCTCTAGGCCGCAACACTACAGATTAGTTCAACTAGCGAATATCGCGTTTTCACTGTTCTTGACGCTTACAGACCCTACCTTCATTTTTTCGGCAAACCGTTTTATTTTGCTGTTTCTATATGGTTATCCGGTTTATAAGCCGTTTGCTTAAGTAAAATAGTCATAATTTCAAGGAGCAGATGATTTTCGATTTATATTGTTCCTAGTGCCAGGGAGCATCATGTGCTGCACCACCGACCCGCACTGGCCGCTTTGGCCACACTGCTGCTCAGGCCGCAACACTACAGATTAGTTCAACTAGCGAATATCGCGATTTCACTGTTCTGACGCTCACAGCCCCTACCTTCATTTTTTCGTCAAAATGTTTTATTTTGCTGTTTTCTATATGATAATCCAGTTTATTCGCCGTTTGTTTAAGTTAAATAGTCATAATTTCAGAGAGCAAATGATTTGGTTGTATATAGTTACCATGGGCCAGGGAGCATCAGGTGCTGCACCACCGACCCGCACTGGCCACCCTGGCCACACGTGCTGCTCAGGGCCGCAACACTACAGATTAGTCAACTAGCGAATATCGCGTTTTCACTGTTCTTGACGCTTACAGCCCCTACCTTCATTTTTTTCGGCAAAACGTTTTATTTTGCTGTTTCTAGATGGTTATCAGGTTTATAAGCCGTTTGGTTTAAGTAAAATAGTCATAATTTCAAGGAGCAGATGATTTTCGATTTATATTGTTACCTAGTGCCAGGGAGCATCATGTGCTGCACCACCGACCCGCACTGGCCGCCCTGGCCCACACTGCTGCTCAGGCCGCAACACTACAGATTAGTTCAACTAGCGAATATCGCGTTTTCACTGTTCTTGACGCATACAGCCCCTACCTTCATTTTTTCTGCAAATTGTTTTATTTTGCTGTTTCTATATGGTTATCCGGTTTAAAAGCCGTTTGTTTAAGTAAAATAGTCATAATTTCAAGGAGCAATGATTTTCGATTTATATTGTTACCTAGTGCCAGGGAGCATCATGTGCTGCACCACCGACCTGCACTGGCCACCCTGGCTACACTGCTGCTCAGCGCCGCAACACTACAGATGAGTTCAACTAGGCGAATATCTCGTTTTCACTGTTTTGACGCTCACAGCCCCTACCCCTCATTTTTTCGTCAAAATGTTTTATTTTGCTCTTTCCATATGGTAATCCAGTTGATTCGCCGTTTGTTTTAAGTAAAATAGTCATAATTTCAGAGAACAGATTATTTGGTTGTATATAGTTACCACGGGCCAGGGAGCATCAGGTGCTGCACCACCGACCCGCACTGGCCACCCTGGCCACACTGCTGCTCAGGGCCGCAACACTACAGATTAGTTCAACTAGCGAATATCGCGTTTTCACTGTTTTGACGCTAACAGCCCCTACCTTCATTTTTTCGTCAAAATGTTTTATTTTGCTGTTTCTATATGGTAATCAGTTTATTCGCCGTTTGTTTAAGTAAAATAGTCATAATTTCAAGTAGCAGAAGATTTTCGTTTTATATTGTTACCTTGGGCCAGGGAGCATCAGGTGCTGCCACCACCGAACCGCACTGGCCACCCTGGCCACACTGCTGCCCAGGCCGCAACACTACAGATTAGTTCGACTAGCGAATATCGCGTTTTCACTGTTCTTGACGCTTACAGCCCCTACCTTCATTTTTTTCGGCAAAACGTTTTATTTTGCTGTTTCTATATGGTTATTCCGGTTTATAAGCCGTTTGCTTAAGTAAAATAGTCATAATTTACAAGGAGCAGATATTTTCGATTTATATTGTTACCTAGTGCCAGGGAGCATCATGTGCTGCACCACCGACCCGCACTGGCCGCTTTGGCCACACTGCTGCTCAGGCCGCAACCACTACAGATTAGTTCAACTAGCCAATATCTCGATTTCACTGTTTTGACGCTCACAGCCCTTACCCTTCATTTTTTCGTCAAAATGTTTTAATTTGGCTGTTTCTATATGATAATCCAGTTTATTCGCCGTATGTTTAAGTTAAATAGTCATAATTTCAGAGAGCAAATGATTTGGTTGTATATAGTTACCATGGGCCAGGGAGCATCATGTGCTGCACCACCGACCCGCACTGGCCACCATGGCCACACTGCTGCTCAGGCCGCAACACTACAGATTAGTTCAACTAGCGAATATCGCGTATTCACTGTTCTTGACGCTTACAGCCCCTACCTTCATTTTTTTCGGCAAAACGTTTTATTTTGCTTGTTTCTAGATGGTTATCCGGTTTATAGCCGTTTGTTTAAGTAAAATAGTCATAATTTCACGGAGCAGATGATTTTCGATTTATATTGTTATCTAGTGCCCAGGGAGCATCATGTGCTGCACCACCGACCCGCACTGGCCGCCCTGGCCACACTGCTGCTCAGGCCGCAACACTACAGATTAGTTCAACTAGCGAATATCGCGTTTTCACTGTTCTTGACGCATACAGCCCCTACCTTCTTTTTTTTTCGGTAAAAATGATTTATTTTGCTGTTTCTAGATGGTTATCCGGTTTATAAGCCGTTTGTTTAAGTAAAATAGTCATAATTTCAAGGAGCAGATGATTTTCGATTTATATTGTTACCTAGTGCCAGGGAGCATCATGTGCTGCAACCACCGACCCGCACTGGCCGCCCTGGCCACACACTGCTGCTCAGGCCGCAACACTACAGATTAGTTCAACTAGCGAATATCGCGTTTTCACTGTTCTTGACGCATACAGCCCCTACCTTCATTTTTTCGGCAAATTGTTTTATTTTGCTGTTCTTCTATATGGTTATCCGGTTTAAAAGCCGTTTGTTTAAGTAAAATAGTCATAATTTCAAGGAGCAGATGATTTTCGATTTATATTGTTACCTAGTGCCAGGGAGCATCATGTGCTGCACCACCGACCTGCACTGGCCACCCTGGCTACACTGCTGCTCAGGCCGCAACACTACAGATGAGTTCAACTAGCGAATATTTCGTTTTCACTGTTTTTGACGCTCACAGCCCCTACCCTCATTTTTTCGTCAAAATGTTTTATTTTGCTCTTTCCATATGGTAATCCAGTTGATTCGCCGTTTGTTTAAGTAAATAGTCATAATTTCAGAGAACAGATTATTTGGTTGTATATAGTTACCACGGCCAGGGAGCATCAGGTGCTGCACCACCGACCCGCACTGGCCACCCTGGCCACACTGCTGCTCAGGGCCGCAACACTACAGATTAGTTCAACTAGCGAATATCGCGTTTTCACTGTTTTTGACGCTAACAGCCCCTACCTTCATTTTTTCGTCAAAATGTTTTATTTGCTGTTTCTATATGGTAATCCAGTTTATTCGCCGTTTGTTTAAGTAAAATAGTCATAATTTCAAGTAGCAGAAGATTTTCGTTTTATATTGTTACCCTTGGGCCAGGGAGCATCAGGTGCTGCACCCACCGAACCGCACTGGCCACCCTGGCCACACTGCTGCCCAGGCCGCAACACTACAGATTAGTTCGACTAGCGAATAATCGCGTTTTCACTGTTCTTGACGCTTACAGCCCCTACCTTCATTTTTTCGGCAAAACGTTTTATTTTGCTGTTTCTATATGGTTATCCGGTTTATAAGCCGTTTGCTTAAGAAAATAGTCATAATTTCAAGGAGCAGATATTTTCGATTTATATTGTTACCTAGTGCCAGGGAGCATCATGTGCTGCACCACCGACCCGCACTGGCCGCTTTGGCCACCACTGACTGCCAGGCCGCAACACTACAGATTAGTTCAACTAGCCAATATCTCGATTTCACTGTTTTGACGCTCACAGCCCTTACCTTCATTTTTTCGTCAAAATGTTTTAATTTGCTGTTTCTATATGATAATCCAGTTTATTCGCCGTATGTTTAAGTTAAATAGTCATAATTTTCAGAGAGCAAATGATTTCCACCGACCCGCACTGGCCACCCATGGCCACACTGCTGCTCAGGCCGCAACACTACAGATTAGTTCAACTAGCGAATATCGCGTATTCACTGTTCTTGACGCTTACAGCCCCTACCTTCATTTTTTCGGCAAAACGTTTTATTTTGCTGTTTCTAGATGGTTATCCGGTTTATAAGCCGTTTGTTTAAGTAAAATAGTCATAATTTCAAGGAGCAGATGATTTTCGATTTATATTGTTATCTAGTGCCAGGGAGCATCATGTGCTGCACCACCGACCCGCACTGGCCGCCCTGGCCACACTGCTGCTCAGGCCGCAACACTACAGATTAGTTCAACTAGCGAATATCGCGTTTTCACTGTTCTTGACGCATACAGCCCCTACCTTCTTTTTTTCGGTAAAATGATTTATTTTGCTGTTTCTAGATGGTTATCCGGTTTATAAGCCGTTTGTTTAAGTAAAATAGTCATAATTTCAAGGGGCAGATGATTTTCGATTTATATTGTTACCTAGTGCCAGGAAGCATCATGTGCTGCACCACCGAACCGCACTGGCCGCCCTGGCCACACTGCTGCTCAGGCCGCAACACTACAGATTAGTTCAACTTGCGAATATCGCGTTTTCACTGTTCTTGACGCTTACAGCCCCTATCTTCATTTTTTCGGCAAAACGTTTTATTTTGCTGTTTCTATATGGTTACCCGGTTAATAAGCCGATTGTTTAAGTAAAATAGTCATAATTTCAAGCAGCAGATGATTTTCGTTTTATATTGTTACCTTGGGCCAGGGAGCATCAGGTGCTGCACATCCGACCCCGCACTGGCCGCCCTGGCCACACTGCTGCTCAGGCCGCAACACTACAGATTAGTTCAACTAGCGAATATCGCGTTTTCACTGTTTTGACGCTCACAGCCCCTACCTTCATTTTTTCGTCAAAATGTTTTATTTTGCTGTTTCTATATGGTAATCCAGTTTATTCGCCGTTTGTTTAAGTAAGATAGTCATAATTTCAGGGAGCAAATGATTTGGTTGTATATAGTTACCATGGGCCAGGGAGTATCATGTGCTGCACCACCGACCCCGCACTGGCCACCCTGGCCACACTGCTGCTCAGGCCGCAACACTACAGATTAGTTCAACTAGCGAATATCGCGTTTTCACTGATCTTGACGCTTACAGCAGCTACCTTCATTTTTTCGGCAAAACGTTTTATTTTGCTGTTTCTATATGGTTATCCGGTTTATAAGCCGATTGTTTAAGTAAAATAGTCATAATTTCAAGGAGCAGATGATTTTCGTTTTATATTGTTACCTTGGGCCAGGGAGCATCAGGTGCTGCACCACCGACCCGCACTGGCCACCCTGGCCACACTGCTGCTCAGGCCGCAACACTACAGATTAGTTCAACTAGCGAATATCGCGTTTTCACTGTTTTGACGCTCACAGACCCTACCTTCATTTTTTCGTCAAAGAGTTTTATTTTGCTGTTTCCATGTGGTTATCCGGTTTATAAACCGTTTGTTTAAGTAAAATAGCCATAATTTCACAGAGCAGATGATTTTCGTTTTTATAGTTACCTTGTGCCAGGGAGCATCATGTGCTGCACCACCGACCCGCACTGGCCGCCCTGGCAACACTGCTGCTCAGGCCGCAACACTACAGAATAGTTCAACTAGCGGATATCGCGTTTTCACTGTTTTTGAACCTTACAGCACTTACCCTCATTTTTTCGTCAAAATGTTTTATTTTGCTGTTTCTATATGGTTATCCAATTTATTCGCCCGGTGTTTAAGTAAAATAGTCATAATTAGAGAGAGCAGATGATTTGGTTGTATATAGTTACCATGGGCCAGGGAGCATCAGATGCTGCACCACCGAACCGCACTGACCACCCTGGCCACACTGCTGCTCAGTCCGCAACACTACAGATTAGTTCAACTAGCGAATATCGCGTTTTCACTGTTTTGACGCTCACAGCCCCTACCTTCATTTTTTCGTCAAAGAGTTTTATTTTGCTGTTTCCATATGGTTATCCGGTTTATAAACCGTTTGTTTAAGTAAAATAGCCATAATTTCACGGAGCAGATGATTTTCGTTTTTATAGTTACCTTGTGCCAGGGAGCATCATGTGCTGCACCACCGACCCGCACTGGCCGCCCTGGCAACACTGCTGCTCAGGCCGCAACACTACAGAATAGTTCAACTAGCGGATATCGCGTTTTCACTATTTTTGAACCTTACAGCACTTACCCTCATTTTTTCGTCAAAATGTTTTATTTTGCTGTTTCTATATGGTTATCCAATTTATTCGCCGGGTGTTTAAGTAAAATAGTCATAATTAGAGAGAGCAGATGATTTGGTTGTATATAGTCACCATGGGCCAGGGAGCATCAGATGCTGCACCACCGAACCGCACTGACCACCCTGGCCACACTGCTGCTCAGGCCGCAACACTACAGATTAGTTCTGCTAGCGAATATCGCGTTTTCACTGTTCTTGACGCTTACAGCCCCTACCTTCATTTTTTCGGCAAAATGTTTTATTTTGCTGTTTCTATATGGTAATCCAGTTTATTCGCCGTTTGTTTAAGTAAAATAGTCATAATTTCAGGGAGCAAATTATTTGGTTGTATATAGTTACCATGGGCCAGGGAGTATCATGTGCTGCACCACCGACCCGCACTGGCCACCCTGGCCACACTGCTGCTCAGGCCGCAACACTACAGATTAGTTCAACTAGCGAATATCGCGTTTTCACTGATCTTGACGCTTACAGCACCTACCTTCATTTTTTCGGCAAAACGTTTTATTTTGCTGTTTCTATATGGTTATCCGGTTTATAAGCCGATTGTTTAAGTAAAATAGTCATAATTTCAAGGAGCAGATGATTTCGTTTTATATTGTTACCTTGGGCCAGGGAGCATCAGGTGCTGCACCACCGACCCGCACTGGCCACCCTGGCCACACTGCTGCTCAGGCCGCAACAACTACAGATTAGTTCAACTAGCGAATATCGCGATTTCACTGTTTTGACGCTCACAGCCCCTACCTTCATTTTTTCGTCAAAGAGTTTTATTTTGCTGTTTCCATATGGTTATCCGGTTTATAAACCGTTTGTTTAAGTAAAATAGCCATAATTTCACGGAGCAGATGATTTTCGTTTTTATAGTTACCTTGTGCCAGGGAGCATCATGTGCTGCACCACCGACCCGCACTGGCCGCCCTGGCAACACTGCTGCTCAGGCCGCAACACTACAGAATAGTTCAACTAGCGGACATCGCGATTTCACTGTTTTTGAACCTTACAGCACTTACACTAATTTTTTCGTCAAAATGTTTTATTGTGCTGTTTCTATATGGTTATCCAATTTATTCGCCGGGTGTTTAAGTAAAATAGTCATAATTCGAGAGAGCAGATGATTTGGTTGTATATAGTTACCATGGGCCAGGGAGCATCAGATGCTGCACCACCGAACCGCACTGACCACCCTGGCCACACTGCTGCTCAGGCCGCAACACTACAGATTAGTTCAGCTAGCGAATATCGCGTTTTCACTGTTCTTGACGCTTACAGCCCCTACCTTCATTTTTTCGGCAAAATGTTTTATTTTGCTGTTTCTATATGGTTATCCGGTTTATAAGCCGTTTGTTTAAGTAAAATAGCCAGAATTTCAAGGAGCAGATGATTTTCGTTTTATATTGTTACCTTGTGCCAGGGAGCATCATGTGCTGCCACCACCGACCCGCACTGGACGCCCTGGCCACACTGCTGCTCAGACCGCAACACTACAGATTAGTTCAACTAGCGAATATCGCGTTTTCACTGTTCTTGACGCATACAGCCCCTACCTTCTTTTTTTCTGCAAAATGATTTATTTTGCTGTTTCTAGATGGTTATCCGGTTTATAAGCCGTTTGTTTAAGTAAAATAGTCATAATTTCAAGGAGCAGATGATTTTCGATTTATATTGTTACCTAGTGCCAGGAAGCATCATGTGCTGCACCACCGACCCGCACTGGCCGCCCTGGCCACACTGCTGCTCAGGCCGCAACACTACAGATTAGTTCAACTTGCGAATATCGCGTTTTCACTGTTCTTGACGCCTACAGCCCCTATCTTCTTTTTTTCGGCAAAACGTTTTATTTTGCTGTTTCTATATGGTTACCCGGTTAATAAGCCGATTGTTTAAGTAAAATAGTCATAATTTCAAGTAGCAGATAATTTTCGTTTTATATTGTTACCTTGGGCCAGGGAGCATCAGGTGCTGCACCTCCGACCCGCACTGGCCGCCCTGGCCACACTGCTGCTCAGGCCGCAACACTACAGATTAGTTCAACTAGCGAATATCGCGTTTTCACTGTTTTGACGCTCACAGCCCCTACCTTCATTTTTTCGTCAAAATGTTTTATTTTGCTGTTTCTATATGGTAATCCAGTTTATTCGCCGTTTGTTTAAGTAAAATAGTCATAATTTCAGGGAGCAAATGATTTGGTTGTATATAGTTACCATGGGCCAGGGAGTATCATGTGCTGCACCACCGACCCGCACTGGCCACCCTGGCCACACTGCTGCTCAGGCCGCAACACTACAGATTAGTTCAACTAGCGAATATCGCGTTTTCACTGATCTTGACGCTTACAGCACCTACCTTCATTTTTTCGGCAAAACGTTTTATTTTGCTGTTTCTATATGGTTATCCGGTTTATATGCCGATTGTTTAAGTAAAATAGTCATAATTTCAAGGAGCAGATGATTTTCGTTTTATATTGTTACCTTGGGCCAGGGAGCATCAGGTGCTGCACCACCGACCCGCACTGGCCACCCTGGCCACACTGCTGCTCAGGCCGCAACACTACAGATTAGTTCAACTAGCGAATATCGCGTTTTCACTGTTTTGACGCTCACAGCCCCTACCTTCATTTTTTCGTCAAAGAGTTTTATTTTGCTGTTTCCATATGGTTATCCGGTTTATAAACCGTTTGTTTAAGTAAAATAGATATAATTTCAAGGAGCAGATGATTTTCGTTTTTATAGTTACCTTGTGCCAGGGAGCATCATGTGCTGCACCACCGACCCGCACTGGCCGCCCTGGCAACACTGCTGCTCAGGCCGCAACACTACAGAATAGTTCAACTAGCGGATATCGCGTTTTCACTGTTTTTGAACCTTACAGCCGCTACCCTCATTTTTTCGTCAAAATGTTTTATTTTGCTGTTTCTATATGGTTATCCAATTTATTCGCCGGGTGTTTAAGTAAAATAGTCATAATTAGAGAGAGCAGATAATCTGGTTGTATATAGTTACCATGGGCCAGCTAGCATCAGATGCTGCACCACCGAACCGCACTGGCCACCCTGGCCACACTGCTGCTCAGGCCGCAACACTACAGATTAGTTCAACTAGCGAATATCGCGTTTTCACTGTTCTTGACGCTTACAGCCCCTACGTTCATTTTTTCGGCAAAACGTTTTATTTTGCTGTTTCTATATGGTTATCCGGTTTATAAGCCGTTTGCTTAAGTAAAATAGTCATAATTTCAAGGAGCAGATGATTGTCGATTTATATTGTTACCTAGTGCCAGGGAGCATCATGTGCTGCACCACCGACCCGCACTGGCCGCTTTGGCCACACTGCTGCTCAGGCCGAAACACTACAGATTAGTTCAACTAGCGAATATCGCGATTTCACTGTTTTGACGCTCACAGCCCCTACCTTCATTTTTTCGTCAAAATGTTTTATTTTGCTGTTTCTATATGATAATCCAGTTTATTCGCCGTTTGTTTAAGTTAAATAGTCATAATTTCAGAGAGCAAATGATTTGGTTGTATATAGTTACCATGGGCCAGGGAGCATCAGGTGCTGCACCACCGACCCGCACTGGCTACCCTGGCCACACTGCTGCTCAGGCCGCAACACTACAGATTAGTTCAACTAGCGAATATCGCGTTTTCACTGTTCTTGACGCATACAGCCCCTACCTCCTTTTTTCGGCAAAACGTTTTTTTTTGCTGTTTCTATATGGTTATCCGGTTTATAAGCCGATTGTTTAAGTAAAATAGTCATAATTTCAAGTAGCAGAAGATTTTCGTTTTATATTGTTACCTTGGGCCAGGGAGCATCTGGTGCTGCAACACCGACCCGCACTAGCCACCCTGGCCACATTGCTGCTCAGGCCGCAACACTACAGATTAGTTCAACTAGCGAATATCACGTTTTCGCTGTCCTTGACGCATAATGCCCCTACCTTCTTTTTTTCGGCAAAATGATTTATTTTGCTGTTTCCATATGGTTACCCGGTTAATAAGCCGTTTGTTTAAGTAAAATAGTCATAATTTCAAGGAGCAGATGATTTTCGTTTTATATTGTTACCTTGTGCCAGGGAGCATCAGGTGCTGACCTCCGACCCGCACTGGCTTCCCTGGCCACACTGCTGCTCAGGTCGCAACACTACAGATTAGTTCAAATAGCGAATATCGCGTCTTCACTGTACTTGACGCATACAGCCTCTACCTTCATTTTTTCGGCAAAATGTTTTATTTTGCTGTTTCTATATGGATATCCGGTTTATAAGCCGTTTGTTTGAGTAAAATAGTCATAATTTCAAGGAGCAGATGATTATCGATTTATATTGTTACCTAGTGCCAGGGAGCATCATGTGCTGCACCACCGACCCGCACTGGCCGCCCTGGCCACACTGCTGCTCAGGTCGCAACACTACAGATTAGTTCAACTAGCGAATATCGCGTTTTCATTGTTTTGACGCTCACAGCCCCTACCCTCATTTTTTCGTCAAAATGTTTTATTTCGCTGTTTCTATATGGTAATCCAGTTTATTAGCCGTTTGTTTAAGTAAAATGGTCATAATTTCAGGGAGCAAATGATTTAGTTGTATATAGTTACCATGGGCCAGGGAGTATCAGGTGCTGCACCACCGACCCGCACTGACCGCCCTGGCCACACTGCTGCTCAGGCCGCAACACTACAGAATAGTTCAAGTAGCGATTATCGCGTTTTCACTGTTTTTGAACCTTACAGCCCCTACCTTCATTTTTTCGGCAAAACGTTTTATTTTGCTGTTTCAATATGGTTGATTCGCCGTTTTTTTATGTAAAATAGTCATATTTTCAAGGAGGAGATGATTTTGGATGTTTATAGTTGCAATGGGCCGCTGGGCGCCTGGTAACCACGGTTCGGCGGTTCTGACACTGATTGCCAATACCTTCATTTTCTCCGCAGAATGTTTTATCTTGCTGTTTCTTAATGGTAATGCAGTATATTCGCAGTTTGTTTAAGTAAAATAGTCATATTATCAAGGAGATGATTTTGGATGTATATAGATCCAATGTGCCGGTGGGCGTCTGGTGCACGAATCACCGGTTTTGACACCGATAGCCACTACCTTCATTTTCTCGGCAGAATGTATTATTTTGCTGTTTCTTAATGGTAATGCTGTATATTCGCCGGTGGTTTAAGTAAAATAGTCATATTTTCAAGGAGGAGATGATTTTGGATGTATATATTTGCAATGGGCCGGTGTGCGTCTGGTGCACGAATCACCGGTTTTGACACCGATAGTCACTACATTCATTTTCTCGGTAGAATGTTTTATTTTGCTTTTTCTTAATGGTAATGCAGTATATTCGCCGTTTGTTTAAGTAAAATAGTCATATTTTCAAGGAGATGATTTTGTATGTATATAGTTGCAATGGGCCGCTGGGCGCCTGGTAACCACGATTCAGCGGTTCTGACACTGATTGCCACTACCTTCATTTTCTCGGCAGAATGTTTTATTTTGCTGTTTCTTAATGGTAAAGCAGTATATTCGCCGTTTGTTTAAGTAAAATCGTCATATTTTCAAGGAGGTGATGATTTTGGATGTATATAGTTCCAATGGGCCGGTGGGCGTCTCGTGCACGAATCACCAGTTTTGACACCGATAGCCACTACATTCATTTTCTCGGCAGAATGTTTTATTTTGCTGTTTCTTAATGGTAATGCAGTATATTCGCCGTTTGTTTAAGTAAAATAGTCATATTTTCAAGGAGGAGGTGATTTTGGAAGTATATAGTTGCAATGGGCCGGTGGGCGTCTGAGGCACTAATCACCGGTTTTGACACCGATAGCCACTACCTTCATTTTCTCGGCAGAATATTTTATTTTGCTGTTTCTTTATGGTAATGCAGTATATTCGCCGTTTGTTTAAGTAAAATAGACATATTTTCAAGGAGGAGATGATTTTGGATGTATATAGTTGCAATGGGCCGCCGGGCGCCTGGTAACCACCATTCAGCGGTTTTGACACTTATAGCCACTACCTTCATTTTCTCGGCAGAATGTTTTATTTTGCTGTTTCTTAATGGTAATTTAGTTGATTCGCCGTTTGTTTACGTAAAATAGTCATATTTCCAAGGAGGAGATGATTTTGGATGTATATACTTGCAATGGGCCGCTGGGCGCCTGGTAACCACGGTTCGGCGGTTCTGACACTGATTGCCACTACCTTCATTTTCTCGGCAGAATGTTTTATTTTGCTGTTTCTGAATGGTAATGCAGTATTTTCGCCGTTTGTTTAAGTAAAATAGTCATATTTCCAAAGAGGAGCTGATTTTGGATGTATATAGTTGCAATGGGCCGGTGGGCGTCTGGTGCACGAATCACCGGTTTTGACACCGATAGCCACTACCTTCATTTTCTCGGCAGAATGTTTTATTTTGCTGTTTCCTTATGGTAATGCAGTATATTCGCCATTTGTTTAAGTAAAATAGTCATATTTTCAAGGAGGAGATGATTTTGGATGTATATAGTTGCAATGGGCTGGTGGGCGTCTAGTTGCACGAATCACCGGTTTTGACACCGATAGCCACTACCATCATTTTCTCGGCAGAATGTTTTATTTTGCTGTTTCTTAAAGGTAATGCAGTATATTCACCGTTTGTTTAAGTAAAATAGTCATATTTTCAAGGAGGAGTTGATTTTGGATGTATATAGCAGCAATGGGCCACTGGGCGCCTGGTAATCACGATTCAGCGGTTTTGACACTTATAGCCACTACGTTCATTTCTCGGCAGAATGTTTTATTTTGCTGTTTCTTAATGGTAATGCAGTATATTCGCAGTATGTTTAAGTAAAATAGTCATATTATCAAGGAGATGATTTTGGATGTATATACTTCCAATGTGCCGGTGGGCGTCTGGTGCACGAATCACCGGTTTTGACACCAATAGCCACTACCATCATTTTCTCGGCAGAATGTTTTCTTTTGCTGTTTCTTAAAGGTAATGCAGTATATTCGCCGTTTGTTTAAGTAAAATAGTCATATTTTCCAGGAGGAGATGATTTTGGATGTATATAGTTCCAATGGGCCGGTGGGCGTCTGGTGCACGAATCACCGGTTTTGACACCGATAGCCACTACCTTCATTTTCTCGGCAGAATGTTTTATTTTGCTGTTTCTTAATGGAAATGCAGTATATTCGCCGTTTGCTTAAGTAAAATAGTCACATTTTCAAGGATTAGATGATTTTGGATGTATATATTTGCAATGGGCCGGTGGGCGTCTGGTGCACGAATCACCGGTTTTGACACCGATAGTCCCTACATTCATTTTCTCAGCAGAATGTTTTATTTTGCTGTTTCTTAATGGTAATGCAGTATATTCGCCGCTTGTGTAAGTAAAATAGTCATATTTTCAAGGAGGAGATGATTTTGGATGTATATAGTTGCAATGGGCCGCTGGGCGCCTGGTAACCACGATTCAGCGGTTTTGACACTTATAGCCACTACATTCATTTTATCGGCAGAATGTTTTATTTTGCTGTTTCTTAATGGTAATGCAGTATATTCGCCGTTTGTTTAAGTAAAATAGTCATATTTTCAAGGAGGAGATGATTTGGGATGTATATAGTTGCAATGGGCCGGTGGGCGTCTGGTGCATCGAATCACCGGTTTTGACACCGATAGCCACTACCTTCATTTTCTCGGCAGAATGTTTTATTTTGCTGTTTCTTAATGGTAATGCAGTATATTCGCCGTTTGTTTAAGTAAAATAGTCATATTTTCAAGGAGGAGATGATTTTGGATGTACATAGTTGCAATGGGCCGGTGGGCGTCTGGTGCACCGAATCACCGGTTTTTGACACCGATAGTCACTACCTTCATTTTCTCGGCAGAATGTTTTATTTTGCTGTTTCTTAATGGTAATACAATATATTCGCCGTTTGTTTAAGTAAAATAGTCATATTTTCAAGGAGGAGATGATTTTGGATGTATATAGTTGCAATGGGCCGCTGGGCGCCTGGTAAACACGATTCAGCGGTTTTGACACTTATAGCCACTACCTTCATTTTCTCGGCAGAATGTTTTATTTTGCTGTTTCTGAATGGTAATGCACTATATTCGCCGTTTGTTTAAGTAAAATAGTCATATTTTCAAGGAGAAAATGATTTTGGATGTACAAAGTTGCAATGGGCCGGTGTGCGTCTGGTGCACGAATCACCGGTTTTGACACCGATAGCCACTACCTTTATTTTCTCGGCAGAATGTTTTATTTTGCTGTTTCTGAATGGTAATGCAGTATATTCGGCGTTTGTTTAAGTGAAATAGTCATTTTTTCAAGTAGGAGATGTATTTGGATGTATATAGTTGCAATGGGCCGGTGGGCGTCTAGTGCACGAATCACCG